>BMAU01000322.1:0-116555 GCA_019973935.1 Trichonephila clavipes | reverse complement strand
TTCTATTCGAGTCTGGTTTACTCGTTACCCTCGAACCGCCTTGTCAGATAGGTGGCGCTCTCTTGGCATTACGTCATTAATGAATATAGGAGGGATACGATATGTGCACATCCATTCCTACATATATAATACGCAGCAAACATATGGCGCTGCATATTATCATGAAAAATGGGTTTAAAAAATTGTTTCGTTACTTTAACCATAGCCTAGTCATGAATTTGTCACAAACATGAATGTCTCACCTGGGTCTTTAAGCCGAAATAAGGCTAAGCCCAAAAAAAATTTCAAGAGAAAAATTTATCAATTTTCAATTCATACAAAGTTGATTCAAAGATACTTTAAGTTCACAAAATCAAATAGGTTTTTTAAAAAGTTTAGATTTAAAAGACTGACATAAAAATTCATGATAAATGAGCCCCAAATTATGTTTTCTTTTTTTTCGGTGTGATTTTGTTTTTTTATAAAAAATGAAAAATATACAGTTGGACCTGTTTTTGTGCGGTAGATAGGAACCGCATAAAGAAATCGCACAAAAAATATTCATAAATTCTTGCATATAACAAACTAATTCGTGGAAATACTACAAAAAACTTTTTTTATGCGATAGATAGGGACCACATAAGAAAAGTTGCATTTATAAAACATGCCAATTAGTTACAAAATTTATGCAAGAGTACTTCCATAACAAAATAAATAATTAAATATTACGCATGGAAACATTTTTAAAACATGGTTTCTCATTGTATATACGGATAACTCTTTAAAATGCACTTACATAATTCATCACTACTCATCGTAATCCATCCAAAGTCCTGTAATGAATAAGTTCAAAATCGCTTTCGTCACTTGAAGGTGCAATATTTCAACTGATTTATTTTTTGACAACATAAAGTAAGAGGTAAGTTTTTGTGACGAAGAACAAGTGGTCACTTGCTTGTAAATGTCACGACCACCAGCTATACATGATTGAAGCCCTTTTTGGAATTTTATACTCCTTTCTTTACTGGTATCTATTTTAAGAAAATGCTTTTCCAATTTGTTGGAAAGCTGGATCCCTGCATATTTTTATCCACTCTGGTTCTTGCCCGTCTTCATAATCTATGAAATTATTGACAATGTCCCTGCCATTGAAAGTTTCGTTTTCAATCGAGCGCGGTGAGCGTTGAGAGAAAGCAACTGAATGCGCATTGTCGGGAGACTGTTTATAACAAATGAACAGAGCGTCTTGAAGTGTCTACATTTCAGTGGCGTAACGTGCACCCCCGCATCACGGGAGGGGCAGAACTCTAGGGCCCAAGGCCTGACTTACGCTAAATACGTATTTACCCAATTTATAAAATATTAAAGGCGAAACTTGACTTTCAGGGCGGACGGGGGGTCCTAATATTCTTCGTTACGCCACTAGTAAATAGATAGAAAACATTACAGTGGCGCCAAAACCATTGAAATTCATACACCGCATTAAAAAAAAATATCGCACATTAATTTGACCTTTTAAAGTGGCTAAAAATCGAGTTCAAAGATTCCGTTACATACAAGTGAAACTTATGAAAGCGTGTTAAAAAGGAAATATAATTAAGTATTGCGAGATATTTAGATGTATCACAATGAAATGTGTCAATGAGATTTAAACGTGAAATAATACTGGCGCTACGAGTAAAATGGGTTTCTTACACTTCTTAGATCTTTCGATTTTATTTCTGAGTCAAAAAAGGTGATTTACCAGTTTGGACATTTCAAAAGTTAATGAAGCGGTTCGAGTTTTCAATTCGAAATGGGTCGTTTTCTTTTTTGTCAATTTAGCTCACTTTCTCACGTGGCATTTTAATTTCCCAGAGATATCTAATTAAAAATTAAAGAAGCTAATATTTCCGAAATGGTTTTTGGAATGCAAGAATAATATGCGAGATGGAGTGAATAAAGGATTAATTTGAGAGGTGTACGAATCCAAAAGCTAAAAAAGGGGGGACTAATTAATATTTATTTTGTGGATCAATTATAGTGTTCGATTTTTCTCAACAACTATTACATTTACTCAATTTTTCATTAAAGGAAATTGCAGTTCCAACTTTTAAAATAATGCTTTGCGTAGGATACGTTTTTAGTACTTTATTTTTGGGCCTAATAAAAAGGTCGAGCTTATAAAAACGAAAAAGATAATTATTATAAATCATTATTTTTAAAGAATAATGCAAATTAGTTTTATAATTTATTACTTTGTAATAATATTGCATACATTTTCCTGACACAAATAATAAGATATCAAATTTTTAAAATTCTATTTTCCTACTAGAAAGAAATGTATTCATTTCATATAGGAGAAAATTGAGATAATATTTTTAATACACTCACCACAACTCCCCTAACATATTCGATGCTTATACAACCTATGATAACATATGCGTTTTCGATGTTTGATTTTAGTTCGAGTAAAACATGGGTTTCAACTTGAAATATAAATTAGACAATGTATAGATTTTTTGAGGGCATTCATTATACACACACTAAAAACATGGACAGAACAATCGCTGGAAAATACTTCTACTGAGAGAGAGAACTCTAAAGCAACACAAGGGCTATGAGTGAAGAGGACGACACTTGAACTGGCACTCCATCACATCACCGGAAGGACTTTGACGTGCATCAGCTTTCAATGGCACCAGGACTCGAATCCATGACACTCCGGCCATAACCTTAAGGCGACCGCATACAGATTCAAAAGCAAACACAAAAAATCTTGGCTCCTAAGTGTGAGCCGCGATCAAGTAACGCAGATGGCACCTTATCCATGGAACTTCTCATCCTGCCAACATAACAACTATTTCTTTTTTTTCTGTCAGAGATGAACAATATAAAAAAACTCTTGTTATTTATTCATTAAACCCAGTTATCCAATTCGGATCAAATTGAGGGAACTCAAGCCTAATTTTGAATAAATTTAGCGAATCAATTTT
This sequence comes from Trichonephila clavipes, assembly GCA_019973935.1. Lineage (NCBI taxonomy): Eukaryota > Metazoa > Arthropoda > Arachnida > Araneae > Nephilidae > Trichonephila > Trichonephila clavipes. The sequence continues at coordinate 113,601 of BMAU01000322.1, read as the reverse complement.
TAAAAGAATTGCTAAACAGTACTTACGCAATTCAAGATGAAGAAATATCCTACGCACTTTTTCCTATTTTTAACAAATGCTTTCTATTATTTTTTTATTTTCATTTTATGTCAGAATCCAGTGCATTGGGTTTTTTTCCTTGTAATACAGTGGCATTATACTATTGAATAAGGCAGTGAATCGTTTCAATGCTGAGCATTAAAGACTTGAGCATCGATAGAAACCTAAAGACCAGTGGCATAACGCGAGAGGGGAGACCCAAAGCCGCGTGTTATTATTTTGCAATCCTTTGTAAGATCCGGCTTGGGATCCAAAACCTGACTTTGCAGGGGGGAATCTAATATTCTCCGTTACACCACTGCTGAAGACATTTCCGAAATAGAATAAATGCATAAAATGAATAAAAAGATTTCGCCTAATAAGTCTCAATATCGAATATGTATGCGATAAAATAATTCCCAAGTTTTGAAGGCTGGAAATATTTCACCGGTTTTTGGTTTTTCAGATCGCTTTGATACGTGCAGTGAACTTCATCACTCGTATTATCGCGACGGGTGCGTTTCTACACACTGAAGAAAGAACAATTGTTCCATGATCTCTACCAGGCGTCAGCAACCAATGGATCTCTTCTTGCCCCTCTCTACAAATTTCACAAATTTTGGATAGATGCAATTTAGAAACCGAGCTAACATCTTCAAAAATATGGAAAACAAAATTTACGGGAAAAGTTTGGAAGATAATTCTAACAATAAATAAACAGCTATTTTAAATTGTTGAATATCATTTCTGGAGAAATTCAATTATTTACAGAAAACTGCATATATTTTACTTTCCGGTTTTACATATTGATGTAAAATCGGATGTCCACATATTCATAGGAACAATTTTTTTTCTCATATGAAGCATATTTTGAGTCCACAAAGAAATTGTATAACAGCTGAGCGTTCAGAATCATGTGTCTCTCACAAATTATTCCCCAGATATTGTAACATCCAATATCAAGTAGAACGGTGCCGAGACAAGGTTCACATTAATATATATATATTTTGTTTAACTGTATTTAAGGAATATTTAAATCTTTTTTATTTATTTCTTATTTTAATGAGTATGTTTTAAAAAAATACGCATTGAGTAATATATGTGCAATTTTAGTTTTCTCTTTACGTTGAAGGAATAGTTGCATTTTACGTTTATTTTTATTTCTGTATGTCTATATAAATGTCTTTAAATAATGCATAATTATTGCATGATGAATTTCTAAATCTGCATTTTTGACCTATTGCCAAACTCTGTATTTATTGCCACGGGAATTAAATTATCTGAAATATTTCTTGACCCCCTGTAACATTTTGGTAGGTTGTCTTGGCACACCACAGCTACAAATTTGCCGATCCCTGATCGAGATTAAAACCAATTTCCTTCATCTCGAAAAACTGCTTGTGCAGCTTCTTCCTTCACACCGCGTTCTACAGTTATTAATCCTTAAGGTAAACTTTTATTTGCATGGTATCCCGACTAAAAACACAAGCGTACTCCAGACGCAAATTTCATACCAGCCTCAAAAAGGTTCAGTTTCTCACAATTTCTTTTTTAAAACAAATTTTATTTCCTTCCATTATAAAACTGATCGACTTTACATTTTTTTTTTTTCATGAAAACAGCCAAACAACTTAACACCTGAGAATATATTCAAATCCATTTATACATATATTTATGAGCGAGGAACTCGTAAATATGTGTGTATAGCTTTCATGCGGCCATTCTGAAATATGTTTGGCTTTATTTTTGTTATCGAGGCAGAACTGCGTAACGTAAATAGATATGGAAAATGTCAAAGAAAAATTCTCTTGTATCGGTAATTATTAGCAAAAGTTCTCCACGTGTCTCTCTTCTATCGATTTGGAGGTTTCTGGTGCTCTTTTATGTCCTTTCGTTCTCTTGTAATGGGACTTTAATTGGCATCTAGCGTTTTTCCGCGGTGTTTCTAAGTACATCTTTTGGAAGAAAAATGTGCCGCCATTTCGTGATAAACATCTGTTCCGAACTCATGCTGGTGAAAATGGTACCGAAACATTTCGACATCACGACGATATTTTTTTCTCGATCGACGAGTTATCAAATGTCGCTATGGGTTTAGTTTCTTTCAGAAGTTCAAAATGCTTTTTGCAGAGCCGACTTTTAAAAAAATTTGTTATTGTACACTTGTGTTCTTAAAGACTGCGCATGCCCGTAGAGGGGAGTGATCATGGTCGCGAGCTCGTCACCGGCTTCGTTTCCAACGAATCGGGATTTGGGGTCCTCTAACGATTCATCGTAGCGGAGCTGATACACATTCAATCGGTCGATGCTTAAAGTTCTCACGTACGATGGACCACAAAAGTTGTCTTACACTTGCAATTTTTTATAAAATTTAATGTTTATGACTAATAAAAATTAATATATAGGAATTGTAATTTTTTTATGATATCCGCAACTTGTTCTTAATGGATTGACATATTCAATTTCTTAAAAATAGTACAACAATTATTCTCAAAAATTAATAATCAAAACGCTACTACTAAAAAATTACGCCACAAAAGTCTTCGTACACTTTATAAAAATCTAAACATAGCTTTAAATATTGTCCTTCTTTCTTAATTTAGTACTAAATAGGATATTTTTTAGTGTCCACAACAACTTTTAAGAATCTTGGTGCAGATTTAATCGGTTCTTTGTAATTTTTGCATCGGTTTTCCTCCATTCTTCCGTGATTATTGTTTTTACTTCACATTTTGTGTGTATTTGTCATGTTTTCTTTTTTTAAATCAAAATCTCACCAAATATGTTCTACTGGGCTAAATAAAGTGATTGAAGAGGTATTTCACAATTTGTGGACAGTTATAGAGGCACCAGCGGTGTACATGAAGAGCAGTGCGCTTGGAGTCATTATCCTGTTAAAAAATGAAGTCATCTCCTACATCCAAATTTTGGGCGAATAATTTAAAATTTCTCTTTAAAATATTTAAATGGAGCTCATGATTCACAATACCATAAAAAAATACCAAATTACCTAATCCTGAAGCCAATCTACACTCCTACGCAAGAACACCTCCCCCTTTATGCTGAATCATGGAGGTGGAGGGGTTCTTGTTCCACATAAATTCATGAGTTTAAATTAACCATTTTTTCATTTTCAAACTATTGCACGCCCATCGCTACCAAAAATGTTGAATTTTCTGTCATCCCAAACAATTTGCTGTTAATGTTGAATTTTCTGAAATTTTTAATCCCAAGAATCTTGTTGTATCAGTGAACCCGGAAGGTGTAAATGTTCTTTCGTAGGGTTGTAAATCTGCTTCAATTTCAGATTGTTTGGTACTTTTTGATAATATTGTGAACTATGAGCTCTATTGAAAAATTTTAAAGAGAAATTTTAAATAATCCGCCCAAAATTTCGATATTTGAGACGAATTCATTTCTTTAACACGAAATTGATACCAAGCCCACTGTTCTCAAAGTAGGCTGCTGGTGTCTGTATAACTGTCCCCAAATTCTGAAAAATCCTCCCCAATCACTTTATTTAGCCCTGTAGAACATATTTGGGGAGAATTTGATTTAAGAAAGAAAACATGGCATATAAACACATAATGTGAAGTAAAAACAATAATCACAGAAGCATGGTGGAAAATCAATGCAGACATTACAAAAATACTGATTAAATCTACGTTTCAAAACGTTTCAGCTTTCCTCTCGCTTCCTTCAGTTCAGTTTGCTTTAAACAATTCGTTTTACAAAGCGGGTGATTTAGGACGCAACAACAGTGTAGATTCTTGAGTGCAGAGCACGCGTCCGTGATTTGTCGAGAATTACGGGAGACAGTCCAATGAGCACAAAGGCAGTTATGTCGAGCCAATAGCCACAGCGGCAGCACAAGGAGAGTCCGAGACAGTCGGGTTTTAATAGCACCCTCCAAGGTTTATTTTTAGTGGCACTGGCAGCTGCGTTATGAAAGCATTTTTTATAGATCATGTTAATTTCACGTTTAGCAGTGCGAAAAAGTAGGTCTTTGGAGAATATCCGTGTCTTTTTTTTGTCAGGAGGTCCTCCATCTCATTTCCCAAAAAATTGCAATGGGATGGCTCCCACTGAAAAACAACTTTGGTATGATTTCTGTTCAGTAGCTTCCTGCAGTTCTGGACTCGTTAACTTTGTTTTTCTTGGTTACTTGCCAGGGCCCATGTGCATTAAATGTTTTAATTGTTTGGCAGAAGTTATTAGAGATGTGTATTAGTTTGTGCTAACGTGTGTTCATACGCATTTGAATGTCTTAGAACATGGGGAGACAAACCCCTGCCTTAGACAATTGAAAATTCCTGACATAAGAAATGTGGCGTCTGGGTTTGTAGCATTTCAATGCATGTATTTTATATTGTAACTGGCAGCCCCACTTGTTCAGTTTCGAGCAGTGAGCTCGAGGCTATAAGCTTCAAGTGGGTTCTGCCGTGCTAAAGCGTAATAAATGATTGTGTTTTGCATTATCCTCTTGTGCTAACTTAAACGCTAATAGACTAAAGTTAAAATTGTAAGTAAGTACCATAGAGAAATATGCGTTATTCATTCGTTTCCTAAACTGGAAGCATACAATAAAAGCAGAGAAATTATTGAAATGAACTAAGGAACAATAAAATAGTTAAATGTATACATTTGGATATTAAAAGCGTGTCATTTCATCATTAGTGATAACTCGGTGCAGAAAGTCGAAGAAAGGATTCAGGAAAACAGACCGTTCAGTTTAATCATTATCTAACGTGTTTCTTCATGTTTCAAAAAGCATTCTCTGTATGAAGTTGCAATAGAATGCTTCCTTTGCAGGAAGTTGTTCTCACAAGCTAGACTCTAAACATGGTAATGAACTGTACAAAACCAAAGTACTTTAACCTTCTTCTTCGAAGGAGATAAGCTTTTAAGGCAAAATGTTTTTCAAAGTAAGCAACGTGTTTTGGTAATGGAGAGGTTGTTTCGTTTTTTGTCTCAGGTTAACATAGAAAATGCTGACGCAGTTTAGTATTTGTTCTTGCACTTGAAGAAACACCTCGGTGGTCAATGCTATGACGACTTCAAAATAGCCTAATTGAAGTAACTAGCAGACGAGGTAGCAAATTTTTATGAGGTAGAAATCAGAAGTTTGATGTACGATACGATGAGGACCTTAATATTAATGGAAATAACATTGAAAGTAAATAAAAATTTCGAGGCTTTTATGCCCAACTGAAACGGGGAAATCATACCCTTGTCTTACATATATTAAAACAATATTTATTTAAAAACATTAAGCGTATTTGTTATCAAAATAAATTAATGCCTATGGGCGTGTTAAGAGCAGGGGGGGAATGTTTCACTGGAAATGTGATCATCTGTACAAGGAAAGTCGATTTACTAAGGAGAAATATCTTATCCCTTTCTCTCTCCGTTGTTGGTAAAATGGTATGACGAACTGAATAATCTTAATAAAGACCGTCTTCAGTGGCGTAACGCATATTCCCACATCGCGTTTGGGGGAGCAGGATTCTATGGGGACCAAAGCCTGACCGGCGTCCAGTACGTATTGAACCATTTTATAAAATATTAAAGGCAAAATCTGACTTTGCAGGGGGAGGGATAATATTCTCCATTGTATCAATGGTCGTGTTCAAGTTTTAATCCCTCCATAATCCCCGGGAAATAGTGTGTGTTCCCGTCCTTCAGTGTTCCTGTATACCTTTCACGATGTGTCTGAGTCTCCATTAAAAAACATTTTATTTGAAATTACACCTTCCACTGTATTATTTTAGTGCACTACTCAAGATACTATGAGAAACCGTAAAAAGACAAATAATGACAAAAATATTTATAATACCTATCAGAGAATAAGACTATCTTTCTTTAAACCCTCATTTTTCCCAGTAGCAAATGATGTGTTTTGCAAATGCATGCTCGAACAGATAAAACTCAAATGCAGGGTGAGTACAAATGATGAACCCAATTTAAAAAATGTCCTCTTTTCAAAACTACTGTGTATACTAGGATAAGTGAATGTAAAGAGAAGCATGTACCAAGTGTTTTTTTCCACCAATCATCAACAGCACATTCAAGATCGTTGTGATTAAAATCCTAACATGGCGACAATGACAGAGTTTTTGTGTACTCTAGGGATGTTTACAGTTATTTCGGATAAACTTGCATTTAAAAATCGCCACGGAAAAGTGGCACTAACCAACAAGAGCATTCTGCAATGGTTTCATCAAATTAAGAAAACTGGTTGTTTGTGTAAAAAGAAAAGCAGCAACTGGCCAAGCAAACAGCGGAGAAGGTGAGGCAATGTTTTGTTCAAAGTTCACGGAAAAGTCAACGAGAGCTGCTGCCTGAGAACTTGGAATGCCCCAAAAAGGGGTACGGAAAATTTTACGAAAAAAATAAATTTCAAGCCACATTATTAACATTGACACAACAAATAACAGAAGACGAGAAGTAAGTATTTGTGCAGCATTGCGAACCATTGGTAGTGTGATGCTGCAAAATGCATGAAACGAACTGGATAATAGATTCGACGCATGCCGCGTAACAAGAGGGTCAGACAACGAACATTTGTAACAGAAAAAAACTTATTATATTTCTGTTTACATTCATGTATCACTTATTATAATAGGTGCAATAGTTTTGATAGTATCGGGTCCATCTTTTGTGCTCCCCTGTATAATCAGGAGAAAATCTATTTTATTCGCGAAACATTGACTATATACAACTGAACCACTAAGCATTTTTCTATCTCAGTCACTGGCAAGAAGTGACGACGGTAGCCTAGTAGTCATGGACTCGTCGACCACGTGTCATAAATTCGAGTCCTAGAATAGTCTAGTGGTCAAGGTAACGGACTCGTGCATCATGAGTTCAAGCCTAGTACCATTCAAGAACCGTCGTGTAGGGGGCCACGTTAAATTTTCTGAAGCTCAAACGTCCTCCCGTTGGTGTGGTGTGAGAATTGGGGTGCCAGCTGTGTGTCTTCCTAATCACTTGACCACGTTTCAAAATTAAGAGGTCCGTCACCCAAAGCCCTCGTGTAGCTGAATAGTGTGACTCACTCACTGGAGCCCTAGTATCAGTGAAGACGCGCCGCGTAGCGAGACTGAATCGTGCGAAATCTGCCTTCAGTATGGTATACTTGTTTGAAGAGTGGGGTTCCAGCTCAAGTGACGCCCTCGTCACTTGAATGAGGTTCAAAATTACCTGTACATTTCGTGTTGCTCTACAGTGTGATGTTAGTAAGCTGTTGTCACCAAGAACAAGCTGCGGGTGCTTCCTATTGATATAACTTCAAGGTATTTTTAACTCACCAAATGCACAAAGCATAAGTTTTGCTAAGTGTCAAAAACCACGTTGGAACAATTTTAAAACTGAAAATATATTCCAAATTCGGATTTTTGCCTTTATCATTCCGCAAAGACAATCCACAGCGATACCAGAAATGCTGAGTACATTAAGTAAGCGGAACCGGTTACATGGAAACTAAAAACTAAGCTAATTTTCATCGATATTGACGAGGTATCGATTAATTCAGCGATTGTTTATTCATGTAGCACTCAGTAACGATGCACAGACTCTTGACGATGGACATTATTTTCCAATGTTGAACACCTCATGGCTCCAGAGTTTATTTATAACAAACTATCCAAATGAATAATTATAATAATAACATAGGGCAATAACAATGCAAATTTGTTTAAAATTAAAACTTATTAATGTTAATGCGCTATTTTAATAACAATTTCCCAACGTAAAAGTGAAAAATAATTTTCTAACAGGTGAAAATATTCTTTCGTTAAAAACCACTCTGTGAAGTACGAGTGCGTAAAAAGATAAAGTTCCACTGTCGCTGAAAATAATAATTTTATTTAACAGCTGAAGTAGAAAACGTTTTTCCATTGTTAGGATAAGCAATAGCCTAAATAAAATTTTTACCGCGGAATGAGGACGGCTGTTTGGGAACTTAGTCATGTTTAGTGCGGGGACGAAACTTTTCCCTTCTTTTCGCAGTCGAGCGTTAAATGCTCTTTATGTAATTCAAAAATAAAATTGAGTTCCATAATAGTTATTCTCACCCAGAAAATTTATTATAATGCTTTCCTTGTGGTTTGGACCTTTTTCATTTCCAACTATTAGTTCAATCTCTCCCTATATATACCGTAAAATCCGGCGTATAGCGTGTCCTTTTAACAAAAAATACGATCGAAATTTAATACTACACGTTATACACCGGGTATAAAAACGCTAGCTATCAAAATAACAAACGGTGTTCTACACAGAACCCAAAACTGTTTATTTAAGAGATGCTTGAAGAACTAAATGAATTGTAGAGAGTTCTAGAAGTCTTTTCAAAAGTCTGGGATATAAATGACTTCAGAACATTTCTTCGTACGCAAGGGGGTGCGCGGCGAATAGACCTAAAAATGATAGCTTGAAAGTCTAGGTGCGCGTCATACACCGGATTTTACGGTCTATCCAGTTCAAATTTTCAATCGTTCACAAAATACTTTCTATTCATCCATTCAAGTTCAAATATATTTTTTTTAACTTGCAGTCGATGACACATAATATTAAGACAGTTTTTTTATAAATATTAATTCATTCATTAAATTAAAAAATGAATAAATAGTAACAAACACAAATAATAGTCCAACAGCATATACAAAAAGGAAACTTGTTCGTAATGTCCCTGTAACGCAATGGATAGTGCGTCGGACATCGAATCCCAAGTTCATGGGTTGGAATCCTACATGATATGGCCTAATTTTTGAGAATGGGATTTCTTTTTATTATACTATTTTGTCAGAATAATTAAATTTAATTAATGAATAAATGGTAACAACAAAGTAGTCCAACACTCTATATAGAAAGGAAAATAGAAAATTGCAAGGGAAATCCCTTTCTATTTTGCCACTTAATATTGTGATTCTGCCATATGTGTATATACATATTTTTATTAATTGTAACTGTTTAATAAAAAGTAAGGGGAATTTTAATTTTTACTTTGTTTAAGTAGGAATTGACTTAAATTTTTTCATATGTTACTTGTGTTTTATAACAATTTATTCAATGTAAAGTTTATCTCGAGTAGGAAACAAAATATTTTGAAATGTATTTACTTAAAAGAATTTGCCTTTGTCGGGTCGTGCCAAGAGCTTAGAAGTCGTAGCGAGAGCGTCTCTCGATGAAACAAGTTTTGCTTCACCTCTTACGAAAAGCGCTGAATCGGTCTTTTCCACGATGAACCACTGAAATGTAGAGTAAAACATCTTAGCTCTTCCTTCAAGCCTTCCATATTGAACTTTTGCTTGTTCGCTTGTTACACATGCCAAACACACAAGCTACGATAGTGAAATTGTCTCCATTCGGAGGCCATCTGGACATTTCTGAGCTTACGAAATGCCTAGATTTGTAAATTTTGAACATGAATAAATAATCAATGAATCCACACTTAGGATGGATTGTATTTAGAAACCAGAATGTGCTTCAACTTCAAAAGCTTCTCCTCGGCTGGCTTCCAAAGATGTTGACTATTCATTAGCGTTGCTCTCACGAAGACAATCCTGTTCCCTAACCATCCACATTACGCTAACGTAAGGAGATTTAACACGCATCATCTCTTCTACGCGGACTCGAACACATGACTCGATGACATCGCTTAGCATCACTCAGCTGCCACAAAAGTTTGACTTGAAAAAAAATTAATGACTTAACAATGAACTTCTCAATACTTTCAAAACCAGTAGCCATGATTGTGAACTCCTTGAACGAATAATTCGTAGGTTTAAGTTTTTATTCCATCCAACATAATGCAGCAGCTGCGTATAAGGACATTCAATTGAATGCCTTTCAAAGTGTTCCTTTGGATAAGGTAAGAAAATTATGAGGAATAGGTGCCAGTTCAGTACTTTCTTCGTCATTCGACCGAAACATTAAATTCAGTAAACCTAATACAGTTCTAGAATTAATCAAATGTGAAAGACATTTACAAACGGTTATGCTGAATTTATTAATCCTTCAGACATATTTCACCATTTCGGTACGAATCCAGTTCCTCCCCCGAAATCGAAGACACTGTAACCCTTCCTTTAATCAAGCACGAGTTCTTAATTGAGTCAATTATTTCTCTGGGAGGAGCATTTTAGAAATACATGTTTCGGACAGCTCATTTGAAATCCGTTAACGAAGCGTCGGTTTTGAATTATTACTCTAGTTATTTTTCACCAAAATTCCTTCCGGAAATCAATCCAGATTTGGAAGGAAAGAATTCCTGTTTAAAAAAGAATAATTCCGGAAACCGCATCTTTTCCGAAACATTTATTCGAACAATATCGAATTAATTTCCGAGTACTGTTTAGATAAAAGTTAATGACATATTTTTACTTTTGGGAACTCTTCAATTAAGAAATCATTAACGTAGCGACTCTGGGAAGTGATTAATATGAACGTTCTGAAAAGAGAGGAGTGATAATTGAATATCGAGACAGAATGTCTATTATTAATTCATTTAAGCGCATTTTCTCTCGGAAAAGAACATCTCTCGTCATTTCTTTTCTGCTAATGCCAACAGCTTTCATCACAATTTATTCCATGGGTGTGTTTTTTTATTGGTCACAAAACGGGCCGTGTCATTAAAAATGTAAAGAAAATAGTTCAACCTGATATTGCAGCTTATTAAAAATACGCCTTCTTCTGAGCAATATCCTCAAAGGAATTTTTTTTTCGAAAGATAAAAGTGCTCTAGCTATCTAACTTCTTGGTTAAACATTTCTAACAAGAGAAAAAAATCGTATCCATTATTACTTTCGACACATGAAGGGTTTGTCTATTTAAAATGTGAGAAAAAAAAACCCTTTTCAAGTTTTGACACAAGTCGCAAAAAATGATGTCAACGTGGCTGTATTTGTAATTCTTTAAATGATTAGTTTTAATCAATTTTTATTAATTATAATTGAATTATTGTATTGTCATCCAAAATAATCATGTACATAAAATTTCAGCTCAATTGAGCGCTTTGAAGTATATTATTAACGATTGAAAATCCCACCAAGATAAATAAATAAATAGAGATTATGAGCTAATATAGAAGACATTGAAAAATTAGCCATTAAATCTTTTATCATGTATATTTTTCAAATGGGAACTTTTTTCAATATACTTTAAAGTAAATTCACAAATGATTTCAATTTCCACATTGATCTATAAATTTTAGATCTTAACTCTCAGATGTTTTCCAAAGAAATCGAATTCTAAGATAAGCATTTAACCAATCCAACTATAAGCGATTCATTTAATGAAAAAGATTAATCATAAGATTCTCTCTCTCTCTCTCTCAAAATTGTTTTGTAATATCCATATATACTTTTAAAAGCCAACAAATAACATCTATTACAGAGTATACACAAAATGAATCATAAATCTCTGCTGCTTCTAAAATTTATTCACTAATATATATATATATATATATATATATATATATATAATATAAAAATATAAAAGTTTTCAATATATAATCATATACATATACATACACATATATATAAGTTTATACATATATATATATATATATATATATATATATATACTTCTTCACTCTTACTTTATTATAATATATATATTCAGAAATATTGTTATTAATTATATACAACGCAATAAATTTCTGGTGTCAAAAAATCAGAAATAATAAATAACTATAAACATTTTAATAAATATTGCTTAAATCAGAAATACCCAATTAATTTTATTAAAAGTTATATGAATAAAGCTATTCAAAATTGTAAGGATTAAAAATTCTTAGATTAATAATAGTTTAATACTATAAATTTACACATTTCATAGTTATAGTTACCTCGAAATTTTATTATTAGTTAAAATTATATTTATTATTATTTAATTCATTTATACTCTAGTGTCACTAAAGTTATGGTAATTTGTAACTCTCTTATTAATTTTTGTTTCTATTCTTTTTATATACTTTTGTTAAGTGCTACATTTCAGCGATTCACATGTTTTGAATCTGCATTAGGGTTCAGAATCTGGCAATAACTTATTTATTGCACTCACATTTAGCGCGGGCTCTGCATATTTTCAAGTGCAATTTTTAGGTAAGTTACCTCTATCTTGTAATGGATTTAGATATTCCTATCCATATTACTTTCGATAGGTTTTTGCTCAGTATTATTTACATAAAAGGGGAAGGTTGCTGGCCAAAAAAACATGTTCAACCCCACTTTTATATAAATTATTTTATATATTAGCTGTCCTAAGTCAGCAATGTTTATAATAATGTAGCATCCATTTTATAATTTTTAATCTAGTGTCCTTCATTGTATGATCTCTTTACTGTCTCTGTGTTTTTTTCGAATGTGATTGATGAATGTTTATCTCTTGTTTGTAGAGAATTAGACATATATATATATATATATATATATATATATATAAATACTAGATACATATATATATATAAATATATATATATAAATACTAGATACATCTATATATATATAAATATATATAAAATATATATAAATACTAGATACATATATATATATATATAAATATATATAAAATATATATAAATACTAGATACATATATATATATATATATATATATAAAAAAAAATACTAGATACATATATATATAAATATATATATATATATATATATATATATACTAGATACAAATACATATATAAATATATACACTGCTGGACAATTGCTAAGGACGGATAACACTATCATCCATAGCAACCACAAAATGAAAGGAAGCAAAATGTGGAAAATTAGAATAAGTGCGGGATATTAGTAAGAAGAAGTATGAGTATGCAAATTTTTTCCCACGTCTGTTCATCACGTGATAGCGTTCATAAGAGCTTTAAAGGATTTGACGCGTGTGGACAGTTGTTGTTTCAAGTCAAAGTTTTACAGGAAAGATTTAATAGACGAACTTAAAATTTTTGGCATGTCTTCCCGACATCAAATAGATGATTTTATGCGTGGCCGAATTATTGGAAAGATAGAAGAAGGGCGAAAAATAACAGATGTTGCCAGGGGGTTCGACATCGCTCACAGCGTTGTTTCACGGCTGTGGAAGTCATTTAAAACTACTGGAATGTGTAGTAGACGGTACGGGGGAGGTCGTGTTAGAAGTACGACGCCTGCAGAAGACAGATATATCGTCCTATCAGCAAAAAGGAACAGGCGCACCACAGCTCAGCAGGTGGCAAATCAGTTTCTTGCTGCCTCAGGAAAGCAAATCTCCCGAAAAACTGTTGCCAGACGTTTGAGGGGAGGAGGACTATACGCACGCAGACCTGTTGTGTGTGTCCCATTGACCAGACTGCACCGTACTGCCCGTTTGCAATGGTGTCGTGAGCATCACAATTGGACTGAACAGGACTGGGCATGCGTACTATTCTCAGATGAGAGTAGGTTCAGTCTGTCATCGGATTGTAGACGCCAACTGATCTGGCGCGAGAGTGGTACTGCTTATCGTCCAGAAAATATCCAGGAAAAGGACCGATATCCGACATGCAGTATCATGGTGTGGGCCGGCATTATGATCAATGGCCGCACGCGCCTACATGTGGTTGCGAATGGGACTATGACGTGCCAACGATACATTGATGAATTTCTACTTCCTCATGTTCTTCTTTTCCGTGGTGCTGTCGGTGATAAATTTGTTTTTATGGACGACAACGCAACATGTCATCGAACACTCGTTGTTCAGGATTGTCTGAGACAGCGAGGGTATTCAACGTCTCGTATGGCCAGCGCGTTCTCCAGATCTAAACCCCATTGAAAATGTGTGGGATGCTTTGGGGAGGCAAGTTGCTGGTCGAAACTATCCTCCGACAAACAAGAACACCCTCATCCGTGCACTCACAGAGGAATGGGATAAATTGCCTCAACAGCTGCTGGATGATGTTGTGCAAAGTATGGTACGACGTGTGGAATGTTGCATCACACTCCACGGTGGACATATCCCGTACTGATACCTTTCTTTAAGGTGCCTGCTGACTTTTAGATGCATTGTTCCATTTCTCCGTACGCAGATCAAATGAACATTTTTTTTTCTTTCAGATGTTTCACAGCTTTTGTACTTTCCAGAACAATAGATATTCTTTATTCTAATGTCTGAACAGTGTGGCAACTATATTTTATCCTTTTAGGCCTCATGTCTCGCTTAATGTTATGCTACATAGCAATTTGTGATCCGTCCTTAGCAATTGTCCAGCAGTGTGTGTGTATATATATATATATATATATATATATATATATATATATATATATATATATATATATATATATATTAGATACATATATATATAAATATATATATATATATAAATACTAGATACATATATATACAAATATATATATATATATATATAAATACTAGATACATATATATATATATATACTAGAGGACCCGACAGACGTTGCCCTGTACACACATCTTAAATTCAAAAATTCCAAATTTTTATGAATAAGCTTTAACAATCTGGACCATTTTGAGTAAAATTTGTATTAAAAAGTTATTACAATGTCTAACGTCATTACACATGTACGGTTATCACAATTCAATCAATCGATAGCGTGTCAGTATGTGTATACTATGAGCGAAGTTAAATGTAAAGGCTGTGTGAATAAAAACTTACACTTGTTTTAATTAAAGGTGAAAAAGTTGAGACTCAAACTATTTTATAACAGGTATATTTATTAAATTGTACATACAGTTAATTTAATCTAATGCCATTAGATGTACAATATTTTTGGTTAATCCTTGAGGCGTATAAACAAATAAATTCGATGGTTTTCCAACTCTGGAACACGCAACATATAATTGGCCGTGAGAAATGCAAGGATTTTCTAAATTTAAGCCACAAATCTTCATTGTTTGACCTTGTGACTTTTTAATAGTCATAGCAAATGGCAAGTGAATTGGAAATTGTAAACGTTTAAATGGTATAGGTGAATCTGAAGGAATCATTGGGATCCGTGGTAGAAGTTAATTAAAAACGGTAAAAAGCGTGGATCGTCTGCATTTGCGTAACAATTAAGCCCGGGTTTGGCAGTTTGGCTGAAAATCAATTTCCGATGCCAACTTACGTCTTTTTCAATTCCTACTATAAGTTCACGATCTCTATACATATTTTATTCGTTTGTTTGTTTGTTTATTTATTTATCTTGGTAGAATTTTCAATCGTTAATAAAATACATTTTAAAGCGCTCAATTGAGCTGAAATGTAATGTACATGATTATTTTGGATGGCAATACAATAGTTTAATTATAATTAATAAAAATTAATTTTGATTATAACTAATTATTTAAAAAATTACAAATACAGCCACGTTGGTGACTTAGCGAACCTTTTGGCGACTTATGTCAAAATTTGAAAAGGTTTTTTTTTTCTCACGTGTTAAATGAAGCATTCAGTTGAAAGGAAATTTTAAATACACGATTGTTTTGGATGACAATACGATACTTTAATGATAATTAATAAAAATTAATTACCACTTAATGTTGTGATTCTCTCATATGTATTTACATATTTATATTAATTATAACTATTTAATTAAAAGTATCTAAAATAAATTTTTTCTTGGTTGATCTAAGTAGGAATGGATTAAAAAAAATTTTTTTATATTACTTGTTAATAACAATAGCGTTGTTACAACAATGCAGGTGAATGTTGAGTTGTATTTTTTGAATGTTTATAGTTAATATCTTTTTAACTAATTGCGATATTGGACCGAATTGTGAACCTAAACCATCCTCGAATTTACTTGAACCCACACAAAAAATTTCATCGAAATCGGTCCAGCCGTTTAGGAGGAGTTTAGTGACAAACACACGCACAGAAGATTTTTATATATAAAGACTAGCTGACCCGGCCACGCGTTGCTGTGGCTAAAGTTTTTGTTATATTACATTATAGTAAACAATCTAATTTGACTCCTTATTTGACTTTCTACTACTATAACCCTTTAGTACAATGAAATTATTTACGAACAAAGACGAAAATGTTGATGTTGGTATACAAATTCACTGGATTGAGATTTGAAGGGGAAGTACGTTGAACACAATTAATTAAAATGTTCTTACACTTGATATTAAGCAGAAATCAATAGGTACAAAATAAAAATTTATCAGATTTATTATTTCTATTTATTTTATAACAAATATAAGTATAATACAGTATAATACAGTAAATAACATGTGACGCTTAAACTCATAAATGAGGTATGCAAGGCAGACAGTCTTAAACTTTTAAACATTAATATCTATTTTTTTGAATTATAAATACTTTCAATTTCAATTTAATTTAACACCAATCGGTGCACAATGTTTTTGGTTAACCTGTCTTTAGCTAACACAAATAGATTCGACGGTTTCCCAACACGTGAACACGCAACATATAGTTGCCCATGAGAAAAAACATGGATTTTCCAAATCTAAACCACATATGGACATTGTTTGACCTTGAGATTTATTTATAGACATGGCGAAAGCTAAACGAATTGGAAACTGTAGCCTTTTGAAGGGTATGGTAGAATCTGATGGTATCATCGGAATACGTGGCAGCAGGACCACTTTTCCTTTAAACTTCCCAGCCAAAATGGTTGCTTCAAGAATGTTTCCGGTGATCTTTTTGATGACCAAACGCGTACCGTTACATAATTGAGGTGGATTCAAATTACGGAGGAGAATAATAGGGGAACCAATCTTTAATCGAAGATTATGTGGTGGCATTCCAGGGATATCTAATGAATTTAAAAATTCAATCGGAAAATTTACACTTTCATTTTCATCAACAACAGTATCGATTGATTTAAAAGACATCAGATCGCCTGGTAACAACTGTTGTATCTGGAAGTTAATTTCATCAACATCAACGTTTTTGGCTGCCAAAATCGCCCGTTGACTAAGCCATTCATGATTCAAATAATTATTCTGTATATCCGGGAAAATACTCTGAATCAATTCATTTTTATCCTGAACAACAGTGCAAAAATTGTCTGGTAGTTTAATGCATTGCGTATTTAGTTGCAGTTCTATTTTAACGTTCCCAATATGTAGTAGTTGTTCGGAAAATATTTGTGCTGATGGATCATTTTGCAATTGTACTCGCATATTTCTGGTCAATCCAAGTGTTTCAACACTTCGCCATAAGAATGATTGTTTCAAACATGCATTAATCTCATCCGCGAAAGTAGAGCGAGGTATAACCGGTAAGGTCTGCCGGAAGTCACCAGACAAAAAAAAGTAAGATAGCACCACCGAAAAGTTTATTATTGCTGTTTAAATCTTGCATAGTTCTGTTTAATGCTTCAAGTGAATATTTGTGTGCCATTGTGCACTCATCCCAAATTATGATAGAACTCTTCCGCAACACTGCAGCTATTCCACTATTCTTTTGATGTTACACATTGCATCTGGTTTATTATGAACGTCCAATGGCAGCTTGAATGTTGAATGTGCTGTTCGCCCACCATCCAGTAAAGTAGCCGCAATGCCTGACGATGCTACTGCTAATGCGATTTTTTGTTGCGACCGTATTTTGGCAAGAATCAACGATATTAAAAATGTCTTACCGGTTCCACCGGGTGCATCCAAGAAAAAAACCGCCTTGTTCAGCAGCAACAGCCAGCATAATCCGATCATAAATAATTTTTGTTCTGCTGTTAGTAACGGTTCACTGTTCATGATAATTGTTGCTAAACTTCCATGGTCATATTGATTTTCTCGTTGTAAATCGGTATTGACTAAGTCGGTGGCTGGACGATTAGGTGATGGCATACCATAATGATTAAGTGGTAAATTTGAAATAAGAACACATAAATCCTCGATTAAGACCAATGCTTCATTGTACATCTCTGGTGTATAATCTATGTTTTGGGATTGATTTGTTTGTCTAATTCGGTGCAAGATGTCTTCTGTCATACAATTTTTATATTTTTCCCACAAAGTTTGTGCTTGCGAGGGATAACATGTCGTCAAAATAATTGCAAACAACTGACGAATGTTATTCGGTGTTGATGTCAACGCAGCATCAGCAAGCGTTAAGTCCCAATGGTTATCGTCTTCTAGCAATTGCAGTTCACGACATGCATCCTGGTATGTATTGAATACTCGACCATTAACTGTTCGTAAAAATTCAAAAGACGTTGGTCCGGGAACATTCACCAATAACAAACGTAAATAGAAGCACTCACGTTGCTTTGGATGTACCGTGTAAAGTCTCCCCAATGTCTTAGCTTTGAATATGCCTGTAATGGAAGGATGTGGTTTTCCTTGTTTCCGTGGCTCCCATTTTTTACTGGATTTGTTCCATGTGAAATAACGTGGAACATCACCATACACCAATGTCTTCGCGAATTGGCCAAAAACATCAGGTTTTTGACACAATGTAAAAAAAATTCAGTTAGAGTCGTTTTCGGAGCTTCGAACGCTCTTTGGAGAACATTTTCTTCAGTGAAGTATACACGTTGACCGTTTTCAAGATGTATTGCCAGATGTTCGACAGCAGGATCTCTTTCGTGGATGGGAACGCTGAGAATATGCCAAATAGCTTCATTGCTGCTAATGTATCTGCCCATTTGGTATCGTGCTATTTCGTCATTTTTATTAATGTTTTGTACTTCAAATATGGCCAAATCACTGCCTTTGTTTACATAATTACAAATATACTTAATTGATTTAACAGAACTGCAAAGCTCAACATTGATATGAGTTTTGTAAGTTTTTGAAAGTAGTGGTGAGTATGGTACCACCCACTCATTATCAAACTCAACTTGATTTGGAAAGTTCAGCAGTCGCATTGTAAATGTGTGGCCACCATTCTCAGTACTTCTGCGGCGATACTTTGGATAACCATCAATATCCGTGATCGTGTCATTCGTATGCGGCTTTGGGAAGTGTTTTTTACATTTTCCATTTTCCATGCACGGTGACGTCATGTTGAAAGCACCGCATGGCCCATGGATCATGTGTTTGGTGACAATATCAAATAATTCTTGATCAATTAATGGGTCTGGAATTTCGGCTGAAATTATTTGATCGATTTCTTCAGGACGGATTCTATCTTTAAGCCAAACCAAAATGTGGGCATGAGGCAAACCTCGCTTTTGCCACTCTATCGTATACAGCCAACAACGTGTGATACCAAAAATTGAATATTTAACAATAAAATCAATTAAGGATTTCAATTTTTGTTTAAACACACGTGCAGTTAAATCATGACGATGAATGGCTTGTTGTCCTGGCAATAGTAAAGTTTGTATCTCTTCCCAATTCGGATTACATGTGAATGTAATAAATAAATCCGGTCGGCCGTAATGACGTACGTAAGTCATCGCATCTTGCATGTATTCCTGCATGTTCCGTGGACTGTCGATGTAGCTTGAAGGTAAAATGAAAGCATTACCGATGTCATTGGGATTTAAATTTCCATCGATGTTTCTAGCAACAGCATCTCGTAAGTGAATATATTCTTCCGATCGTAGTTTTGCCTGATTAAATCGAAGGAATCGCAAGCGTTCACTTTCGACCTTAGCATACATATCAACAATGTATTGATGGAACAGCTGACGATATCGAAGGATATAATTGTCTTGATGTTGTCTAACCATTATTCGGTGTGCGTAGTAGTTCATTGAGCTAACTTTATTATTTCTGTAATCACCTAAAAAATAAAAAATAAAATGCAATACGAAATTAAATCAATACATATAGTAAGAAAGTAAACACATAATTGTCAAATTTACCGGTATTTGGATCATACTGTTTGATATTAAGGTGATATTCATCTTGTCCTTGCCAAAATATCAATGGATATTGTAGTGCGTCATATGAACGGTGTAGATCCGAAATCGTACTGATAGTGTTGTCTCGCCGTGTAATTTTTATAGATCTTTTGTCAACTGGATCACCAACCATGATAACAGCAACCTCATCAACAGTTGGAGCGTTGAATCTACCAGCATGTTCACCTAATGGTACTTTGTCGGCTTTTATGACGATTTGATAATTGTCATTTTGCAGTCGTGGCGAAACTCTTTTGATCAATTGAATTAGTTGATTGTGATCTTCTAAAAAATTTTTCAATAATATCACAATTGCTCTTTCCTCTGTTTGTTCAATAAAATTATACAGGCACCGAGTCGTCACGCGCTCTTCACAATCGCCCATAAAATAAATTTGAAGAAATTTCGGATTGTTATCAGGCATTGGCATCAGTGATCCGATTTTATGGTACACCTGGCCTTGAATTTTGAATGTAGTTTCAAAATTACGTCCATCGGATGCACGATCGCAAATTTTAGTTGCCCCAAATGACGTCATTTGGAAGCAAAAATTAAATTTGCGTATCTTACGCAAAAATAATTTGGAATCATCTGAATTGCCAGTAAGAAGGGATAATAAAGGCTCCGGCGGAGCGGGTAGAGGTGACAGCACAACTTTTCCTGATGCGCAGCACATGCCGGCTGCTTCATTCCGAAATTTCAATGCATGACAATATTGACATACTTTATCCATTCCACCGATAGCAATTTTTGAATGCGCTGAGTAGTTAATATCTGGTGCATATTCAAAAGCAAGCCGAACGAATGATGCACGTGTTAATGAGCGGCTGATCCGTTGCCTTTGTCGATCTAGTGCTCATACTGTAGCTATGTTTCGTTCTCGTGCCACTCTTGTTCTCGTAATATTCTGTTGCAGACGTTCGTCACGCTGTTCTTGAGATTCTCGTGCACGACTTTCTGCAGTCCTGATTCTTTGAGCTGCATTTCTTGTTTCGATTTGTTCTGGTAATTGCTGAGCTCTTTCAACACGTTTGCGTCGCGACCCTTTGCTGCTCGCGTTGTTGAGGTTAGATTTTTCGGTGGCATTTGACTGAAAATAATAATTTAACATTGAAATAATAAGTGCAAAATAATTTTCAATAGAGATTAAATAAAAATAATATAAAAATTTTTGTACAATTATTGAAAAAGTGTGGGGAGTTTTGTGCCATTTTCTCATTGATATATTAATTAACTTTTATAAAACTATGTGATATTACTTACATGTGTAAATTGAAATTATTGTTCCTGTGCTCCTACTGTGGCTATGTCTCGTTCTCCTGCTGCTCTTGTTCTTATGATATTCTCTTGAAGACGTTCGTTACACTGTTCTTGAGATTCTTGTGCATGACCTTCTGCTGTACTGATTCTTTGTGCTAGATTTCTTGATTCAATTTGTTCTGCCAACTGATGGGCTCTTTTAATACGTTTGCGTCGTGCCTCTCTGGTGCTCGCGTTGTTGAGGTTAGATTTTTTCCGTGGCATTTGACTGAAAATAATAAATTATCGTTTAAATATGAGAAAAAAAAATTGAAAATCATTCTAATTAACTTTTATAATTATGTGATAATACTGACATGTACATATTTAAATTATAGAGTTTAAATAATAATTTCAATAAGAATTGAAATACTAATTTAATCGTTTAAATATAAGAAAAAAAATCTGAAAAACTTGTTATCATAGCACATTGAAATAATAAGTGCTAAATATTTTTTAATAGCGGTTAAATGAAAACAATAAAAAAAAATATTTGTACAACTATTGAAAAAGTGTAGGAAATTGTGTATCATATATATTTTTGCATTGACATTTTAATTAAATTTTATAATTATTTGATAATACTTACATCAGTCTAAGTAACACGTGGCCGGCTATGCTAACACCAAAAATTTAAAAAGTGGAAATAATTGAATTATACGGTATTTCGTTCACTACAAAATAAATTTAATTAATTTTATAGCGTCAACAACACGTGGTAATTATGCTATTAAAATATAGCTTATATGACACGTTCGTAGATTTACCATAGCAGCGCCATCTATTGATTACTTACTCAACCCAGTCGAAAGGTATCGACATCTGTTAGAATCATTTGGAGTTAACAGATAATTGTGACTGTCAAATAATAACAGACAATAATTAGCAATAAATTAAAATTGCGACTATAATTTGAGATTTAAACTATCCTATCTCTCAAGTTAGATCGAACTGCACATGGTGTGCGAATTTTATTATAATCGGTTAAGTGGTTTAGAAGTCCATTGAGGACAAACATTGTGACACGAGATTTATATATATTAAGATATACACTGCTCAAAATAATTAAAGGATATTGCGGGTTTAGGTGGATCTTGTGGCTGGGAAACTTTTTAGCTGATTCATACATTGTCGACAGACGTAGTAGGTTATATGAGAATAAATTACACATGTTTGGCAGAAAAAAATGCATTTTATTGCGCATTTGTGTACAAAAGGAAAAAAACAAAATTTGTGCATATGAGAAAAAACGAATAAGAAAAGGTGTTTTCTTCAAAGGAAATCATTTTCAGTAGGGAGTATGGTTTCCACGGACGGCCAGCAACGTTGAACACCTTTGAGGCATGGAGTCAATGAGGCTATTAATCACGAGTTGGGATATTCTGTCCTACTCTTCCAGAAGAGCTCTTTCCAGTTCTTGGAGAGTTTTGGGGGGGGTTGGCGGCCAGCAACTCGTCTTCCTAGAGCGTCCCAAACGTGCTCTATTGGATTCATGTCTGGAGAACACGCTGACCATTCCATTCGTACGATTTCTTCCTAGAAAAGGGAATCCTCCACGAGGTTAGCACGATGTGGACTGCTGTTATCGTCCATTAAAATTAAGTCATCTCCGATTGCTGCAGCGTAAAAGAATACAATAAGTCTGAGGATCTCATCCCTATATCGCAAGCATTCAGAGGTCCATCTCAAATGATGTAGAGGTATGTGCGCCCGTCAATGGAGATGCCACCATACACCAACACTCCCCCACCACCAAATCTGACACTTTCGTGCACGAACGCAGGATTATTCCTACTGCCAGGTCCCTTCAGATGAAAATACGCCTATTCTCCGGATGAACAGAAAAACGGGACTCGCCAGGAAAAAGAAAATTGCTCCATTCATTTCTCCTCCAGTTCACATGCCCTGTTGCTCACTCCCTGCGGTCGCGACGATGTCTTGATGTTAGTCTAACACATACCAGCGGTCGGCGAGCATACAGACCTACACCATGAAGCCGGTTTCGGACAGTCTGAGTTGAAACCGTGGTACCAGTAGCCGAGCGAAGGTGTTGTGGGAGAATATGGGAGAAGAGTAGCGTTCATATTTCGGTGTCTCCGAGTCGTTAACTCCAAATAACGATCTTCATTGGGTGTTGTTGCCCGTCTAGAACCTTGTCCTGGTCGGCCTGCACTTTAAGTCTCCAAAAAACGGTTCCAGATCCTGGAAATCACACTTTGTGACTCTCCAATGGCTTGCCCTACTTCGGCTTGAGTTTGGCCCCCTTCTAACCAACCAACAGCTCTCCAAGCTTCTGAATCGGTTAAATGACTTCGCTGAGACATCGTACTCATCGAAACAAAGCAGTCACTGAATGCCGATCATCCTTGTCTTCATTTGAGTTGAAAGTCAAATTTCATTCGCTGCCGCTGAAGCGACGTTTTTCACGTCGAACTCAAAATTAGCATACTCCACAGTTTGAAAATCAGAAAAATTTGCATTTGTGATTCTCTTCTTTCATTTTCGGCAAAAAAAATTTCGCTTATATCTTTATTTTATATAAAACTTACAATATCCTTTAATTGTTTTGAGCAGTATATATAAAGATATATATATATATATATATATATAAAAAGATACATATATATATATATTTTTATATATATATATTTATATATATATATAATATATATATATATATATCTTATATATATATATATATATATATATATATACCGGGTGATCAAAAAGTCAGTATAAATTTGAAAAATTAATGAATCACGGAATAATGTAGATAGAGAGGTAAAAATTGACACACATGCTTGGAATGACATGGGGTTTTATTAGAACAAAAAAAAATAAAGTTCACAAAATGTCCGACAGATGGCGCTTCATCTGATAAGAAAAGCAATAATTAGCATAACAAATTAAGACAAAGCAAAGATGATGTTCTTTACAGGAAATGCTCAATATGTTCACCATCATTCCTCAACAATAGCTGCAGTCTAGGAATAATGTTGTGAACAGCACTGTAAAGCATGTCCGGAGTTATGGTGAGGCATTGGAGTCGGATGTTGTCTTTCAGCATCCCTAGATATGTCGGTCGATCACGATACACTTGCGACTTCAGGTAACCCCAAAGCCAATAATCACACGGACTGAGATCTGGGGACCTGGGAGGCCAAGCATGATGAAAGTGGCGGCTGAGCACACGATCATCACCAAACGACCTGCGCAAAAGATCTTTCACGCGTCTAGCAATATGGGGTGGAGCGCCATCCTGCATAAAAATCGTACGTTCCAGCAGGTGTTTATCAGCCAGGCTGCGGATGATGCGATTCTGTAACATATCGGCGTACCACTCACCCGTCACGGTAGCAGTTACAAAACTAGAATCACGCATTTCCTCGAAGAAAAAAGGCCCGATAACGGTAGATGTGGTAAATCCAACCCATACCGTGACTTTCTCGTCGTGCAATGGAGTTTCCACGACAGTTCTAAGATTTTCAGTAGCCCAAATTCTGCAGTTGTGGGTGTTGACAGACCCTCGGAGCGTGAAATGAGCTTCGTTGGTCCACAACAAGTTATTCAACCAATCGTCATCTTCCGCCATCTTTTGAAACGCCCACACCGCAAATGCCCTCCGATTCACGGAATCGCCAGGTAACAATTCATGATGCCGATGGATTTTGTACGGATAGCATCGGAGGGTACGCCTAAGTGCCAACCAAACAGTAGTGTATGGAATACCGGGGCGACTGCACGGGCGCTGACTTCGCCGTGCATAGACGATTTCATCCTTAACCGTCTCAGCAGCATTCCGCCGTGTGCTCGGTCGGCCACTACGGGGTCTGTCGTCTAAACAACCCGTCGCTTCGAAATCATTCTCGCCACAGCTGCATTTGTCAACGGACCTTTACCCCTTCGTATGGCGATAGGAACGTAACGCTGCACTAGCACATTCCCCATTCTGATAATACAGCTTCACTAACAGTGCCTTTTCAGGCAACGTCAACATGCTGCGACTGCTGGTGCCACTGATTCTCTCTCTCATGACAGCCCCTTTTCTACGCGATTTTCATGCGCAGTCACTGACGTTTTGTTGTCCAGCGCCATCTGTCGTACATTTTGTGAACTTTATTTTTTGTTGTTGTTGTTCTAATAAAACCCCATGTCATTCCAAGCATGTGTGTCAATTTTTACCTCTCTATCTACATTATTCCGTGATTTATTAATTTTTCAAATTTATACTGACTTTTTGATCACCCGGTATATATATGTATATATATATATATATATATATATATATATATATATATATATAAGATATATATATATATTATATATAAATATATATATATATAAAATATATATATATATATATATATTATATATATATATATATATATATATATTATATATAAATATATATATAAAAAAATATATATATATATGTATCTTTATATATATATATATATATATATATATATATATATATATATATATATATATATATATATATATATATAAAGATTATATTATAGGTATCATCTTTCATGTTCCTTCAAAACCATGGCTTGCTTCAGTTTATAACGCAGTCGTAAGCCTTCAACGTGCGCTGAAACGCATGAATATAATAAATAATATTTATGTGGTTTTTTGTTTTGTTTTAATTTTGCACTCTTTAACATTCACTTGATTATAGCGCCATCTACTGATAAAAAATTCCAGCTATTAAATTTGTTCTGGCTAAAACCATAGCTCGATGATTTGCTTGAAACACACATTTTTAATCGTTTCATTCGGTAGTCACACGATTAAAGGAGAAATTCTATGCTAAATATACTCTTTATTACAATTATTCGAATATCACTATAATTCAAACTTAATTTTTACTAACCTCGTATTGAAGCTACTGACTGATTTAAAAAAGGATGGATTTCTTCGAGATAAAGGGCTTTTCAAAACTGAACATAGAATGCACATTATTCGTATGCAAATACCAAAAGCAAAGTTTATAACTAAATGCTTGTTTTGCTAAATCAATTCCTATCTTTCGCATGAAATATTTCAGGTTGAATTTACAAAAACAAAAATGATAGAACTCTCTACGACATTTAAAAATAAAATGAGTGTCAATAAATATAATCCCAATTTCTAACAATAGTAGTATTCCAATGACACTCTCATTCCTCAAAATCGTTAATGCCTTTTAAGATTATTCAATTATCTGAATTCTTTCCAATTTCTGAACAATTTAACTACTGAAAATATAAATTACATTCATTTCTTCTGTTGGTGTTTTCTCTGACGCGTATTTCCTTCAAAAACAATTAAATACATTGAGATTCGTGTATTTTGCCGATAATTGCTGAAAATAGCCTGTCTGCGTGACGTCTAGACAACGAAAGCTTCCATTATATACGGCGATATTTCACGTAGAATGTACGGAATAGAAAGAAGACAATTAAAATTTATAGATCACAGAAGAATTTTAAACGCGCATTTTTTTTTCGAGCGGTATGAGCAAATGCAGACTAGAAAAAGGCAAAGCATCCAACTCGAAATTTAAAAAAAATTGACTGAAATAATCTAACTCCTAAGCGCTCACAATACATCAGATAATGCAATCGGCTCTAAGTTTACTCAAGATGGCATTTGGATTCATTAATTAGAATCTTAAATCACTCTTAAAGTAAAGAGATCTAAACATATAACGGAACAAAGAAATTTTATTCTCTGATTCAAAAACTCTTCAGCAGGGTATTTATAAAACTTTGTTTTTGCATTTTCTGCTCCACCTAAACTAAATCCCTTTTCACGAAATAGAGTCGTTAGGAGAGGGATGGAATGTTAACGTTGTAGGGCCTTTGGCGACGGACCTCGTAATTTATGGAGTCGTTGGAAGATGGCATAAAAATCATCAGGAACTGAGGAAAGAGAGCGTCATACTCACCCAATCAGGAGATTGATTGACGGATGATTTTGACAACAGGAATCTAGGCTGCGCCAGCAGCCTTCTATCCTCTATCTGGGACTCTGATGTTCTTAATTTTTGAAACTTGGGCTTGAAGAGAAGGGCGTGACTTCAGGAGAGGAGGACCAATGGTAGTGCAGGAGGCGTTGTCTATGGAAGCGATCGTTGATTGGAGGATGGCAATGAGCTTTTAAAAGTTAGATCATGTACTTTGTGATAGAAAGTGAATTTAAAAAATTTTGAAAAGAGAAATTCGAATAATAATTGAGAGAATTTTAAAGTGATAAGAGGAGAGAATTAAGTATTACAAGTATGAATAGGGAAATTTAAATTTTGTTCATAATAGCTTCCGCCAGAAGGCAGGTTTTTTCTTCATCTGAGTTTGCTGTTTTGAATTTTTATAGAAGGTCGAGAATTTTGGGGGGTTTCTTAACGAGGTTAGAGATTGTATTGAAAAGTTCCAAAACTGGAGAAAAATCCGAACTGTTATTTTCTTGGGTAAGGAATCCACTGGGAGAGTTTTCCTTTTCATTAACAGTTAAATTTTCAGTTTCAGTTTCGGGAGGGGTCTGACTGGGGATTTCTCCACTAACAATGTTAGCGAAGGAAATTCCCTCTTTTGTCCATTTGCTGGAAAAGTTTTTTCTTGCAATCGAGTTGGAAAACGCTGTGCCTTTTTTAGGTTGGGGGAATTTGGGGCATTTTGTATAACATGCCGAGTGACCGAAGTCCTGGCAGTTGATACAAAACGGGTTTTCTTGTCGCTCTTTAATGTGACAATTTCTAGTGGCGTGATCTTTGCCGCATTTAAGGCATCTTGGTCTCATGTAACAATTCGCGGCAGTGTGGTAAAAGTTATTGCAGTTGAAGCATTGGGTTATTCCTCTAACGAGGTAACCCTCAACTTTCACCAGCAAATAACCCAACTTATTAATGTCAAAAATCTTGCTATTGAAATCGTTTCTTGGGAGAATTATTAGAAAATATGGCAGGGATTTTTTAGTACGTTTAGAAATTAGTTGCGGGCAGCTATCAATTTTAAATCCTATTTCTTTTAAGTCGTTTGTGATGTCAATAATTTTAGAATTAGGGAGGTCTTTAATAACGGCTTTAATGGGTTTTTCTTTTTGGCGTTTAAGAATGTAGAATTCGAATTCCTTATCCGACTCTAAGAAGTGGATAAGGTTTCTATATTCCTCGTGGTCAGTGGAGAACATTTTTACTACGTCATTTACAATTCTATTACGTCAGTGTTTCTCAAACTGTGGGGCGCGCCCCCCTGGGGGGCGCGATATACCTACAAGGGGGGCGCGAGCATATCGAAAATAAAAGATTTAAAAAAATTTATTTACTAGAATGAAGTAAAACAAAATACTTTCTGACATAATAAAAAATATACACATTTACACGGAAATTATATACATATATATATATATATATATATATTATCTGCAATTTTACATCATCAAAAATAAAATCTTCTACTTCAAAACCTCATTTTTTAGCTATCTTTGATACTATAACCAAAAAAAAAAAAAAAAAAGTTTTATTCGATTTGCTGTAATCCCATGATGAAATATTTTTTTATTACGTTTCTTTTCAAAGTGGAAATGCTACTCTTTCAGAGGAAAGACAAAACCCAGACCCATAATCAAAAAAAAAAAAAAAAAATTTTAGGAATATAAAAATTCATCACTGTTATATATTATTGCCATCAGCTGTAGGCAGCAGAATGTATTTGCTGCGGTTTGACTTCGAGCTTACTTGTACGGTTAGTTACGTCCCTGCTCTTATGTATTTGTTTTTTCATTTAGGGAAGTTTAAAGGATTACTAAGCCAAGCATAATGAAAAACGTTTTACATCTTTTTTTAGAACATCCATATTGTAATAAATACACTTTTAATCCGGGAGCGGTCACGCCGAGCACAGAGTGGACGAAATCGGTAATTCTGGCAAAAACTGTTTAATTGTTACCAATGGCCCTGACACTATCCTTCTGTTTGACAATCTTAACGTGAACTAAAATATATTTGTCACATATCTCCCTCTTTTTTTTTTTGGAGTGACAGACGTTTTTTTACGATCTTAAGGTACTTGTTTTGTCTGAGTTCCCGGTGTGATAACTTTTTTCCGAAATTTTTTCTGTGTCCTTGAAAGTAGGGGTGAGTATATTTTCTCTTAATTAAATTATTCACTGAAATTACGATTTTTATTGTGTACTATAAAAATAAATATAAAAAAAGGATTGGGGTGACTCAATAACCCCGCTCGACCATTAGTATCGAGTGCGCGTCTGCTCCAGGATTAAAACATGTGAAAGAGAGAGTCTTTTCGTTTTAAATATTAAAAATAATACAATTATTCTTCATCAGAATTTTTTTTTGTTCATTATTCAACATCAATTCTAAATGCTAATTCTTTGAGGCTTAGAATTACAGTTCGCTTAAAACTAATTATAATTTGAGCGATCATTTTAAAAAAATCATTTTACATTTTTGT
This sequence comes from Trichonephila clavipes, assembly GCA_019973935.1. Lineage (NCBI taxonomy): Eukaryota > Metazoa > Arthropoda > Arachnida > Araneae > Nephilidae > Trichonephila > Trichonephila clavipes. The sequence continues at coordinate 83,998 of BMAU01000322.1, read as the reverse complement.
AAACATTGTCGCACACTTGGCTTTCTCTCCTTACAATTAAGCGATTATATCAATAATGTTTTATTTTCTTATAAATGAACTTGAGCAAAGAGCGGGCACTTCAGCCGGTATACTTTTAATGTATCAGTGCTGCACAGAGTATTTTATAACTAATTAATTAATACTAAATTAAGAACAAGTTTAATAAGTATTAGCGACTTCCATGGGCTTGTCTTACAGAGCAAAGTTTTTCAAAGGAATGCTTATGAATAGAAATTGACCCTCTGAGTTATTTTTCTACATTTAACTGATATGTATATTTTGTCTTCTAAGCAACCACCGCATTTTGCAATATGTTCCAATTTAAAAATTAAAGAAAGGAAAAATAACATAATAATTATCCTATTACTTATTTTTTTTGCTTAAAAGTAATATACACAAAATTTAATACTTATGTCATGAATTTGTACGGTTTATAATAACGATTGTTGCTTTAGTGTCAAAGTGCACTATGATTGCATTCAGTATAATATTAATGTATAAGGGGGGTGCGATAAAAATTGTGATTGAAAAGGGGGGGCGCCAGTATTGAAAGTTTGAGAAGCACTGTATTACGTAAATTAGGGAATTTTTCTGAGATGCATTTAATTTGCTCTCTGAAATTATCTTAAATTTTAAGCATTACAGGGTGGGGGAGTTATTTTTGGTGTAACCACCTCAGTAGTTACTTTTACAGTCGGAGGGGGATGCTCAACATCCTGTTCTAAGTCCGAGAAACTATTGTTAATTTCAATGGGGTCCTGGGTCGAGGTCGGGGAAATCGGTCTGGCGGTCTTTTTGGGAAAGATAAACTCTTCCGTTTTTTGCATAATTTTTTCTTAGGCTTGTTAGCAGTTTTAATATTATTATTTTCATTTTCAGGAGGGGGTTCAAAAAATTAGTTTCCTCTCCTACCGAGGTAGAGGTAATTTTATGGTCCTGGCAGTCTGCTCTAGTACATGGTGGGAGGGTTTTAAGCTCACTTACCATTTCCTCCTTTCTCCTGATCATGGCATGTGTGCTCGATAAGTACAAGTCCTTAAAAGAATTTCTGGGGCTGGGTGAACGTCCGTCCATCCCGTAAATCGACTTGTGAAGGGTTGAGATACCTGTAACGGTATCTCTGAGTTTCTCGCAGGTGGAAACTTGGTCGAATTTTGTCGGCGAAAATTCCATATTATCGCTAGAATCGCTCATGATGATTCGAGGGGTCGTGGAGCTCGCTAGTGCGTGGTCTCCGTAATCAGAAGGAGAGGCTGTGAAACTACCAAATCAAAATAATTACTTGTTGTTAAGAGGAGAGTTGGAAACCTCTCTCTCCCTCTATACTGACAATGTTAATTTGGCTGTTTTCGATGTACCTTTTCTCAAAATCTGTTTTATGTACATGCTTGAAATTTTTCATACTATTAAAGTACACCTCTCTCATTATACTAAAATAAGCTTTTAGCTAATTTTTAATTTTTTAATAAATTATGAAATATTTTATCAAACATTGCGAAATTTTACCCATTTTTTACTTAAAAAATTTGTAAAAATTAAATCTTTGAGTTTTTTACAAAAAGCTCATTTAAGTATATATTAGACATCATTATAAATAATTCATAAAAAATTTACATACCTGTGAACAGTAGTTTCTCAGAAAAGGTACATCGCACATTAAAATTTACATTTTGAGATAAATTGATTTTAATGTATACAGTGAGAGTTTTAATCGGCTAGGAAATAAAAAAATAAAAGGCTCAATTTAAAATAAAAGATACATGCTTTGGTTTATATCGGTCGTTACAATTTTAAGCAAAAACAAAGTAATTTGTTTACAATTTTCGCCATTAAAATGAGCGTGGCCCAAATTCAACGATTATTTAAAAATACGTTTTCAGGCCTTCTAAATACCCTAGAGGTTAAAGTAAGTATTTTTAGAAAGGTTAAAATCTATACAATTTGAAAATGTAAAAATCTCAATTTGTCAAAGAAATAAGATTTTAGCTTTCCAACACCTCTTAAAAACTATAAATTTGTGTGTTCAAAAAAGTTATTGAAGACGGACCTCGTGATTCTGAACCACGTTAAAATGACGAAGAGGATATCGTCTCGGCCTGATTATCAAAATGCGTAACTCCACAAGCTGAACTGATTTGATATAAGAGTGCTACGCGCAAAGCGCTGTTTAGCGCGATTCCTTAATCTCGCCAAGCAGCGGTTGTTGTCAAGTTACATGGAATTCAAGGTAGCGGTAACAAATCGTCAGGAAAATAATTGTAAAGAACTGTTTTAAAAGATATTTCAAACGAAGAAAAAAGGAATAGATTAAAAATAATCAATATCAATCAATAATGAATATCAATATCATATAATAAAAATTATATTTTATAATAATATTAGAGGGAAGACCGGGGCAAGATGACAAATGTCTTATAATTTTTCCGTTAGGTAGCAGGATCAACCGAACACTACTGGCTCTCCTATTGGCCGTTCGTTAAACAATAGTATAGAGAAGCTGAAATCGTCATTTTTGTGTTAGTTGTGAAGCTTTGATTGTTTACCGCTGCCCCGATATAACTTTTATGCATGTGCAAATAAGCAATGCTACAGATACAGGCAAGATATATCATTTCTCTTTAATATTTATGAGTAACTTAGTTTAAATACTACGTATATTACCACGAATAAATGTCAATTAATCGACTTCCTTCATGGAAATGAAAACGAATATTTTTAAACAGGCAGTCCGGGACAAGATGACGAGCTCGTCATCTTGCCTCGTGTTTCGGAATTTATTAAATCCTGTAACACTTGTTTGTCTGTGTTTTTGTCCGCTCGACCTTGCGCTTCTATCTCTCCTGGGGATAAGGGGTGCATCGGATCAGCGAGTGTGTTGTTCGAAAGGGGCGACCAGAGGAAGACATTTTTGCCATCCTCAACAACTTTATGGCCACTCCTAGACAAAAATATTGGTGAGCGTTTGAGCCCAGAGCAGCTACAGATGGAAAGGGTTTAAAAAATGGGGGATGGAGACTCATAATCCTGTTGTGTGTGGCGAATATAACTTTTCTGCTTCAAAAGCTACTAACCATGATGTTGTTGGCGATGAAATTGAGAATAATAGTGTTAATCCTCAGACCCTGGTAGTAGAAAACCATCATATAAATCCTCCAGAAGAACCAAAAGTTAAAGTAAATGCTGATTACGATGCACCAAAGAAGCCTGTTAGTGTTTTTTTTTTATTTCAAACCATTGCCTAAAGCAACACAATGTGAGAAAGAAAAAGCAAAAAAGTGAGCTCAAGCATTCTTACAAGCACACCCATCAAAGAAATGTTAGAACAAAGGGAAAAACAGTAGGAAGAACAGGAAACTTTAAAAAAACAAAGAAGAAAAGCCCGTGAAGTTAAAAAGAGAGTAAAAAAACTCAAACTAAGTTCCTGTAGGTCTGTCTATAAAATTCAGGCCAAACATTTCATTTGCATCAAATTCAAAGGATGGTGTTATTAGATGTCCTGCTTGTGAAGAGGAATATTGTGACCCTCCAACAGAAGAATGGACCCAATGCTGTAAATGCCAAGAGTGGTGGCATGAGGAATGTTCCAATTATGAAAATGGTATTTTTAATTGTGACTATTGTTGGCTGCACAACTAAACACTTCAACATTACGTTACAATGCATTACACTTAGTTTGATACTTTGTAAGAGGTAAAAACACAATTATCATTTGTTAAACCATGTAACATATTCAAAAGATAAAATCTGTTCAACCTTTCTCAGTGTTGTCATCTTGCTCCAAGGCCAAAGTCATCTTGCCCCAGTACTGGGGCAAGATGACAATTTGTTAATGTTCTGAAAAAATAAAATTATCCTTTGTTTATTTTAATTTGAAAAATTAAATGTTAATGTATTTAATACTACAAAGGACTACTCTAACACTTCATATAAAAATAATTTTTCTTATCTTTAAAAATAAATTAATAAACAACAAAAACTGTTAACATAGTCATCTTGCCTCGGTCTCCCCTATGTATATAATATATTATTATTATATAACAGTAGTTATTATATGATAATATTCTTATAATTTATGTATAATAATCATATAATATAGATATTATTTATAATAATACTCTTATAGTACAATAATATTAATAAATAACATAATAATTATAAATAAATAACATCTGTAATATTTATAAAGAAAGTAAAATTAAAAATATTATTATTATAAACAAATAATATAAAACAACTGTTATATATAATTATTATACTATATTATATTATAAATTAAATAGTTATATAATGTGTTAAAATTAGCAATGAATATCAATTAAGTGCTGACAACTTGCAATATTTCAAAAACTGCCAGTAATTTCAATGAATTTCATCGAACAAGAAACGCTCAAAAAAGCATTATTAAAAAGTAAAATAAAGTGGAATTGTGCTATTTATGGAAATAATTAAAAGCACAACACTCATTCTTTAAAAAAAATATCTTGCTGCTCACTAATGATATTAAAATTATCCATATTCGAAAATAGCGCAAAATACAACAGAAGACTGTAATAGTAGCTTGAAGAACAAATGCAATGAAAATGATTAAAATTCTAAAGAAGCTGAATTAAAATCGTCTGAAATTATTAGAATTACCAAGGGGGAAAAACCAATAAAAATTAAATCTAATGTACTTTATCCGCATGGCACAACCACATTACCACACGACTAAAATATCAAGGTAAATATATTGTAATGTTATCGCCCATCTTGGCGAACATAAATAACAACTTGGCGCGTAGCATTCCTGCATCAAATTAGCACCCCAGAAGTTGCGCATTCTGATAATTATAGGTGGATGATAGGATAAAGTGAAATGCTAACCCACTATTCTTATTTCCACAACAGAGACTCCACAGTTTTCACGTACATTATAACAATGGATGTGATGCACCCTTTATTATTTTTAAGGGATATATATACATAAAAATGTTATAACTATTTAACGAGAAGGTGTAATCAAAAAAGTAAATGTTATTACCCACACCAGCAGTTCTTAATCGTTGGATTCCAGTGAAATTTTGAACATAGGTGATTTGGAATATTCTACATACGTACTTGCAAATTTCAATCCCCTTTGTGAGAAAGTTCTGTTTCAGAAGTTAAATAACTATCAGTTTATGTAGCTATATAATCAGTTTAAAAAAATCCATTAACATCATATAATTTAGTTCTTTTCACCATTAGCATTGATATTGTGTCCAACTACTTTGAGAATTGCGATAATTATTAAAAAGATCGTTTTTTTAATGATATATTGCAAAAACTAATGTCTTTACACAGCCAATTTCAAATATTTGATCTTTTATTTTAAAGAAAATAACCTTATCATTTTTTATGAGATAGTTAAATATGTACATTGTTTCAATGTAAAAATTTTGCGTTGTAAGCCCAATTCCACTTGATCTTTTATCGTTAATATTTCTTCTGTAACCAAGATTTTAGTGAAGTATCATATATTTTGACAGACACGATAGTAAATTTTACATAAATATGGATTATGGCTTCTTCATATATAAATATATATAATGAAATGTAATTTTTTGAAAATATTTGTGGCCTTTTTCCTGAGGATTTTTTCCCTTTGTTATTTCAAGAATTTTTTAAGTTACGGTGGTCTAATGTCTGATGGCTTTTGGGAAATATAGTGATTTAGTCTGATTATCTGCCGGTATAGAGACCTGCGCCTGTCTCACCCTTTCTGATAACCAGGCTGAAACAAATTCCTAGTCGGTCCATTTAATAGGGACTTGCTACTCTTGTATTTTGCTAGTTGTGATTTAATGAAAGACGCCATCACGTGTGTGTGTGCTTGTGCGTGTGTGTGTGGCCATTAAAAATCATAAATAGTTAAGTCGAAACCAATTTAGCTTTCTTCCCCTTGCCATACAATCACTCAAAAAAGTATTGGGACACTTCCCAATAAATTAAGAAAAACAATTCAAACTTGGAAATCAATATCTTGTGGGGCCACCCTCGTTTTTATGACCTCTCGAAGTCTATTTGACATGGATTGGATCAATTTTTCGCAAAGCGATCTATCGATTTTGGTCCACTCTTCGACCAAATATTTTCTTAAAACCTGCTTGTTAGAAATTTGGTGTTCATATAGTTTTGGCTGCAAATAATCCCACACGTGTTCAATGGGATTAAGGTCTGGAATTTGTGCAGGAGTCTTAATAACACTAGGACAGTGGTAGAGGACCCACAACTTGCAAATATGTGCAGTATGTTTCGGATCATTCTCTTGGTACAATTTAAAATATCCTGAGATTGCCAGCCTACACGCACTGTGCATTAAATTTCGCTTGAGAATGTCAAGATATAGACATATTTATTCATTAAAACCTAAGTTCCCGACACCAGAGCTTGCCATGCAGCCCCAGACAATTTGGCTACCCCCTTCATACTCGATAATAAGCCGTAAATTTTTGACATGCATTGCTTTTAATGATTTCCGCCAAACGTTTTGCTTGCCATCCGATCCGAAAATGTTATATTTGTTTTTTCATCATCAAAAACTACATTTTCCCAATATTCTGTTGGCTGCCTTACATACATTTTAGCAAACTTGGCTTGTCTATTTGCTTTGCTGATGTAGGGCTTTCTTTGAGGTACTCAACCGTGATACTTATGTTTTCTTAAAACATTTCTGAAAGTTTCAGGATTTACTGATGTTCCGAACATACTTTTACATTGCACACACAAAGTCATTTTTATTTCACTAGTTCTTGTATTAATGTGTACTTGTCTCACACACAATCCACTTCTCTTCACGTTCATTAAATATCCTTGGACGCCCTGGTCTTTGCTATTTTTCAACTCTAGTTGTTGTCTTGAACCTGTCAATGATGTTAAAAACAGTACTTACTCAATTTCAAGATTTTTCCTATGCTGCGAACTGATTACCCCTCTTTCCAATTACTTTTACGATATTTCGCACACCAACCGATATATCTTTGTTTCTCATCATTTTCTATAAATAATGTTATCTGTTGAAACGTTTATGTTTAAACACTTCTAGTCTAAAAAAGGGGTGTGGAATTAAATTCTATTAATAAGCTGTTATTTTTTAAATTCTCATTTCAAAAGTTTCCCAACACTTTTTTGACTCCAATGTGCCTTTGAATTATATTTGAAAAGCTAGATCAAATTATAATTCTATAGTATTAATAAAATTTTCCTTATATACTGTACACCAAATGTTAAAATATTTCTGAATTAATTTTGTTTTGGTTTTAATGTATTTTTGGTTCTATAAATGTATTTCCAGTTATGCATGCCAAGTGTCCCAATACTTTTTTGAGTGACTGTAAAAATCTTATCTTAAAAAAGTGAAATAATTTGATATCACAACCGTTGTTTTCATTTCACAAATTTTGTTTGCATCTAATATCTTTTTTGTTAGACTATTCAAAACATATTGCGTCGATTTAAACAATGTTAAGAGCCTTATTAGATTAACTAAATATAATTAATAAATTTTGATGCCAGTTCCAAAAAATTTCCTATGGATAAGTACACTCACAATTTAATTTTCGTAAAACAATAATTTCAGAAGTAAATGAGAAATTCCCAAGACGAAAATATCTTTTTAAAAACACACACACACATTTTTGCGAATCTTTCCAAAGCAAAGAATATGTTATCCAGTGTATATAATATGAATAGTGCAAGAGAGCAACTTTGTCACTCCTCATATTTTTTTCCATCCAAACAGAACAGCAAGAACAAAAAAAAAAAAACTGAAGTCCTTTTGTGATGCAGCACTTCCTCCCTCCCGCACGTACCAGTTTCATTCCGACTCAGCTTTTCTTTTCGGGGGGGGGAAAAAAGGTAAAGATTATGTATTTTTCAGGAAAGACGTGTTTTCTTCTTTCAGAAAGATTTATCAATTGATGAAAATCTTGAAAATTTTTTGAATGAATTCAAAACTATTCAACTCATTTTTTTATTCTCCTCCCAAGTTTGTTTTGTCTGGTGCACGAAAAATATTCTATTTATTTACCCCATTTCACTCAAGAACTCTCTATTCAAAGAGTTTTAAATTTTCAATCTCTGGCATTGACATGAATCAAGATAAAAGAATGCAGTAATAGAGAAAACCGTACAATCGAATACATTCTGTGCTTCCGGTTTCAAAAACTATTATTAAATATTCTAATTCTCTTACATATGATAAAAATATGGGTGAAATTGTCGAAATGGCCGCTTCTCAGTCAAATTTTGAAAAATCGCCAATTTGGCGCGTTTTATCGTGTTGTGTTTTGGAGTAGCAACCCCACTATTTGGCGATTTTGACCCTTTATCAATTTAGCGAGAAAACACTTGGTGGGATAAGCGGCCGAAACGACAATCCAACCAAAATATGATCTTTCGCGCGTTCCCTACATTTTTTTAATGTCTTTGGGAAGGCCTTATTATCAATTATCTTCGAGTTCACTTAACTTCTAAGAACAAACTTGACATCCTTGATCATCTCTACTGTAAAGCACACTAGGACCGGAATAGGAAGTAGTCTACAACCACTCAAAGATACTCTCGACAGTTGGAGAGGAATTATGAGGAAAATCCCACATGCTATATATTAACATGGATCCACCAGTGTTGTATGGAATTTTTGACCTCTGGAATGAATCATTTAATTGTTCTGGAACATAAATGATTTTATCTTCTGAGCCTGTTCTTACATTCACATTTTTGTGTGAAGCAATTTGACGTACCTGGAGCATCGATTTTAGCGTGCAAAATTGTAATTTCTAACGTAACTTATTGAAAATATCGCATCTGAAATAGTTTCATTTTTCTGCTGCGTAGGAACGCAAAAGATGAAGGGGTAAAACGTGTGACTTTGAATCCAAAATATAATAAAAATTATATTTGTAGAATATTTTGTAGTGGCTCAACTTCAATAAATACATTTGTGACTGTGTAACGTAAAAATATTTCAATTTCTTGCTATTGATATTGTCCACCACACGGGACTAAATGATGATTCTTGCTTTTAAACCAAAACTTTAATTTAGCGTCGAAAGATTTAGACAAATGCCAGCAACTTCGTGCGGCGAGAAGCTCTTCTAGGCAAAGTGAGTGAGTGAATATTAACGTCACACTGTTCAGCTACACGAGGGCATTTTGCAACATGGTCAAATGACGAGGATGACACATGAGCTGGCACCACTTCTCCTAACTCCCACACCAACGGAAGGACATTTGAGCTCTCGACAGATTTAGCGTGCATCGTTCCCCTACACGGTGGGTCTTGAGTGGTACTGGGCTCGAACTCGTGACAAGCCAGCCACGATCTGATACCTTGACCACAGGGATACCACAGCCAATCTTCTCGAGAGAGACAGTGCAGCAACGTAATATTCCACACAGATTGATTGATTGATTGAAAGGTCGAAGGGGATATAGAGCAACACAGGCTATGATCCCATTCCACACAGATTATATTACACAAAACTTAAAAACAAAACAAAACGTTGCCATCCCGAAAAGGTTAAATACAGTCGAGGGCGTTGGTAAAAAGCGCGAGAATAAAACTATTTATTTTACAGAAAATGTATATAAAATAGAAATAAAACATATATAAATGAACATACAAAACGCATTAATAATAAAAATACACTTTGAATAATAATAAAAAATACAGAATAATAATATATACAATTCCATCTAAACAGTAATTATATTTTATTATTATTTCTACTGCAATTTTTATATTTTTACTGTTTATGTTCATGTATTGTTTAATCGTAGCATTTTAGTCGGTATCGATACTGGTCATCATTTTCAAAATTCAAAGTTAGAACGTGGTAACATGTTGAAATAGTTATTTGAACATGATTCCGATTATCAGTAGACATTTTTTTTCTTTCGGTTAAAAAAAATTAAAGTTTAAAGTTAAGGCGGGTTTTTTTTAACCAACAGATTATAATATTTAGTGTCTCTTATTCAAATTGTAAAGTACAGAGGCCACATTATTTTATAGTATTATTAGAGATTGTATTCCGTAATCAAGGGATGGTTATCTGGGGGGATGCTATGCATAGGAACCCTGTGATTGAAAGGACCCTAGCGTAATCAATAACTAAAATGCATTCTTACACATGAAAACTTGACTATATTTTTATCGTACGAAATGTATTTAATATTTATTTTAATTATCCAACGCCCGTGCTTGGCTTTTGACATTTGACGCCAAACCTCCCAGTATCGACTGACCACGTCGTCAGTCGGGTACGTACAAAATTTTCATTTTATCGTAAACATTGTTATTTTAGATTTCTGAAATTCAACATTCTGCATTTTATCGTAAGCATTGTTTCTGTAGATCTCTGAAATTCAACAAACTAATTCTCGAAACCATGCGGACGTTATCGTTTCGCACTACCGCAGAATGAGGCATATGATAGTAGTTTCAAATACTGAGGAACATTCCTCAAAAATATTCGCTCTTATCAGGGGCATAGCTACCACCTTATCAATCACACTGGACCCTCTAGCTGCAAGGGTGGGTGACGCCAAATGTCTTACTAACAGAGTTCACTTTCATGTTTATAAAGTGGCCGCGGTAGCCGAGTGGTATAGGCATCGGATCGTGGCTGGCTTTGTCACGAGTTCGAGCCCAGTACCACTAAAGACCCGCCGTGTAGGGCAGCGATGCACGCTAAATCTGTCGAGAGCTGAAACGTCCTCCCGTTGGTGTGGTAGTTAGGAGAGGGGGTGCCAGCTCAGGTGTCGTCCACGTCACTTGACCATGGTTCAAAATTACGTGGTCCGTCGCCAAAAGCCCTCGTGTAGCTGAACAGTGCGACGTTAATCTTTACTCACTCACTCATTCATGTTTATAAAATTGTCTGTCACTGGCTTCAAAAGTTTCCGAGTGAACTTAGTTCGCACAGTTCAAAGCCTTTAAAGTCTGGTACTGTTTTATTAAAAATAATGAGTAGACAAGGAGGGGACTCGGAAAGAAAATTCCTTTTCAAAAAGGGACTTCTCAAAGGGAGCGTTTGAAGAAAAAAACGGATAACATTTAGAAAAGGAAAAATCTATTCGCTTTTAAATGGCAACATTCCTTGGTCTATAGATTGATTGACTGTAGATAAATGCCGCACTTAGAAATAATAATAAGGCTTGGCCCTTAGTCGCAAAAGTCCTTTAGAGTTCAATGAAAGACAATAGGAAATCTTATTTATTTCGGTTCTTTTTTTTTTATTTCTGAAACATCCAAAAGACCGAATGGGCATTCATGGTCAGCAAAGTTTCGAAAGTTGCTTTCCCTTCTGAGATAACATAGGACCATAAGCGTCAGGAGCCCTCTGTTATCCTCCCAGACTATAGCTTATTGCTCCGTATACCAGCAAACCCTTGATGTACAATTCTTTGTCCAAAATAAGACGCATTCTATAAGTAGCTCGCGGTAAAAGATTTTAAAATTCGTTTAATTTCACTCAGTTCATTCCATTCTTTGCGCGTGAACTGTTAAAAATATAAGCGAAGATAGATCACATACCATAGTGGTGCTTTTAAATGTTAAATTAAGAAGAAGAAAAAAACGAGCGAGCCTTACAGTAGCTGCATATGATGTGTAACATCTGACATGTTGTGACGGATATATTTGCGTTCCTTCCACTAATCCTCTCGGGAAATCTTTGAGCTATCATTCGCGTTTATTCACAACCAACCCTTCAGAAGAAGAAACCGTGATATTTTCAAATCAAATCTATTATATATAGTCAGGGTTGTTTTCTAGCTAGCACTATGAGCAGGAAAGAAAGCCAGGAGTCAGGTGAGATTTCTACTGATCAGGTTTCACTTAAAATTATTGAATATTTCAAATATTAATTAGACGAAGATTTAAAGTGGAGATTGGTCACTAAACCTAGAGTAACGTTAAGCTAAGTGAGATAATTGAACTAATCCTAAATTAAAGTGGTCGATATTCATAGTTTTCGTGCATCGTGCATCTCACTACTGTTCCACTTGTATTGTTCATATTGAGACATTCTCTTCTTAAATTTTAGTGAATCAGTGTTGATAATTTGGTGGATCAATAAATAAGTTGATTTTGAATATGTCTGGTATTTCTTCTCTTCCTCCCACACATCAAGGCGGGCATAAGGGAGAGAGGGAAACCCTTCACAATGTTATCGTGGTAAATACGCAATAGTAACTTAAATCCTGAAAAAAATGAATCGATTGGAAATAATTTTCTATCGAATGATTATATCTTTAATGAAAGTTTTATTTAAATAACGCAAGGAGTAACGCATTTTTTTTATCAAAAATAATTATTCTAATTCAATTTGGGGAAGAGCGGAGACAATAGACGTCACCAAACCTTCAAACCCCCATAGGATTAAAATGGGGTTTTTAATTTTAGCGACGAAGCCCCTTCTGACCCACTACCATACAACAGGTTGGACAGAAAGATGCAGCTGAGCGAGGAGAGCCTATAGTTCAGTTTCAAAGCAGATATCCTCGGAGAGATGACGAATTTAAAAAACTTTAAAAATATGAAATGGGGGGAGGACTAGGATTTTTGCAATAAAATTATATGTACAGAAAGCTCATTGGGATATCTTTCGAATCAGGCAGGTACAGATGACCAAGGTGGCCTAGGATTCGAGACATATAGGAAATAGCCCTGTAGGGATGGGGGAGCACCTGAGGAGGTCGATTTCTCGTATATCTCGTGATATGACGTAATACTATGGAACCTCCAAATATCAAGACCCTCACTCAATTTCAAAGGGGAGCAAAATTTTTACCCAACCCCATAGGAATAACATGGGAACATATTTTAGAGATGGAGCCCGCTCACCCCCCCCCAGGCCTACCAAAAGAGAACTAAGTGGATAAATGGATGAGTCTCACCGAGGGGAACTTTCGGTTCAGATCTCAAAGCAGATACTCAAGATATAACAGATTTTAAAAAAGTTTTTAAAAGTTTAAATATAAAATACAAGGAATGATCCTATGAGCAAGAAATTTGTCGAGAATATACAACGGATGCATAGGGATCGAATGAGCCAGGTCCGAGAGGCTCAGGTGTCGAGTAAGTGAGTGAATATTAATGTCGCAATGTTCAGCTACACGAGGGATTTTGGGCGACGGACCACGTAATTTTTAACCATGGTCAAGTGACGTGGATGACACCTGAGCTAGCAACCCCCCTCTCCTAACTACCACACCACACCAACGGGAGGACGTTTCAGCTCTCGACTGATTTAACGTGCATCGCTGCCCTACTCGGCTTAGTGTTACTGGGCTCGAACTCGTTACAACGCCAGCCACGATCCGATACCTATACCACTCGGCTACCGCAGCCACAGCAAATATCCAGCAATCGAGAGGAAAGATGTTACACATTAATAAAGAAAAACATTGCAAAGAAATTACCAAAAAATTAAAATTGTAGGATTATAACGATACGAATTTTTATTATTATTATTTCCTTATATATATATAAAGGAGAAAAGCGACTCACTCACTCACTCACTGACTAATCACGATATCTCCGGAACTATTAAACCTACAAACTTGAAATTTGGTAGGTAGGTTCCCTTCATGGTGTAGACGTCAGCTAAGAACGGATGTTGCTAAGTTCGAATCCCAAGGGGCGTTACGAGGGTTTCAGGGGCTTTATAGATAATTATTTCCTTTACTAAACTATTAGATGTAAAGTCGTGAAACTTGGTACACAGATTTCTTTCATAAAGTAGAGATTCCCTACATAATGATTTTTACAAAAATCGACCTCCAAGGGGCGTTGAGGGCGCTTAAGGGACGTTATACATAATTATTTCCATTTTTAAACTATTAAACGTACAGTCTTGAAATTTGGTATATAAGCGGATTCCTTTCATAGAGTACAGATCACCTAAAGAATGGGTTTTGTCAAAAACGACTCCCAAGTGGCGTTGTAGAGAATTAAGTGGCGTTATATAGGCAATTAACTCCTTTTTTAAACTATTAGACGTAAAATCTCGAAATTTCGTAAGCTGATTCCATTCCTTCAGTAGAGATCCGCTATAAGATGGGTTTTGTGAAAATCGTTTCCTAAGTGGCGTTGCGAGGGCTTAAGGGGCGTTATACATAATTATTTCCATTTTTAAACTATTAGACGTACAGTCTTGAAATTTGGTAAGCGGATTCCTTTCATACAGATCCACGGCAAAATGGGTTTTGTGAAAATCGACCCCAAGTGGCGTTGTGGAGAATTAAGGGGCATTATATAGGCATTTAACTCCTTTTTTAAACTATTAGACGTAAAATCTTGAAATTGAGTTAGTAGATTCCATTCACTGAGTAGAGATCTGTCATAAGATGGGCTTTGTGAAAATCATTTCCTAAGTGGTGTTGCGGGGGCTTAAGGGGCGTTATAGATAATTATTTCCATTTTTTTATTAACAAAGGGCAAGAGTGAATTCGTCCCAGTCACTCAAAATCCTAAAGATAAGAGGTTATAGCTCGGAAGAACTAGATACTCTGGTCATCCACCCAATGATGCTCTAAATCCACTTCGCACATACCAGCAAGTCTTACACTTCACCCAGGATACATTTGGGATCCTTACGCTCAATTGTCAAAGGGCCCACCAAACAGATTTCGACGACGTTATTTCATAAAAATGTGCGTTACTCATGATGTCAGAGACGTGGTTAGATAGTGACGAACGTGTTTCGATACCTAATTTCAATTGCTGCGTACAGTTTAAACGACCGGGCCGCAGAGCAACTGTTGTTGCGATCTATCGCAAACAGAAAAACTCACATGTCGTGACTCCTCATATGAACATTATTTATCGTCAAACAAATGGACTGGGTATTGTTAGTAATGATATTGAGGGACATATGTGCGGCAGAATGCTTATTTGAAAATGGACAAACAGTGATTTCGGTGGTCGCATACATTTCTTGAAATCAAACGGTACATAATATTAAAGATTTCCAGCATTTTGTACTTTTACCATATACCGAAGGTGATTCTGCTCTTTTAAAGAAAACTATCACTCGCTTCCCATGATTTTGAGGGGTGATTTTAACTTTAATTTCAGTTTGCCAAAATCTGAGCCGCTCATAGCTTTTTTGAATGATGAATTCAAGCTCGAAATGAACACAAAACAAAATGTTTTGACAACTAACAGTGGTAATGTTATTGACGCTGTTTTTCAATGTTTTTTAAATACTTTGAAATCCCAAGTATATGTGTTGTTTCCCACACTCCTCACTTAACTGCAACTGAGTGCGCCAGACTTTCCACTCCTCACTTAACTGTAACTGAGTGCGCGAGATTTTCCCGCTTTCCTACCCCAACTGAAACTTTTTGGGAAACCAGTACGGGGACATTCTGTAAACTGAAACGCAACGGACGGACGCAAGGTCTTGTTCGCATCAATCCGCAGCACCTTCAAGGGTGTAATTTTCATTTAACCGCATTATTACCTTTTAGTGTAAACTTTAACTGTAAATATTTATTTTCTTGTAATATAAATTTAAGTACTATCTCCATCACTGGCTATTATTCGAACTCAACCAACGGCACCATGTGTCATATTTTAGTTATCATAAGTCTATTGTCTCCGCTCTTCCCCAAATTGATCAAGAATAATAATTTTTGATAAAATATTGAATTACTGCTTTTGTTAATTAAATAAAATTTTCATTAAAGATATAATTATTCGATTGAAATTATTCCCAATCATGCCCAATTCATTTTTTTAGGATATAAGTTACCCCCAAAGGCCTTGATTTTTTTTTTCCGATTGATTATAATTCTAAGTATATAGTAAGTAAAAATTTAATTAATTACTCGTTATTGATGATTAATTTTATTAATTAAGGCTAATTGCTTATTCAAAAATTAGTTTTCTTCTGTGTTTTGTTCCCGAAAATCGACACAATCAAAAGAAGCATGATATATAAGAATGGTGAACTTTCGACCCTTGTAAAATTCCTATGTGCGCTACTATATACAGCATATACGACTACTGTAAGGTTCGTTTCTTTTTTATTTTTTATTTTTATTCTTTTACTGTGGTTTCTTATTTCATTATTATTTTGAGATTTATTATTATATTACATCTTTTTCTGTTTGCTATCTTCAACGGAGAACGGGGCCCCTGGACTGCAGCCATTTAGCCCATACGTAGATCCGGCCTTGGTAACAATGTAAGTGTTAAAACAATGACCAAACTTGGCGTTGAAAACCGATTTTTCTGCCAAACCATGTGTGCACTGTTACAACAATGCAGACAAATCATGCTCTTATTTCAATTCCTACCCCCCATTTGTTCACTCTCTCCATATCTATATATATAAAGGAGAAAGCGACTCACTCACTGACTAATCACGATATCTCCGGAACTATTACACCTACAAACTTGAAATTTGGTAGGTAGGTTCCTTTCATGGAGTAGACGTCAGCTAAGAACAGATTTTGCAAAGTTCGAACCCCAAGGGGCGTTACGGGTGTTTAAGGGGCGTTATAGATAATTATTTCCATTAATAAACTGTTAGATGTACAGTCGTGAAACTTGGTACACAGATTTTTCTTTCATAAAGTAGAGATTCCCTACATAATGATTTTTACGAAAATCTATCTCCAAGGGGCGTTGAGCGTGCTTAAGGGGCGTTATATATAATTATTTCCATTTTTAACGTATTAGACGTACAGTCTTGAAATTTGGTATAAGCGAATTCCTTTCATGGTGTAGAGATATACTACAAAATAGTTTTGGGGAAACTTGATCCCCAAGGGTCACTGAGGGGTTTTAAGGGGCGTAATCGATAAATATTTCCGCTTTTCAACTAATAGAAACACCTGCTTGAAAATTAGAAGGTATGTTCCGTTCATGGAATAAAGTTCCTTTTACAAAAATTTTTGCGAAAACAGACCCCCTAAGGAGTGGGGTTGCGAGGGATTAAGGCGTGTTATAGAAAAATTCCTGTTTTTGAATTTAACTCATTTAATTGAAATTTGTTGAGCACTTTTCTTTAGTTGAATAGAGTTCCACTAAGAATGGATTTTACGGAAAACAACTCCAGGGGGAAGCGGGGAGAGTTATTGGGGCGTATTGATAGACAAAATTCCCGTTTTTGAACGGCTAAGACTATAATAATAAAATTTGGTTTGCATGTCTCTTTTGTTGAATTGGAATCCACTAAGAATGCTGTCAACGAGGTATTGATGATAAAAATTCTGTTTTTGCTCTGTTAGATTTCAGACTTGAAATTCAGCACGCATGTTTATTTTATGGAGTAGAGATCCACTGAAAGTTGCTTTGGTGGAAATCCATTTGATTATTAGGTTAAGTGAGCGAAAAAATCTTTCTCCTTCTATTTTAGATATAAATAGAAATTAGATATTATAATTTATGTTCTTTTTATATCAAGGGGTGAGAGTGTAACAGCTATAAATATATATTTCAGTACAATCGAACTCTTAATGCTAGATATCAATAATTAATATATATGTAAACAGTATACATATATACAACATCGTGAAATACCCAGTAAAGCGGGTGGGTAACGGCTAGTAGCTTTATATATATAAATATCCTGTACGTGTGTGACTGAACTCCTCCTAAATGGCTGGAGCGATTTTGATGACATTTTTTGTGGGGGTTCAAGTAAATTCGAGAATGGTTTAAATTAACAATTCGGTCCGATATAGCAATTAGTTAAAGATATTAATTAAAACTAGTTTTAATAACTATGTTTTGGTGCCAACTTTGATTTGTCTGCATTGTTGTAACTGTTATTGTTGGCGTCGAAATTCAGTTTTCAGCGAAAATGGAATTTTCATGATGTTGCTCTATGGACGTTATTAATTAACTTTGTTTAAAAAATAAATGCTTTTAACATGTGATTAACTTGAAATATATATTTTGAAAATCTCAATTTCTACAATGTTTTACATTTTTCTAATTTAAACTCCTACAAAAAGATAAAACTATTTTTCAAGCAGATTGGTACATTTTTTTAACCTTTTCCAACGCTGCCAAGTTAATTTGAAACAAAATGTTGTAAAACTTGAAAAATATTTTAGAATTAAAAAAAATTCTTTCTTTATACATAAAATATTTTTTATTTTTTCCGTCTTGGGGAGCCTTAAAAATACAACGAAAAAAATTAGAAAAATCGCCAAATGCTAGTAATAGTTAATTATGGGAAAGCTACCTCAGAACACACGAGTTTGAGCGCTTATAGAGCATGTGCGGAAAAACAACTTACGGAGAGTACGAAAGCAGATATGAGATTTTTCTGTCAGATAAAGATGTTTTCTTTTTGAATGTTTTTTTTTTTTACAATGAGTGTAAATAATGAATTTTCCAAATCCAATTTATTGGTTTGAATTTTAAGAAAGTATTCATTGTTTCATGTATAAAATAATTAATACGATCTTAGTTTTTAATAATACATCGCAACTGATAGTTTCTTTTAGAGAAATAATTTACTGAAAAACCTTAAAATATAGCAAAATGCTGGCCTGTTTTTATTAAATAGTACTATTTCCTTTTAAATCTTTTTTTATACAAGGAATGTAAACAAATTTTTACGCTTCCCCCCACATAGTTCTTTTTTCACAGTTAATTGAAAAATCAAACAAAAACGTTTGTTTCATAGCTAACGGTACACCTTTTTTGATTCATTATTTAAGAAAATTTATATAAATTAATACATTTTTTTTCAAGAATTAAAGTTATATTGCGTTAAGAACAAAACTATTAGCTTTGTAAATTTTTAATCGAAAAAAAAATTTTGAAAAAAAAAAAGATGTTATCTCTCTATGAAAAACGGGGGGTTTATACTTGAAAAAAACCCATCCAACGCTGGGCTGAACGGAGGGAAAAAGAAACCTGTCTGACAAAGAGAAGAAAAGGGGATTTAAATGACATAAATATAGAAATCACTCGCATCGCTTAGTAACACACACAGAGAGAAGTACTGAGAGAAAGGGAAAATTTCTATAGGGCAGTGCTTCTCAAACTTTCAATAGTGGCGCCCCCCTTATCAATCACAGTTTTTATCGCGCCCCCTTATACATTAATAATGTACTGAATGCAATAATAATGCATTTTTTTTACGCTAAAGCAATAATCTTAATTATATACCGCACAAATTCATGACACAAGTATTAAATTTTGTATATGTTGCTTTTAAGCAAAAAAAAAATATTAAGTAATAGGATAATTATTATGTTACTTTTCCTTTCTCTAATTTTTAAATTGGAACATATAGCAAAATGCAGTGGCTGCTTAGAAGACAAAATATAGATATCAGCTTTTTTTAGAAAGAACTCAGTGGGTCAATTTCTAATCATAAGCATTCCTTTGAAACATTTGCTCTGTAAGACAAGCCCATGGAAGTCGCTAATACTTATTAAACTTGTTCTTAATTTAGCATTAATTAATTAGTTATAAAATACTCTGTGCAGCACTGATACATTAAAAGTATACCGGCTGAAGTACCCGCTCTTTGCACGAGTTCATTTATAAGAAAATAAAACAATATTGATATAATCGCTGAATTTTAAGGAGAGTAAAGCCAAGTGCGCAACAATGTTTACAAAAATGTAAAATGATTTTTTTAAATCATTGCTCAAATTATAATTAGTTTTAAGCGAACTGTAATTTTAAGCCTCACAGAATTAGCATTTAGAGTTGATGTTGAATAATGAACAATAATATTAAATTTCGATGAGAAATAATTGTATTATTTTCAATATTTAAAGTCTTAACATGTTTTAAACCTGGAGCAGGCACGCACTTGATACTAATGGTCGAGTGGGGTTATTGAGTCACCCCAATCTTTTTTTTATAATTAATTTTATAGTACACAATAAAAATCGCAATTCCAGTGAATAATTTAATTAAGAGAAAATATACACACCTACTTTCAAGAACACAGAAAATATTTCGGAAAAAAAAGTTATCACACCGGGAACTCAGTCAAAACAAGTACCTAAAGATTGTAAAAAAAACGTTTGTCACTCCCAAAAAAGAGGGAGATATGTGACAAATATATTTTAGTTCACACGTTAAGACTGTCAAACAGGAGGATAGTGTCAGAGCCATTGGTAACAATTAAACAGTTTTAACAGAATTATCGATTTCGTGCACTCTGTGCTCGGCGTGACAGCTCCGGAATAAAAGTGTATTTATTACAATATGGATGTTCAAAAAAAATTATGTAAAACGTTTTTCATTATGCTTTTTTATATGTTTGGGAATAACTCATAGAAATAAATCTTGGCCAAGTAATCCTTCAAAGAGCTCTCTGTGCTTTTCCAAAAATCATAAAAATATTTTACAAGGAAAAATTCGCAGCAGAAATAGTTTATTCGCAACTTCCCAAAATGAAAAAACAAATACACATAAGAGCCAGGACTAACTAACCGTACAAGTAAGTTCGAAGGTCAAACCGCAGCAACTACATTCTGCTGCCTACAGCTGATGACAATAATATTACAGTGATGAATTTTTTACCTTCCTAAAATGTTTTTTGGATTATGGGTCTGAGTTTTGTTTTTTCTCATTTTGGTTTGAAAAGAAACCGTAATAGAAGTAGAAGCTTTAATTTTTTATGACGTAATATCGCAAATATATAAATTATATCAGTGTAAATGTGCATTTTTTATTATGTCAGAAAGTATTTTGTTTTACTTCATTCCAGTAAATAATTTTTTTTAATCTTTTATTTTCGATATGCTCGCGCCCCCTTGTACGTTTGTCGCGCCCCCCAGGGGGGGCGCGCCTCACAGTTTGAGAAACACTGCTATAGGGATAAAATTGTACAAACGGAAAAAGCCCTTGCAACGCCGAGCTAAGAGGCTAGAAAACAGACCCACCCAACTGGACAAAGATGTGGAAGAAACTTCGAAAAAGAGTATTTTAATGAGATTAATATATATAGAAATCACACACACACTAGGAAGTGCTGATATTGAAAGGCATTAAGCTGTACATTTGAAGAAGCCCGTGCAACACAGGGTCATCCCCAGCTAGTATATATATATATATATATATATATATATATATATATATATATATATATATATATGTAAAATATTGGCCGAGTGGTATATTTTGTCGAGTGTGTTTGTAGGTTTTTATTCAACACATTTTCGGTCAACAGACATCTTCTTTATTTTGAAGCACACATCAAAGCTTAGGACAAATTTTTCGGTATATTTCCACGTTGACGAGACACACAAACTTGCGACGATATTAAAGCAAAGTGGACAGGAGACAAAGAATAGCAACATCTTGGAGGGCACAACACAAAGAGCAGCTATGTACAGTTTTACATGATGACGGCAAGAAGGAAGAGAGAAGAGCGCGAGATTACACACGGTTTCGGCTTTTATAGTACAAGTACTTATGACGTAATAACAGCTCTGATTGAATAGAATGGGCGGGATAGGGATGTCTGATGCAATAAGAGTACTCGATGAAGAGATTGAAATCAGGGTGTTAGTGTAGAACCAAATAATTAAGAGATTATTTCAATATTATTAAAAGAGTTAATTAAGAGAATGCTAGAGGGAATTATTACATATATGTAGGATTTTCCCTTTGAAACATTTTGTTAAAAGGTTGAGTCATATCCTTTTCAGAGGACCATAAATCTCAATTTTATTTATTACTGCATTCCGAAGCAGCGCCATCTAGTGAGCTTTCGTAGCTCCGGCTTGAATAATTTTTCGGCAGAGGCCTACTAACCACTGCTTGTTCAACACGTCACGTCTTTACCGCATTTTCGCGCCCTGCGCGGCACCACCAGTCCTAACGTCCAATAATGATAAAGGTTTATTTCCCCGTCTTCTAAAGGTATAACTCAACTTTTAATTAACCTAATTCCTACATGTCTTTCTCTTTATAAATATCCCCTTTTGTAAATGTTTCCCTTTAACTCTTTAAATAAATTCTTTTTTACCTAAATGAAGTATCTGTGTTTAAATGACTTTGATTCAATTAATTCATCACTCACCCTTAAATACTTACCCCTAGACAAACCACCTCGCCAATCTAAAATCCCGCCTTCTGAAGAGTCTGATTTTTATTCGAAGATTTATTCGGACTCCCACAGAAATAATTGGGGGATCGCCTGGGATTTGATTTCGAAAATCTTCTCTAAATAATAAGTTGATAAACTTCTAACCCTCTTCTTCTTTAAAAAAAAACCCATTTTTGGCTGCAAGCCTAATTTACAAGCGGACTGAATCGAAAATGCGGATTGCCTCTCATAACATACTAACATTTAGGTGAATAAAACGACTCCCGGAGTCGCAACTCACAACTCAAGATCTTACAAGATCACTCGCCGAAACCACGTTATTTTCTGCCGTGTACAACAACTACAAGAGTTTCATATAAGTCCAGTGTCTATTTCAAGATTATCAGTAAACACGTCGTCAACTGTATCAGGTGTGTACTGTTTTTTTCGTTTTCCTTGCAACAGAAAAAAAGGGAATCTTCAGAAAGGAATACGTGAGTCACCGTTAATTTGCTTATGAAAAATTGTTGTAGTTGATTTCATGAAGTAATTTATATTTTTAAATATGTGTATTTTTCTGAAATACTATTTTTCTATTTGTGTATAGAAATCGTATCAATTAAAATTTTCTACAAATATATCTTTTAAAAAATTAAGTAAGTGGTACGTAATATTCAAGTTTTTTATTTGTATCTCATTTATTAACGAATTGCATTTCAAGTATGAAAAGTTTCCATTTTTTGGGTTACGTCATCGACCTTGAACTTAGAGATTAATGTCTTAATTCCTAAACATTTACCGTTTCGATGCAATCATAATTTCGATGACTCATATAGTGTAACATTTCTCTTGCAGCTGTTTAGTAATTAATTATTTTTTATGAGTATTCCAGAAATATACTTTGAAAGAATATGCTATGTTTTTTTAGAATTGATGAAAGATCATGTATAATCTTATTTTTAATGGTGTGTTTTATCATTAAATATATAAGTATTTTGAGTTCATTTTTGACAGAATTATTATGCTTTCTATTGAAACATGTGTTTATACTTAAAATTTGCTGAAGAGATCCTAAAAAGATTTTATTTTTATTAGTGTAATAAAAAATATATATGAGATTTTTCTTAAGTAACTAACTTCTAATTAATTGCTTTTTTCAGCAAAGAACTTTAAATGATTAAATTTTCATATCACAATAAATTTAATCACAGTTTCTAAACAAGATTTATATTAATTTATTTTTTCTTTCAAATCCTTTTTGCATTTATTATAACGAAATGAGAACTGATATATCAAATGGTTTAAAAAAAAAGGTTTTGTTTTAAGTTGAAATTAATAATTTGACTACTTTAAATTAAGCATTACGTATTTTAGCTCGCACTGTTGTCTTTACGCGTTACTGGTTTAAAATATTTCTAAATGAATAGAATTTGAATATTTCAATGTATATTTAGTGTATTTTGATGCAATATCATTTTAACTTGAGAATTTTTGTAAATGCAAACGAGAATTGCCAATAGCAAAAAAAACATCATTGTTTTTGTTTGAACGCGTAACAATTTTGTTTATTCCTTTGGTTACTATCTAAACTTAAATTTAAATTTTAAAATGGCGTATCTAGGCAAAGGTCGACGCGAAGATTTATTTGTCTTAGCCACGGAATTAAATTTAAAATTCGATAAATCTATGACCATCGCCACACTCAAAGATCTAATTATTGGTAGTGAAAATTATGACGAAGAACTGACCAAAAACATACATTCAACGATTGTTGAGGATCGCAAAGCCAGAGAAGAAAATTTACGCATTGAAGAGCAAAAAGAAAAATTACGCATTGAAGAACGAGAAGAAAAATTACGCATTGAAGAGCAAAAAGAAAAATTACGCATTGAAGAACGAGAAGAAAAATTACGCTTCGAACAATTGAGGTTAGGTGAGCAAAAACGCAAAGATGAATTTGAGTTGGAAAAGTTAAGAATCCAAACACAATCCAAGTTAGGCACTGATACATCCAAAGAAAGTGATACTAAATTTCTCGTCAAAGAAGTTTCAAAGTTTATACATCATTTTGATTTGAAAGAAGACATCAGTCTTTATCTAAAATTATTTGAACATCAAGCGCAGAGATTGAATATTGATCAAGAAAACTGGGTTTCTCATCTGTTAGGCTTGTTACCGACGGAAGTATCTCACATCATAGCGAGAGAGCCTGACGATAAAGCCAACTCTTACGAACACGTTAAAGATTTACTGCTGAAACGCTTTAAACTAACTCCAGAAAAGTTTCGACAACTATTTGTCACTCACCAAAAAGCACCTGAAAGAACATGGATTGATTTTTACCATGAGTTAAACACATACTTCAACGGATGGATAGATGGATTGAAGATAGATACTTTCAACAAGTTATCAGATCTAATCATAACAGATCAACTCAAACGAAAAACTCCTTTTAAATTTAAAGAATATTATCTTGATGAATGGGCAAATATGAACTCCCCTGTTCAATTAGCAGAAAAACTAGAAGAATTCGAAGACTTTAAAAGGACTCTGAAACAAAAATCTAGCAGTCCATTTGTGAAGAAACAAGAATTCAGATTCACAGAAAAGAATCGCAGATATGAAGCACCAGGAAAATTCGAGTATAACAGGAAAGGTAAGAAGTTTCCAGCGTCAACGAATTACAACAAACATTACGAAGCCCCTGTTACCAAGTACGAATCTGTTCAAAGATATCAAGGCAGCGCGCAGAAAGGGTATTACAACAAAAATTACGAGAAACACTCAAATCACAATGCTTCCAAGCATATGCTCAGACGAACTATTCAAAATCGCAGAAATTCAAAGAACCTCCAAAAGAAACTTGCACACTCATCGTTAAGGAAGGTTTACGTACTAAAGAGGTATTTTTTGGAAAGGTAAAAATCACGGTGCTCATAGACAGTGGTAGTACCGTAAGTTTGCTTCGAGAAAATACGAGCAGAAGAATAATAGATCCAACAAAATTATCGAAGAACAAGATGCTTCTCACAGGTATTGGTGAAGCACAAGTGAACACTATCGGTTCCTTTGAACATAAGTTCAAAATAGATGATGAAAATTACTCGTTAACTTGGCATGTTGTACCGAATGATAAATTAAAATTCGAAGCAGTTATTGGATCAGATCTTTTGGAACAAGCATCGATAAGTTTTGCTAAAGAAGGAGTTAAATTCAACAAATGAGAATCATGCACAGCTTATGCAAATATCTGCTGAAAATCTTCAAGAAGAACTAGACCTACG
The DNA here is from genome assembly GCA_019973935.1 of Trichonephila clavipes. Classification (NCBI taxonomy): domain Eukaryota; kingdom Metazoa; phylum Arthropoda; class Arachnida; order Araneae; family Nephilidae; genus Trichonephila; species Trichonephila clavipes. The sequence continues at coordinate 58,647 of BMAU01000322.1, read as the reverse complement.
TCCTGTTGAAAATCGTCAAATCAAGAAGGAACTTGAAAAGTTAATTCAAGACTACAAGCCAGAAAAAACAGCATCTATTGACGTCACAATGAGAATTATTCTAAAAGACGAAGAACCAGTCTGTCAACACCCTCGTCGACTAGCTTTCACAGAAAGACAAGAAGTAAACAAACGGATAGAAGAATGGCTCAACGAAGGCATTATACGTCCGAGGTCTTCAGAATATACAAGTCCAATCGTAATGGTAAAAAAAAGAAAGATGGATCTTCGAGAATGTGCATTGACTACAGAAAATTGAATCAGAAGCTTGTGAAAGATAAATTTCCGTTACCTATCATCGAAGATGTTTTAGACACTTTGCAAGAAGCAAAGGTATATTCTACATTAGATTTACGCAATGGTTTCTTTCACGTCGATGTTGACGAAGATTGCAGAAAGTATACATCCTTTATCGTCCCAGATGGACAATTTGAATTCAACAAAGTTCCTTTCGGACTAAGCACAAGTCCAGGAGTTTTCCAACGCTACGTATCAAGTATATTTAGAGATCTTACTCGGAAAAGAATTGTAATCAGTTATTTAGATGATCTCGTCATTCCAGTGAAAAACGAACAGGAAGGTCTCGAAAAACTTAAAATTATTTTCGAAGTCGCAAAGAAATACGGATTAGAAATTAAGTTCAAGAAGTGCCAATTCTTAAAAAAAGAAAATTGAATTTCTAGGTCACATTGTAGAAAGCGGAACTATTAAACCATCTTCTACGAAGACACTAGCTGTCCGAAAATTTCCAAAACCAACAACAATAAAACAAGTACAAAGTTTTCTTGGTTTAACTGGGTATTTCCGCAAGTACATCAAGGATTATTCAAAGATAGCTTAACCACTTAGCGATTTAACAAGAAAAGAAAACCTCTTTGTTTTCGGGACTCAACAAAAAGAAGCATTTGAAAAATTGAAGAAAATCATGTCCGAAAGCCCAATCTTGCACCTCTACAAGTATGGAAGAAAAACAGAACTGCATACAGATGCTTGTAAACAAGGGTACGGCGCAATTTTGTTACAAGAAGCAGAAGATGGAAAGTTACATCCCGTTTACTACATGTCGAAAAAGAAAAATACAGCAGAAGAAAAGTATGACAGCTACGAATTAGAGGTACTAGCAATTGTCAACGCATTAAAGAAGTTTCGTGTTTATCTTTTAGGACAACACTTTAAAATAGTAACTGACTGTTCAGCATTTCAGAAGACTATGCAAAAAAGGAGCTAATTACTCGCATAGCCAGATGGGCGCTTCAATTAGAAGAATTCGATTATGAAATAGAGCACAGAGCTGGAAGTCGTATGAAGCACGTTGATGCTCTTAGCCGATATCCCGTAATGATGGTATGCAATGATACATTAACTTCAAAGCTTAAAAAAGCACAAGAGGAAGATGACAACATCCAAACATTGAAATCATTTCTAGAGAAGCAAGAATCAGAAGAATTTTTGAGCGAAATGGTATACTCTACAAGTACTTAAATGGTCGAGAATTAATTGTAACCGCTAAAGCAATGCAAGCTGAACTAATTAAATTGATTCACGAAAATGGTCATTTCTCAGTAGGAAAAACAGAAGAAATTGTGAAACAGGAATTTTTTACCCCAAATTTATCCAACGTCGTTAAAAAGTAATAGTTAATTGTGTTCCATGTATCTTAGCTAATAAGAAAACTGGCAAAAAGGAAGGGTTTTTGAATCCTATTTCTAAGGAAAGCATTCCTTTAAGTACGTACCATGTTGACTTCATTGGTCCTTTACCCTCCACAAACAAAAGTTATCAACACATTTTCACCGTAGTAGACGCATTTACCAAATTTACTTGGCTATATCCCGTCAAAACTGTGTCTGCTGAAAGTGCCCTCGAAAAACTAAAACAACAGCAGAAAACCTTTGGTAATCCCATCAGAATTATCTCTGATAGAGGTTCAGCGTTCACTTCAAAATTATTCAACGACTACTGTGATGAAGAAAACATTCAACATCTACAAATAGCGACAGGTGTTCCTCGAGGAAACGGACAAGTTGAACGAATTAATCGAACTTTGATTCCAGTTCTCACCAAACTATCATTAGACGACTCAACGAAATGGTACAAATACGTCGACAGATTACAGAGAATACTAAATAGTACTATAAGTCGCAATACAAAATGGACACCATTCGAACTATTAGTGGGAATCAAAATGCGTAACAAGGAAGACATCCTAATCAGACTTACTTCTAGAAGAAATGGCGAAAGAATTACTAGAACAACGCGAATTTTTAAGAAACGACGCAAAAAAGAACATCGAAACCCTGCAGTCTGAAAATAGAAAGACGTATAACAGAAGAAGAAAGAAAGCTTCGTTATACAAATGTGATTTAGTAGCCATCCAGAGAACCCAATTTGGAGCTGGACTGAAACTAAGACCAAAGTTCTTAGGCCCTTACAAAGTAACAAAAGTTAATTCCAAGGATAGGTATGAAGTGGAAAAGGTTGGTCAGCACGATGGACCGAACTCAACCACCACCTCAGCTGATTTGATGAAACATTTTTATGCTTAATTGAATTTTTTTATATTAGTTATTATTTTTAATTTTTCTCGTATTATATCCCTCTTGAGAAATTAATACATGTTTTATGGTAACACTCGTTTCCATTAATCATTTTATATTCACTAGTAACATTTTTTATATTTTCGTATTATTCTTTATCTTTCTATTGATGCGAAGGATTTTTTTTATGGTTTAGTTAATTGTAGATCACAACATAGAATATTTTGTTTTTATATGCTTTATTTTAGGTCCGGAATTGTGAATATCAGGTATACATCTTTTCATCTGTAATATTTTATTTTATTATCTTTAAGAATCGTATTATTTGTCTTTATTGCGTCCACATTCCAATAATCATCAATTTATAGTTGTAACTAAAAATAGTTTGTATTTAAAGTACTTTAGCTTTCAACATTTTGTAAGAGCTGAGAGACCAACTCTGTCAGGAGAGGGTGATTTTGTAGGATTTTCCCTTTGAAACATTTTGTTAAAAGGTTGAGTCATATCCTTTTCAGAGGACCATAAATCTCAATTTTATTTATTACTGCATTCCGAAGCAGCGCCATCTAGTGAGCTTTCGTAGCTCCGGCTTGAATAATTTTTCGGCATAGGCCTACTAACCACTGCTTGTTCAACACGTCACGTCTTTACCGCATTTTCGCGCCCTGCGCGGCACCACCAGTCCTAACGTCCAATAATGATAAAGGTTTATTTCCCCGTCTTCTCAAGGTATAACTCAACTTTTAATTAACCTAATTCCTGCATGTCTTTCTCTTTATAAATATCCCCTTTTGTAAATATTTCCCTTTAACTTTAAATAAATTCTTTTTTACTTAAATGAAGTATCTGTGTTTAAATGACTTTGATTCAATTAATTCATCACTCACCCTTAAATACTTACCACCCCTAGACAAACCACCTCGCCAATCTAAAATCCCGCCTTCTGAAGAGTCTTGATTTTTATTCGGACTCCCACATATATATATCGTTCAAATTTTCAGTCGTTGATAAAATACTTTCTATTCATTCATTCGAAGTAGAAAAATTGACTAACATTTTTTTTAATATTATTTGTTTAAAAACTTATTTACAGAAAGAAAAGAAATGTTTTTTTTTAATTTCATTATGTACTATTTTTATTTGTTTTTTAATGATAAATTAAGTTTTGTTTTTTGATTTGTTTCAACAAATAATAATAAACCAATTTTTTAATTATATTTTCGGTTTTATTATGTAATTTGCTAATGTAATCCCGGGATACTCAGATAAGTAGAAATTGCTTTTTTCAATATAAAGACCAATACAGATTCTCACCCTGTCAAAATGTTTTGAAAAGCTCTGAACAGCATTCAGAAATATACTGCGGTCTTAACTTATTTTTAATCAGAGAAACTTTCTTAAACCTATGAGTTTTAAGTACTGTTTGTGGGAAGATATAGAGCCAGGCCAGAAATGCTCCTTCCTCAATAATCGCTCAACAAAAGATTTCTTTTCAAAAATCAATAACTAAAGTCATGTATATATTTTTAAAGTATTTATACATCTCAATTTTTATAATTTACTGAATAAAAAATTCAATTAAAAAAATTGAACTGTTTTATTCATTACTATAAAAATTATTTAAAATGAGTAGTGTTCATAAAAAATTATTGGAAATTAATGTAGATAATTTTATACTATTCAAATACACTTATTATGAAATTCGGAGTAGAATTGAAGGGTTTGGTATTTTCAAAGCTTCCCATACTAAATTATATATTTTTATATGCCCCTTTTCTAAGAAACTACTTATTTGGCGTGTGTGTTTTACAATATAAGTTATGTCTACAATCAATAACGAACACTTAAGTAAATAATTTTCTCTTTCAGTTACCAATTAAAATATTTAAGAATTTTTTAAATCAAGCCCAATTTTTTCTTCCTCGTTTAAAAATATCTTATCTAAAAATATTTGTGATCGAAAAGTATCTTATTCCTTCCATTCAAGTACAGAGATACACTAAAAATAGGCTCATTTGAGATTGATGCATGAAGTGAAAAATACTACATTTTGAGTTAAAATTCGGGATTTTAATACATTTTTATTATTCATACTTACACGTGCATATCAAGCGATGTCTTGATATGCACACAAAATATTTTGCTTCCACAAATACTCTACTAATCTTATTTCGTTCAACAATAAATAAAAAAAACTAGCATTTTTTTAATGCCACACATTGTTTTAAAATCATAAATTGGAATGCAAGACCCATATTGAATTATGTCATAGCCATGTTGTTTTAAAGTTTTTAATTCCCCAAATGTATAGATTTTGGAACCATTCACTATATGATATTGTTACGTAGATCCGAGGATTTTATGCAAAAACAATCACAAAGAAAAATAATCAGTTCTTTAAGAGCGATGCGAATTTATTATCGAAAATCAAATCCTTTCAATACAGGATTCATCGGCAATATTCACAGGATAAATATCTGAAGGTCTTCACACCTTCAACAGCAATCAAACACAATAAACAGTGTTCAAAAATACACGTACGTAAAGATTATTCACAAGCACAGCCGAACTAATCGCTAGTCAAAACAATCCTCACTACTCGCTGGCTTAATCAAGACTCCTCGCCGTATCGGCAAGCATCGTTTTTATAGACGCGATAGAAACTTCAGAAATATAACCGCTCGTGTCATTGAACGTGACACTAGTGGAGAGATCTACTACTTTCTAGAAGATTCCAGAGGGTTCCGAACTCGCCAACATGGTCGCCAATGACGCCAACATGGTCAACAAATTGGCCACCAACTTGGCTCTACCGCCAAGTTCTAATTGATTCGCCATTATAACGTAAGGGGCGACATTGCTTATGAATAGTACAATTTTAACATGAAATAAATATCACATAGAATAATATAAATGCATTAAACACTTAAATAAAAAAAATTTACACTATTTACACAAAATTCGTAACACTGCCCCCTCCTCAAAGACTGCACGTCCCGGGCAGTACAATCCTTGAGTAAGAGGCATTTATTTACAGGCAAACTACTTATATAATAATAACATATAAAGTAACAAATGTATTCCACAGCATATACAATACAAATAAATTAAAAGCACATGAAGAGGTGTAAACATAAATTCCAATATTAAAATAAAACTAAGGAATTAGAAAAGAGAGAAATAATTTACATTATTTACAAAATAATATTAAAATAAATATGGTCTGAACTTAAGGATCTTATTCATCTTGGCCAAGATAAGGGGCTAGCCTATTGAAATGTATTACCTTCAGTTTTGAGTGTGGTGATTTCTGTATCCGCACCACAATGTCATTCAGTCTTTTTAGGACTGTTTAAGGACCTTCTCAGTTGGTCTGCAGCTCCGGAGAGAGTCCTTTGCGACGTTTCGGATTCAATAACCACACTTTGTCGCCTTCGCGGAAGTCGTGTCCAGTTGCTCTTGCGTCGTATCGGGTCTTCATCTTCTCGGTAGCCATGCCGATTCTTTCCCTAGCCAGATGATGCATTTCCTCCATCCGTGCCTGGAGTTTCTCGATATACTCCTCAGGCGTCAAGGGTGCATCTGGTGGCCGGCTGAACAGAAGATCTGCAGGCAGACGAAGATCACGTCCAAAGAGCATCTGGGATGGGGAATAGCCGGTGGTCTCATGAACGGCACTCCTGTAGGCAAGCAGGAAAAATGGCAATTTCTTGTCCCAGTCCTGTTGATTACTGGATACCAGGAGAGAGAGGCTGTTCAGGATGGTTCGATTGAACCTCTCTACCATGCCGTCAGACTGAGGATGTAAAGCTGTTGTCCTGGTTTTGTCGATGGTGAGTATTTCACACAGTCTCTTGCAAACTGCAGAATCGAAGTTTCTCCCTTGATCGGAGTGCAGTTGTAGAGGGACCCCGAATCGTGAGATCCAGTGTTGAACTAAAACATCTGCAACAGTTGAGGCCTCTTGGTCGGGAATAGGATAGGCTTCAGGCCACTTAGTGAAGTAATCCATGACAACCAGGATGTTGTTGTTGCCATCTGACGATCTCGGAAGTGGACCTAGGATATCAAAAGCTATTCGTTCGAAAGGCGCTCCCACAATATACAGCTGCAGTCTTCCTCTAGTGCGTTTCCTGGGACCTTTGCGTACATCACAGGGATCACATATGCGACACTTTTCGACGTCACTCCGCACATTGTTCCAGTAGAAGCGCTCACGAACTTTTTGTAAGGTCTTCATAACACCAAAATGACCTCCAGTTGGACTGCCATGCAGTTACTTAAGAACTGTTGAAATTCTTGTCTTTGGTAGTATTAATTGCCACCTGAATGTTTTTCCGTCGTCAGACTCCCATTTTCGATATAAGACACCATTTGTCAGATGGAGAGAGTCCCAAAGAGCCCAATAACGCTTCGTTGTAAGATGGAAAGATGCGATGTCTTGCCAGCTGGGCTTTTTGTCAGACGACTCTTTGAATTCTGTGATTGGTTTTATTTCAGGATCAGCCAGTTGATCTTTTCGGACGCTCTCATCACTCCACGGGTCTAATACCGATGTTGATGGCGCTGTAACTTGGCGGACTACTGGATCTATTACGCCAAATTTCTTTTCGACTCTCCAGCTGTATTTACAGGGTCTTCTCGAAGAGGCTTCACTATTTTCATGTGCTAATCCTTTTTGGTGACTACACACTTTCTTTGATTCAATAACATTTGAACGGTGCGGATCTTTCTGATTTACTCGAAGGCAGTTATTTCTTATGTGTCCTGCTCCACCGCACCCCCAGCACTTGGTGCTGCGATCTTCCTTATTGTTTCGGGGGTCAGTTACTTCTAAGATGCCCTGATTCACCACACTCACAGCACGTGATGCTACGTCTCCTCCGGTTCTGATGTTGAGCTTTTGAAGCTTGCATTTCCTCAATTTCTTTCATACATCGAGATTCACAGGGCTCATCTGCCGTCTCACTGTAGCTTCTCGGATGGAATGACGGTTTATGTAACTGGCCCGGCCTCAACTTTCAGGGCATATAACAGTGCAGAACTAAGGTATTTGACATCTGGATTTCTTCCTCCTTTAGCCCGTACTCGAGACAAATCATTTCTCGCACATTTGCTGAGAAATCTGAAAAGGCTCGAGCCTTTGCATTTCAAAGGCATACTCCTACAAACTTTCTTCGGGTTTCGGATGTTTTGTTTTCATCTGCAGGCGGCATAGTCTTAGCAGGCCCAACCGAAGATCCAGAGTATTATAAAGGGAGTTCAAATTCAGCAGCTTCTCCTCTAAGAGATGCTGACATGCTTTGACCTCTTCAGTCCATCGATTGGCTTCAGAAATTATACCAAATTGAATCTTGTACACCTCCCAGTTGATTTTTCCGTCATACGTGTACAGTTTCACTGATACTGGTGAAGCAGGTACAGATGGTGGAGCCGCAGGGGCAAACCTTTTTTCGTTCGTCGCATTCCCGCAAGCAAGAAGCTTCTTTTCAAAATCTTCTACTCGTTGTGAAAAAAGGCTAAAATTTCCAGCCACTCTTTTTTCATATTTTTCCTCAACTTGCTCTATTTTCTTTTCTAGAATACTTCTCAGTTCTTCTTGTCTTTTCTTAACATTTACAATAATGTTTTTCAAGGCATTGATGCCTTCCAACAAAGTCTTCATTTGTTCATCCATCGCTCCTCTAATTGGCATAAAATCCCACTTCTGACACCAAACTGTTACGTAGATCCGAGGATTTTATGCAAAGACAATCACAAAGAAAAAATAATCAGTTCTTTAAGAGCGATGCGAATTTATTATCGAAAATCAAATCCTTTCAATACAGGATTCATCGGCAATATTCACAGGATAAATATCTGAAGGTCTTCACACCTTCAACAGCAATCAAACACAATAAACAGTGTTCAAAAATACACGTACGTAAAGATTATTCACAAGCACAGCCGAGCTAATCGCTAGTCAAAACAATCCTCACTACTCGCTGGCTTAATCAAGACACCTCGCCGTATCGGCGAGCATCGTGCCGTGTAGGGCAGCGATGCACGTTAAATCTGTCGAGAGCTGAAACGTCCTCCCGTTGGTGTGGTGTGGTAGTTAGGAGAGGGGGGTGCCAGCTCAGGTGTCGTCCACGTCACTTGACCATGGTTCAAAATTACGTGGTCCGTCGCCAAAAGCCCTCGTGTAGCTGAACAGTGCGACGTTAATATTAAATCAATCAATCAATCGGCGAGCATCGTTTTTATAGGCGCGATAGAAACTTCCAGAAATATAACCGCTCGCGTCATTGAACGTGACACTAGTGGAGAGATCTACTACTTTCTATAAGATTCCAGAGGGTTCCGAACTCGCCAACATGGTCGCCAATGACGCAAAATGGTCGCCAAATTGGCCGCCAAAAATGATGCCAACTTGGCTCTACCACCAAGATTTCGCCAAGTTCTCACTGAATCGCCATTATAACGTAAGGGGTGGCATTGTGCTTGTGAATAGTACAATTTTAACATGAAATAAATATAACAGAGTAATATAAATGCATCAAACACTCACATACAAATTATTTACACTATTTACACAAAATTCGTAACACTATTGTTAACTAACAGAGAATCTGGGTCCTCTCTTGTGCAAACAATTTTTTAATAAAATAGGATTAGCTCTTAAAATGTGCATAATTTCACTCATTATTCAATTCCTACTATTAGCTCACCCTCTTTATAAATATTTAACTGGTTCAAATTTTCAGTCGTTAATAAAATATTTTCTATTCATCCAATCAAGTTCAAATAATTTTTTTAAAACTTGTAGTGGATGACACTTGATGTTAATAGTTTTTTCAAATATTTATTCATTAATTAAATTAATTACCGGTTTTCGATGTCGGCTTAGATTCGTCTCCATTGTTGTAACAATGTAACTGTTAAAACAAATACAAAAGTTGACATCGAAAATGGGTTTTTCAGCCAAACTGGGTGTGCACTTTTACAACAATGCAGAAAAGTCATGCTCTTTTTTTCAATTCCTACTATTAGTTCACTCTCTTCCTATATATATATATATATCTTGTTCAAATTTTCAATCATAATAAAATACTTTCTATTCATCCATTCAAAGTAGGAATTGACTATAAAAAATTTTTTATATTACTTATGTTTTAAGATTTATTTATCACTCATTTTTTTATGATTCACTTAAGTCTCATTATTTTAAGCCTTTTTGTGTTACCTTCAATCCCTGCCTTTTGAAAATTACATCATGAATTTACACCTGAAAGGAAAGATCCATGTTGAGTATTCTTATTTGATGACAGCAGATGAAAATATACAACAGTTTTTGTACTGTGTAAAATCACTGATATTCTTTTGAACAGCTAAATCATATAAACGTATTTTCATAATTAAAATATCAATGAGTCAGTTACGACCACTGAGGCATTTTCTATTACTCTATTTTTTTCTGCAACACTTTTGCTCATATTATCATTAACAATCAAGTACCTACATACTTTGCAAATGGCTGAGGTATTATTAGTTTTAAACAGAAAACTTATAACAGAACTGAACATAAGTGAATTATAATGCAGCATCAAAGAGCAACTTTATTTTTTAAAAAAAATAAAATTATTTTTAATTATTTTAGCATCATATATAACACATTAATTTATATAGAAATATTTGAATATTCAGAATATACAAACAAGAGGAGAGTGAAAATCGATATTTTTATGAAAATACATGTGCCACAACCCCTGAAAAACACAATTTCAATAAATTACAATAGTGAAAACAATTAAAGGGACAAATGGGGTTTTTTTTCTTTTCTTGCAATAAAAAAAACTAACTAAGCAAATAAATCTAAACCAAGATGAAATATCCCATATAAGATCACAATATATGAGAAAACAAAAAACGGCACAATATAAGGAAGAATAAGGAAACTGGTCCAGCACAGCAGCTATCCATTACCCTGTTATTCAGAGAAAAACATGACTAAGAGAATGTATGATCGCCTCTAACATTGCATCACTGTTTCATACTGTTTACTAGGATCTTTATCAACCTTGGTGGTTACTACACTTACTCTAGCACCAAGGCTCTCTTGAGCTCATTAATGGTGGTGATGTTGGTCCTTGAGCTGCAATTGAGTGTCCAAGAGCGTCCCAAATGTGTTCGATGGAATTGAGGTCAGGGAGCATCACAGGTCTCTTCAATCATTGAACATCCTCCGATTTGAGATATTCATCCATCAAATGAGTTCTGTGTGGGTGAGTGCTATCCATAAAGATGAAATTTGGTCCATATGCTCCACGGAAAAGTCTGACATATGGTGCAAGAATCTTGTCCCTGTACTGCTAGTGTTTGATTTCATCCCAACCTGCTTTGCCTTGATGCCTACTTAGGCCATCACACCACCTCAACCATTGTGGTATATTTGACAAAGCTACAGGGCCGACATTGATTCCCAGGTTCTCTCCAGATGAGAACACGTTTTAAATTGCTGTCCAGACTGAATCATAATTCATCACTGAAGAGAACCCATCCCCAACCATCATCTGCCGGAGACAGGTGTTCTCGGCACCATGCTAGATTGTCCTTTTGTGGTTCACAGCCAAAGGGATGCAGACTACAGGGTGCCTGGCATATAGGCCACCTAAATTAAGTCTTGAGCTAGCGCTGTTGTCCTTTTGAAGGCTATGGTCAGGTCGGCAGACCACTGTTCCTGACTAAATTGATTTACAATATTTAAACTTCAAATGATCTAATAATAGTTAAATCAATTAACAATAACACTTTACTCTCTGCCACATGATCTACTAAAAATTCAACCAATTTCTTGAACTTGACCCAGTTAACAAGTCTACTTCAACTCCTGCTTCAGAAGTTAAAACATCTGTAGTGTTTTTTGCATCAGAAGGGGAAGTAGCAGTCAGCAACAGTAAAGCATGCTGCATTTTTTGGAGAATAGAATCAACTATCATTCATGTGACATTTGTAAAAATCTGATGCACACAATATGTGGGAATACAGTAAGAGAAGAACAATGTGGATAAAAAATTACATGCTATTAGTGTCAAAAAGAAGAAAGCATTAAATATCAAAGGGAAAATGCTGTAAAACACCTTGTAAAGATCAGCTGAAAAAAAATGAAAGAAAACGCTTTGAAGAAATTAAAAGATGTTAGTGAATTTCGCAATTTTGTTACGTGTACCTGAAATAGAGAGTGGTCCATTTCATGGAACATTGTGGGGATCATATTAAATTTTAAAAATTAATTTATACTAAATTGGTATTTCAGTTGGAAAAGCAAAAGATTAGACTACCTACAAATGCTCCTCAAACAGCTACTACAGCATTTACCACAAAACAGTCCCACAGATTAAAATGACACTGTGTGAGATTGCAGAAAAATTCTTATTTGGAAGAGAAGAATTTAAGAATTGTTTCTCTGTGAGCAATCCAAATTACAGTGTATAACAAAAAGCTGTGCTGGTAAAAAAAACAATGTATTTTGTAGCCGAAGATGCCACAAATTACCAACATGTTTTAATAAAAATGAATGAACATTTTTATTTATTAATTACATTCATAAAAAAATATTAAAAATATAAGTACCTATTTCTATTTAGTTAATTAGCTTCAATTTATTTCAGTGGCATTACTTACTCTACATTTAGCAATGCACAATATATTATGTGTGAGAGACAGAGATACTCTCTACACTATTGTTTCATAAAACAGTTCAGGGATTTCTGCAAGTCGTCAGGGAAATGACATCATAGAAATGTTATTTTAACATCTGCTGTTAATTGATCATATCCCTAATTTCCTCATTTACCAGCAACATATATAAATATAACTTAAAACAAACAATTGGATTGTTTTCATATTTAATATGTATTGTAGAAATGCTTTAAAGAATAAAAATATTTACAAAACAAACAGAAACGTTCTTTTTCATGATTATTTACAAATAAAAATTCCCCAGCAAATTATCTTTCTAAAACAACTTTATAGAATTTTGCTATAAAAATTTTCAAAAGTGGAATAATAAATTAAACATAAATATGACTAAAAAATTAAACACAAAACTTATTAATTTTAACATGAAAAGTATAAAAATATACATAAAAAAGAACAATCAATTCTTCAACAATTATGAATTTGAACAAATTTTCAAACAATTTCTGTGTTAATTCAATAATTTAACTACAAAGGCAAACAAATATTCCCATTTTCAGTTGAATGACATTTAAATGATAAATTGATGAGAATCTAAAAATTTAATATTTTAACACTGAAAATGTATTCCATGTTACAAAGTAAGACAAGGAAACTAATGTTACTTTTTTATATAATTCACCTAAAAATTGTTCTTAAAACAAGTTACCAAGTTACATAATGGCTAAATATCTGCTAAATTATAATTTTTCATGTTTCCATGCAACTAAGTAAAATGCATATTTGAAATTGGAACTATTTTATAATTAACACATTGAAAACTAAAATAAATGCAAGTTAAGCATATTAAATATTGATATAATAACCATGGTAGAAATTATATAGCAGAATTTGAATAAAGAGATGAGAATTCATTATTAATCAAAGTTGAAACAAATTGAAAAGGATAACTTTTTTCAAAGAAAAATAATATTGATATCATGAATAACCTGCTACTATTATGTAATATTCAAAAGGATTGGCATTCACTAATCAGTAGAATATATAAAAAAAAATGTCTTATAACTTCAAAATAAATGTTCAAACAACAAAAAAAAAGAAGTAGAATGCTAACTGAGAAAGTATTTTTTTTTAATTTTTTTTTAGAAAAAAATATAGTATTAAGTTCCTTATTTTTAAAAAATGAAACATCATCAATCAATTTTCCAAACACAATCCAGGAAATCTGTGGATGAATTTATTATTTTTACTTAAACCTTTAATCCTCCACAATTAGCTCAAACATTTTAAGAAATATATATATATATATATATATATATATCACAGTGAAATAGCTGAAAGCTGTCCTTACAAAGCATGATGTATAAAATCAAAACCCAAACTAATATACCTTTCCAAATATTTCTTTTCCAAATTAACATAAAATTTTCAATTTAATTAAGGCACAAATAAAAGCTAATGTGATACCCATATATATAATGATTAATAATATACTAGTTAATTCTGATTAAAGCTATTTCTTCCAAGGAATAGGTATTATATATTTTTTTCAACATACCACCCATATTAACTATCAATGTTAATAAAAGAGTTGTTTATTGGGGAAGGGGAGTCTGAAAAAGTATTAAAAGTTTGGGTCTAATTCAACATTAATAAGCAAAGACTGTTTCAATTTTATAGCATACATCAGACAATAACTCTTTTTGCTCCAGGCATTCCTGACCGTATGCACTGAAGCAAAAGTTCATCATCCTCTGACTCTGAACTGCAGTCAGAATTGCGAGAATTGTTCAGAAAACTCTCCTGGCAAATCTTGTCATCTGCAAAAGACAATGTACTTAGATCACTCAAGGAGGCTGTGGGAGAGAGAATGGGAGTGTCTTCTGTCCTATAAATGCACATAGAATCCTCTTGTAGATTCCCATAACAGTCTTTTCTGAGATATTGAGCTCTATCTTCGGCTGCAGTTAATTTGCGCTGATTCTGAGGTTGAAGATTTTTGGTTTGTGCAGAATAGTGTGAATCATTAGTTGGTGACTTGGAACTGGGCATGCCAGCTTTGATGCATTCAGAGACAATGTCGTCGTCATCTTCAACATCTGATATGCCATCTGGACAGTTGTCTCTGTATCCCTGAAATTCAAAACACATGCAAATTATATATTTAAATGAAATAATGCCAAATTTGTTTCTACAAATGAATTATCCTAAAAATTTGCCACTCTACTTTTATTTCTCGCCCTAAAAAAATGTTCTTCAGTTACTCTGTTGCCAAATATATACGAATATTCTTCTTCAACAACCCTTTATATGCCTTGGCTACAACAATGCAATCCTTCCAGCGTCTTCAAATTCTCAGGACTACTCTCCAACTTTTAATTTTCAAAGTGATCAGATCTTTCTCGATAACATCCAACCATCTAGTTGGCGCTTATCTTTTAGCTTGGGTTCCCGCATTTTTTAACTGTCAAGATCTTAATGGCCAAGCCATCTTAACCTATTATTACAGGTGATGTGTTATTTGAGGTTGCTGATAAAGACTGTACAGTTCAAACTTATATCTGGTCCTCTACATCCTCTTTCCTGAGAATTTTTCTGCCAAATATGTCCAGTGAGCACATTATATATATTTTTTAAGGTTCATGTTTTACTTGCATAAAATTAGGCAGGTAATATTAGTGTTTTGTAAGTTATAAGTTTTACTGCTGATTAAATTAGATCTTAATTGTCTTCTCCGCCCATAAAAGCATTTATTAGTCATTTTGATTCTGTTATCAACTTCAGCTCTTAGTTAATTCTTATGATTAATTATTGTGCCACAAGATATTTAAATTCTTTAACTATTTCAAAGGTGTAACCATTAATATAATGAAAGGGTTAGAATAATTTACCATAGAGGATGAGATTTCTATAAATTTCATTTTATACTCATTGACAGTGAGCCCCCCTTCCCCATATTTGTGAAAGAAGATTCAAGAGCCAAAAAAGTCTCTGACCTTCCAATAATGTCTATATCATCTGCAAAGGCCAACAATTGCAGTAACCAAGTCCACAAGGTGCTTTTTCAGTCTAATCTGTTGTTTCTAATGCACTTTAATAACACTATGTTGAATAGAAGGTCAGCAAGGGCCTTGACATATGCCTCTTTCAATTATGAAAGGCTCAGATAGATGACTTTGAATTTTGACCCTTCATCTCACATTAATAAGTGTGGCTTTGGTTAAATTGATAAACTTAGTGGGGATTCCAAACTCTGTTATTGCCACACAAATAGCTTATTTCTCTTAATGCTGTCATATACCGAATTAAAATTTATAAATAGGTGGTAAGTTTTAATATCCTAATCCTTAATTTTTTCAAGAATTTGTCTTAAAGCATGAATTTGGTCTATGGTAGATCTTTAGGATCTAAATTCATACTGATTAATTTCCAATCACTTTATCAACAAAAGATAGCAGTCTTGCTTACAGTAAGAGAATATTTAATATGCCATATTGAGAAGAGAAATGCCTCTATAATTATGACATTCAAGTTGGTCTCCTCTTTGAAAATTGGACAGATGGAGCCTGCTTCCCATTCAATGGGTATTTCCTCCATAATCCAAATTTTAATCATAATAATATGGATTATATTTATAAAGCTAGGTTCATCTATCTTCAGTAGTTCAGATGGTATACAGTCAGGTTCAGTCAATCTATTATCTTTAAATTTTTCAAAAACTAGTATTACTTCATCTAAAGATGGTTGAAAGGAAGGGGATTGTTTCCTATTCACATATTGGGTTGGAAGGAAAGTTCTGTCGTATTTTAAAGAAAATATTTCAATTCATTTATAAAAATATGTGTTTAATATTAATCATTTATATATGCCCCGTTATTTGTTACAACTTGTTGCCATCTTTCAGGTAACCTGTGAATTTCGGTTTTGTAGAAGTTCTCGTCCTTGGAGTTAAAATAGTCAGCAACTACCTTAGAAACACTTTAAAAAGACTTGAATTTTTTTTCCGTTAGATAATTTTGCAGAGATATGAACAGGCAATTATCAGGTGAATATGGTGGGTGACCAAGGACTTCCCATTCAAACACATTCAGTTTTTGTTGTGTCACCATTGCGTATGCGGTCGAGCATTATCGTGGTGGAACACTATTCCTTTTCTGGACGCTAATGCTGGCCTTTTTTCTTTGATAGCTGCATTTAATTTATCCAGCTGATTGCAGTACAGATCTGCGTTGATGGTTTTTCCCTGTTTCAGCAACTCGTAGTACACTGGACCTTTCCTGTCCCACCACAAACAAAGCAGTACTTTTCGTTGATGGATACTTGGTTTTGGAACTGTTGCTGATGATGTGCCTGGTTTGCAGTAAGATTTTTTTTTCTCTTAATATTCTTGTAAAGAATCCACTTTTCATCTCCAGTAATCAGCTTGTCCAAAAACGACTCCACATTGTGTCTAATCAAATGTGATGAACACATTCTTAACAATCAGACAAATTCTTTTCTGTTAATTCATGTGGAGCCCAAATACTTTGCTTTAAACACAAACCCAAGAGATTTAATGTGATCTCCAACAGTTGTATGATAAATACCAAACCCTTCCGCAATTCCTTGGCTTGTTAAATGTGAATTATTCTCCAACATGGATCGCAAAACATCATTATCGATCGTGGACGTTTCGTCCAGATCAATCACTTTCTTGGAGGCTCAGATCCCCGGAACGAAATTTGATAAAACCATCTTTGACAAGTACGAACATTTACAATATCTTTTCCAAATACTGCACATAAATTTTTACATGCAACCGATGCATTGCTTCCTTTTTTGGAATTAATACAAAATGCAGTGTCGTAAATGCACTTTATCTACTGACATGTTTTTCACTTTAAATATCACAAGTAAATGATGAACGGTAAAAAAGGACTCCTTTTATATTATACAGCAACAAAAAAAATATCTGAATGACTTACTAGCCAGATGTTTGTTTTATTTACAAGAGAAATCACCTGCCTATTTAAAATATGACACAACTTTCCCTCCAACCCGATAGAAGTATTTGATTCTTCAAAAGTATCAGAGAGGTCACCAATAAGAATATTCTCTCTCCCCAAAAAATACACATTTGATAAATTGGTAATTATTAATTGAAATAATAGTTTAAATCCATTTTTTAATCCCTTTGGGACAAATGTTCCAAATGTGAGCCAGCGCAAAACACCGCCAGAGGCTGAATGACTCAAAAATGAGATAGCATGTTTCTTCTCTGTAGGCTGAACAACTCACCGGTGCGCCAGACATTTGGAAAGTTTTGTAAGCTCAGTTTTTTGGCAAAAGATGGCATTCTTTGTCCATAAAATTTGAGACACATGGAGTTCTGACCTTCTACTTGAAATGAGAGAAATATTACTCACATGCACGTGGTTTTTGTTCTATAAACATAAGAGGTAGGGAATGTTTTCGAATTGAGTGCTGTACGACTGCTCTTGAAATGAACATGTGATTTTTGTTTATAGTGAAGATGAAAGATTTATTTTCACTGAAGCATTTGATTTGGGTTTTCAGTCTAGTTTTTATTGGATAATTAGATCTGGTAGACAAAATTTGTCTTTACCTTTCTTACTTATTTACAAGATCAACTTTTATAAATACTGACAGTAAAATATTTAAAAATTTGTACTTAAACAGAAGGTGGCTGAAGTAAATAAAGTATATTAATACAAAATATATAAAGCATATGCCGTTCGTATAATATACAAAAGAATAGTGAACATGTTTATATTTCGGTATTTTTATGGATCTAGGTTTAACTACACAAAACTCTCCAGCCTGTGAGTGACACTCATGACAGAAACCTCTGGCCTTGATGGTACACACACGTTTGCATCCTTCATCCCAAAAGGTTTAAACAATAGAATTTACATCCCAAGAAAATTCATCCCTTGAACAGCCATGAAAATCATAACATGAGAAAATCAAAATCAGACACAGACTCCACAATAAACCTTATAAAAGGGATACAATTTCTAACCATTTAAATGGAAATGAGTAATTTGTGAAATTAAAAATTGATATCTGCTGTGATTCATAGAAAAATAAAATTAAAAAAAATATAATGAATTTAATGTGGAACTTTTTTTTTTTTTTTTTTTTTTTGATTTCCTCAAAAAGAAAAAAAAATTATCACAACAGCAAAGAATTTATTATTATAAAAAAATTCAAGTTATGCATTCAATGAAAATAAAAAAAAAACAGAATTTCAACAAGCAAAATACTAACCAATAACAGGAGTTTTGTTCCTCTTATATTCAATGGTTTTATGAATATCAAAATATCTTTCTGCTATAACTAAATATAAACTGGTACAAATTCTTGCTCATTGTTATTTTTTCTTTAATTCTCTAAAATTATTATTTTTAGGGATTTTATTATATTTTCTTTGTCTTTAATCATTGGCTCATTTATGTTTTTACTAAGGGAATATTAAAAAGCTAAAACTTTCATAATTCAATTATAATGAGTCCAAAATTCCATAAATTCATAATGATTAATTACTTTTATATTTTATTACTATTGAGTATTTTTTAAAACACATTGCATATCTAATAAATGTGTTACTTTACATATTTTATTAGAAATATAATTTGTTGCCAAATTCAAAATGAAACTGATTTTAGGAAAAGTTCTATCAAAATTATCTATTTTTCATATCTACTTTTAAGTAATCTTAATACTATCGCCCTAAAATCATAAGTTTTAAATATGATCACAGGATCTCAAACGGCTTTCAGATATAAACAATTTGAAGTGTTAGTTGCTGAACACATAGAACTAAGATCAGTTCTGAAAACTAGACCTTATAAAAGCTAAAAAAGCAGATTTAAAAAAAAAATATCTTTATATTTCTTCTTTCATATTAAATAATATCTCTATATTTAATATGAAATTATAAGGAATAAAAAGGATCATTTTGAAAGCATTTTTAAGATCTGTTTTTCAATAGACAATTCATGCAGGAGTATAAACGAAGAAAATAAAACAAGCTATTTAACTAAATTAAAAATTAGATATTAAAACAAACATGAAATAAAACATTTTAAATTTTTTAAAATGCCCATGAAATTAAATTAAAATACTTTCCTATACAAATTTTAAAAATTTACTTATTATTTTACTGCATTTAAATTATTTAGTAAATAACTCTATATTTAATCTATTCTGGTTAGATATGATCCTGCATAGCATACCACAATCCTCTTTTTTTTGGCTATATTTAGGAAGAAACATAGTAATAGGTCCAATAAGGATAAAACAAATTTACTTCGCAAAATCACTTATTCTACAAAGATATAGACTGAATGAGATGACTGATTATCTGAATGAAATGAAAATGAAATGGCAGTATGATATGAAATGATCCCATTATTATTTAACCATTTCACGCATACCTGCAAAACATAAAATTAAATATGAATGTGTTACTTTTTAATGCTCTGCAGAGTATATAAATTGCACATATGCTTTATATATTTTTTATTTATATACTTAACATGCTTAAGTTGTTTCTTGTTTAAATACATTTCTATATATTTTTAGTGGTTCTTTACCATTTAATGTTTACATTATACATTTGAAAACTAAATATGCTACTTAAATTATATTTCAATATGAAAAACGGGATTTACACTCTCTTACGTTACAATACTTGTAGTCATAATAACTATTTTTGATGGGTTTTGCAGGAGTGTGAACAAACAAAAACTAAATTTTCTATTGTGCATGACCATTGAGAGGTATTTTCTTTTGATAAACTCAGCATACCGTCTACAGTGTCATAATCATCATATACAGTTAAGTGTCACTATCACTACTTTCAGAGTCTGTTTTAGAATCAATATCTGAAATATTTTGCATCACTTTTACTACTTCAAGTTCAGTTAATTTTTGGTGCGTCAACACTGTAACAATTAAAACAGAAAAATTATACCCACAAGATCTAACTATCCTTTTAAAACTGGACTGCAAACCCAAACACATCCAATGCTCTAGCAAAAACAAAACTCCCTTACTTACTACAAACAAATAACATACATTTCATTTAAACAGACATCATAAAGCATGCTATTCAAAAACTATTTTGTTTACATAATCAAAATCCACATGCATGAATTATGTTTCACTCCTTTTGAGTAGAGGGTTAAATCTATATGCATGATAAACCCTATGGACTTTCAAATGTATTAAAAGTTGTAGTTTTTAAAATCTTCCAAGACACTGGCACAAATGTGTGATGGCTAGAGGTGAACCAGAAAACGTTCTCGAATGCCAGTGTGCTGGATAGGAAATAAGTGCATTACTTGTTGGCATGTTTGTATGACAGTAGATGTGGAAGGATTAACTAAACTATAAATAAAAATCTGAGCTTAAAAATTTCTTTGAAGTAAAACTTTCATTTAATTAAAATAAAAATTTTACAATAATTTATTTTTAAAATTAAAAAAAAATTAATTTTTATATTTTTAAACAAAAAATTGGTGAACATTTTTAAATAAGACAGTATATTTATTACTGATTACATGAAAATAAAAATTCCGGATATAAAATTTGTTTATTGTTCTTGCAACACTAAATTTCTATAAGAAAAAAATTTACATGATTCAAAACAAAAATATTCAAGGAAAGAGGAAATAATCTCTTGTCCCTTTCAACTTGAAAATAGACAAAAAGACTAAAAAATAAAGCTATGTAAAACTGCTATCCAATTACTTACCAGTTCTTTAGTAAAAGCATATGGCTTTCTTGTTGCTTTTGCATTTTTAGAATTCCTCAAGTGATTTTTAGGCATCCCTAATTGTATGCATTGTTGAACCAAGAGTTCACTTTCATCTATATCAGATTCCTCATCTGATTTGCTTACTTCCTTTGGATCTACATTCTAAATACAATTCAAGATTTTAAAATATTTGGATTCAAATAATCAAAATAATGCTTAAAATTTTAAACCTTTATGGAAATAGCAGTCAACGGTAATTGAAACAACAGGGTAGTAGTCTTTTAGTGTCAAATGATACATACCTGCTTAAGTTTGAAAAATATTTAATTCCAATTTATTTTAAATTACATTTTTAAAAAGTTACAACACTTCACATGTAAAATATCAAATCCTTTTTTTAAAAAATTTTGGGTAATTTTATGTTATGAGTTAAATAACATCAATCAAGATACATCTTAATTTTCTACCACAACATAATACAAACAAGAAACTTGATTCTCCAAAGTAAATTTTAAAACCAAGATTCTCAGATTTAAAATAAATGGTTTCATTTAAAAAAAAAAAAAAGCTTGAACATTGACAAGCATAAAGAGAATCAATCTTAAAAATATAAAAACTCCTTTTAACCACCTATAGATAAGCAAGATTCACGGTGAAATCTTTAAAAATCTAACAATTTTTAAAGATATTAAATAGTTACATTATGAAAATGGAAAAAGAAATGCTGACACTTAAAATAGCATTTAGTAATTGTACAAATGAATCTTAAAAATTAAAAATAAAATAAAGTAATCAAAAAAAGGGTAGATTATAACTTGAAACCATGACAAACAAATAAAATTTTGTTATGTAGAATTGAAGATACATTAAGTGACCAATATTAATTATTATTTCTATCACTTTCCATGATATGTTCTAAAATCAATAAATTTACATCAAGGATTGGCAACACAGTACTCATATTACTGTTACAAGAGCATTCACCAGAATGGATATACCTCACATCATTACTGTTCTTTAAATATTTCAACATACTCATACATTAACCATTAATATAGTACAGCCTTTCTAATTATGACAATCTTACTTTGAAAGCATATACACAGTCAACTCTCACTAATTTAAACCTTTGATCATACGAACCTCTTGCTAACTCAAAGTATATACTCAGTCCCTAGAAAAACTCTCTTGATACTTCAAACTAAAACAATATGTTTTGGTACACTGAATTTTTGGTATTATTTTTGGTATTTTGAAGTAAAATCTGTGGCTGGCCAGACAAGAACATGCAATAATTCGAAGCTATCATATAAAACTCATGACAATGAGAACTCTGAATATCGTATAGAGTCCTGTAGGAAACAAATTGGAGCTTACATGTTTTGTATTGTCTCTGCATATCTCCCCTGTAACATAGCCCCTTTGATGACCATCTGTCTGCAACCCCTTCTTTGTGTTTCCCGGTTCCTCAGGCAAAGGACACTTTTATTGCTTTTCTTCTTCAAGCAGACAATAGTCAGCCATCTATATCTTTCATGAATTCAGAAAGGATGGTCCGCTATAGTGGAGAAGAGATGGGTAGGATTGTGATTTTGCATCAGACTGACTTGGCAATTTATGGCTCATTTGTGTGACTTATAGCATGTGGCACCAAATAGGGCATGAGCTGAACTGGACCCTGCCTTAATGAACCAATGGTGTTGGGGACAATGTCTGAGGGAACTGAGTGCGAAAGGATTTTATTTTCAATGAGGAATGGAAGAGGTTTCGAGGGGCATGAAAGAGTTCTGTACAAGAGGTTAAGAAAGACAGAGTGAAAAGTGAAAGGATAGGAGCAATAAAAAAAAGAGAAAAAACTGGTCGAATTTAGGCGGGACTGATTAGGCCAGAAGAGCTTACCCAACATTGATAATATTAAGTATACCCTGTGGCTGAGTGTGAAACTGTAAATATGCCTAGTGTTAATTTTAGATTCTAAATTTTAAATTAAAAATATTATTTTACTTAAGTTGTGATGATTCACGTTCACTACCTCATAATTTTGATAAATCTTGAGCCGCTACTTTACATCCCACTTTAGAGTCACCTTATCACAAGAAGAGAGCAAACATCGTCTTCTTTAAAAAGTACAAATGCTTAACAATTTCTGAAAAGTAAAATGTGATAGAATCAGTAAAAAAATAAGAGAGGAAGGTTGATGTAACCAAAACATTTGATATCCCATTGAGCTTGCTATACACTATTCTGAAGAATAAAGAGAAAATCGCTAGTGCATCTTCAAGTAGAGTGAGAAAACAGGTTAGTAAAGGTAACTGTCCACGTCTTAAACACTGTTTAGTTTAATGGAAGAGAGAGTGTCATGCAGAGAATTCTGGTGGGTTTCATTTTATTGAAGGTAAAGGCTTAAGCATTTGCCAAAGAATTAGGAGTCAAGTTTTTGGCTGGCGAGGGTTGGCTTACAAATTTTAAGAAAAGTAATGGGATAATCTTCAAAAAAAATGTATGGGGAAAGCTCGAGTGTCAACATTAATGTTTGTTCTAAGTGACAGAACTTGCATTCAAATTTCATAAAGAAGTACAATCCACATATCATTTTCAACATGGATGAAACTGGATTCTTTTTAGATGTATTCCAGAAAAAAAAAAAAATTACATTCAAAGAAGAAAAATGCCATGAAAGAAAACATAGAAAGGACAGGTTAACTGTTTTACTGGATGTAAAAATGAATGACTCAGAAAAGATTACTCCTCTCATCTCAGGAAAGTCTGCAAAACCTTGGTAATTCAAGGGATTGGTGAGTTCATAAGCTCATACCCTACCATATACCCTTCAAACAAGAAATCATGGATGACCACCGAATTCTTTAATGAATGGTTGGTTTCACTGAATGCAGATATGAAAGCCAGAAATGGCATATTCTCTTATCTTTAGACAACTGCACTGTGCACAATAATGCACCACAAAAGGGATGGTCAAATGTGGGATGGTCCTCCAAACTTCAGCCACTCGACCATTATACATAATTTTAAAACTTTTTATTGGAGTGAAGGTATTAAAAGCATTTTGGATAACCTTGAAATCAGCAGAATGTAACTATTTCTATTTTAACGACTTTGATCAGAATTGACAAAGGCTTGGACAGCTGTCACTCCTTTGACAATTCAGAACTGTTTTAAAAGGTCAGGCTACCCCATGCCAAATCTGGTTGATGTGCATGATACACTAATGAAATGTAATGTTGAACCATCCCTTTTTGAAGCTCTCCCAGTAGAAGATTAAAGTATTTTAGATAACAGAAGTGCAGAATGTGTGACCCATTGCATCTAGTACAGACCCTTAAAATGAATGAAAAATCCTTCAACAAACTGTTGCATTTCCTGATTTATCATTTAATTAGATAATAAATTATATTATCTATAATTTCATTATTCTTATTATATTTTTTACTACTGATTGATTATATTAATCCTATTTCCCTGAAACAGAAAAATGTAACAAATTTTTATAGTCACGTACTTAATCTTTTTATCATAGAAAATAATATGAGACTGGCATTTCAAAAAATGGTATTTAAAATTGAGATACATGAAAAATATGCAACATTAAAGTTAAGTTAATAGTAAGTTGTTTATCCATATAATTAAAAATGTAAATGTGTGTTTGTTCAAGGCCACTAATGTCCAAAATTGCTTGATCCTTTTCTCTGAAGTTCTGCAATAACATTACATTTGAATCCGGACAGGTTGTTATGTACTTATAATTTTGTAATTCACTCTAAATTTTTTAAATTTAATTTTTAAGTGATTTTTCAGGGTTATGATGTAATATGATGTCACATTTCTCTCTAAATGTGAAAATTTAAATTTTACACACTGTTTTTTCAGGATTATCACATATTTTCATTGATTGCTGTATTTATCTATTTTATTGTTCTTTGATACATAATTTTTCAAATAAATCATTTTTCTAAAAATTATTTTTTCAACAACTTAAATTTTGTATTGTAGTTTTGGAAATAGCCTTCCAGTTGCTTCAAAATGCAAAATTGCTTGTCAATTAACAAAGGTAATGCAAGAATTCTGGATATAATAAATAATGCTTTTTTCATTTCTACTCATTTCTTCAACATTAAGTAACAGTGCAATTTTCCTTTTTAGTGCAATTTTCAGCATACACAGGATAATTGTCAATTCATGTATTCACATATTATACATGTATTTAAATACAATTGGATCTGCATGTTTTACTCTGAATTTTGTTTAATTCATTACCATCATTTCAATGGAAATATTGTTTTTGTATGAACACTGCAGTATTAATGTAACAAAACAAAATGTATGTATTAATGTAATAAAACAAAATTGTTTATACAATATTTAAAGCAAAAGCTTGCATTTTCTTGTAGGAATAAAAATAATAATTCTGCAACAAAACTGCATAATAATAAACATTCACAACAATATGATTTAAATTCTTACCTGTGAAGACACAATGTCACAGCTACGAAACTTGTCCATTGGATTAGAAGTCGATGACATCCTTGAAGAAACATTTAAATATTTTTTGTTGAGGGATTCTTCCAAAGCAGGACCATTTACTACTTTATCTTGCATATGAGGACTAGATGATTTTTCTGGCATTCCTAACTGGATACATTCATCCATTATTTCAATATTCTCATCATCACTGGCCTCATTGTCCGAATAAGAACAATTTGGCTGCATAGTAATTTCCTATTAATAAAAAAACAAAACAAAAAAAATCTGACAAGAACTTTAACAACAAATTAAAGCAATGCACTGTCCCATTCTGGATAAAGTGCAGAAAAAAAAATCCATTATTTATCAAACATTAACAGGTATATTTGTTCTTTACAAAAGTAAATTGAAAAATATAAATAAAATGGAAGGATGAAAAAATTTCAGTGATCTCAAATTTATGACGTTTTGAATAATTTTAAATGAATGAATTGCAAATTAGACTCTAGGGCAGAGGTTTCCAAACTTTTTGTCTCATAGACCTTTTGCCATGTTTTTCGGTTTCGGGTAGATTCCTATTTACCTAATACTGAATGTTTGCTAATTTATCAACTTAAATGTCTTTTTAACAGCTGGTATTACTACTTACTTTAAAAGAATTAAAATTTCTAACTGTAGTGTATAGCATTTTAAACTTACGAACATGTTAATGAATTAGATTAATACATAAAATAAATGAACAACAAACAAATACTTTTAATAAGAGGGATGAATCTGATGCTTCAATATCAAATTTTCCACATTTAATATCGATCTAATCAGATTTAACTCTAAATCCGCTTTGTTAGCATGTGTCCAGATTTTTCCCCCAACATTATTCATTTATTTATTTTGAGGTTGCCAAACTTACTGAATTTTCCTCTCACTAAGAAAAGCAATTAAAAACTTTCTCATGATATTCCATAATTTGGGATATATAACTTTGACTTTTTAAAGCCAAAACTGCTGACATTAATTTCTAAACTTTACTCGTAAGATCTCCTTTAATGCCCATTTCAATCAGTTCCTCTTGTAATATGACATTTTTTTTCAATGTGACTATATGAATTCATCGTTTATTGTGGTATTTCTTTTGAAAAAAGCAATCTCAAACCTTGTTTCAAAATTTGAATAAAGGGCATTTAAATGTTGCATTAAGATTAAAATGTCCCGACCAATTGTCTGTGACAAATTCAGAAAATTCGTGATGCCCAATATTATATTTCTTTAGCTTAATTTTGGAAAGAAATGCTGAAATGATCTCTGCCTTAATAAAATTTATGCTGTCACCTAGTAACCCCAAACTAACCTCTTATTAAATTTAATAAATAAATTATAGTTAAAGCTGGTTTCCACTGGATCAAAATTTTTTTAAAGATAAAAGTCACAATTCTGGTTTAATGAGAGCCACTATCATAGACCCCCCATTTTCAACTCATGGACCCTCAAATTATTTTTTTGCCAGCATGGGCCCCTTGCAGATTGTCATAGACCCCTGGAGGTCTATATAGACCACTTTGGGAACCACTGCTCTAAGGGAAGAATGATTTAGTAAATAAAATAGCAAAATCAGTTACATAGTATAACTGAATTATTTTCCAGGCTTATCTGGATAAAGTGATTAAAATAATGATAAAAGAGAACAGAAATTTTTTAAGAATTCCAAAATACTTTTTTTAAATCAATACTTTGTAAGTCAAATTATACTTCAGTCTCAAGTTAAAAATATTAATTTCGATAAAAATTTGAAACGAGCAATAAGGCACATGGTAGATAGAGTGATTTTAACTGCAATCATTGCCAAGTCCCAGAGATAATCTTGCTTTTGGCAGGCTTCTTGAAAGGTTGCAGAAACTTGACCATTAAATGTTTTCAAATGATAAAATTGTGTAAGTTCTTTTATATTGTACAGGAATGTAGGCAAAACGAAGTACTTGCCACTTGAAGGATGAATTAAATAAATGTAGCCAAGTGTTTCTGATGATTTCATGTCAAGATGTTCAATAACATCAGCTCCTTGTTTCCATCACTGCCACTTTTTGCTGGATGCATTCCATATGTAAAATCATGGAAGATCACATTGGACAAGTTTTTTTTCAATAAATACATTGGGTCCTACATAGTTCAAAGAATTTCGATAGTGTTGTCCCTGGTGGTATAGCAAGTAGTTTGCTTGGAGGCTTTGCCTAGGTTGTAATACCCTCTCCGTCCATTTTCAAAGTGTACACTCAGATATTGAGCTAATGTGTACTGTTTACGAATTTGAAAAAGCTGAGGATTCGCCAAATTGCTTAGTTACAACAAATGTATCTTTAATTGAAATACTAAAGCTTCATCATTCGTTTGTTGGACTGATACAAAATTATAAAAGATATGTGAAATTCCAATTCTTCAAACATGTCAATTTATAAAATCTTCAGTCATACCAGAAAGCATGAATCAATTTTTTTAAATGTACAGTTACATTTTATGGTGTAGTAACAGCCATGCAAGCAAAGCCATGTATAATCAATAATAGTTTCCAAAAATGATAATCAAATCATACAAAATAATAGTCAAGCTCCTCAAGTAGTAAAAAATTATAGCATTAAACAAGGATAAAAAATTGAGAAAAAATTGTAACACTGTCTTCAAAAAGTAAACTGTGTTACACATCTTTTATGCAAATATTCTCTTTTATTCAACCCTTAAATAATCCTGAAAATATATACCCCCATCATTTTAATAAATCACTTTTGAATTAAATCAAATATAGCTGTTTCATCTGAATTATTTTTTTCTCTTAAACTGCTGCCAAAAAAAAAACTTACTATTTTAAAAAAAAATTTACATCTTAAGAACAAAAAGTCACAGTTTAAAGACATTTGAAGTTCTTCATACAGTTGAGTTTTAAAAAAAAACAATAATCATGCTAGAAAGCATAAAATATTTCTTCAAGTATGAAAAAAGATTCACCTAAAATAAATTTGAAAAAAAAATTGAATATTTTTGATTACAGCTCCCTTGATACATCAACAAAGATCCAAGAAAAATTTTGCTGGGATATACAGTGAGTTTGTATAAGGTACAAACATTTAAATTTATACATAAGATTAAGTGACTTAAGTTTTAAGAAAATGTTAGATGATATATGTAACAAGGATGGAGTATTTTCAGTGTTTATTAAAAATTTTTTAAAGAATAGGACACAAAATTACAAGGAAGAATTGAATTATGTTCAGTAAAGAATGAATTTCTTTTTAAAAGAATGAATACCAATTAAAAGCAAAGTACTTAAAATACCTGAATTAATATATGGTTACAATCAAATAAACTACCATAAAATCCAACATATAATGCCCACTTTTAACACAAAAAAATAGATCAAAATCTATGGATGTGTGTTACATGCCGAGTATAAAAATGATAGCTTCAAAAAAAGATTTGCATAAACAAACTTAGATTTCTACAAAGATCAGAATATTGTTTATTTAAAAGAAATGTCATACTTTATGAACTTACGAAGTTTTTTTAGAAATATATTATTTTTTCAAAATCCTTTGATAATGCCACAAACAAATGGCTTTAATAGTGTTACGTAGATCCAGGTTCAAGGATTTTATGCAAAATAATCACAAAGAAAATAAACAGTTCTTTAAAAGTGATGCGAATTTATTATCAAAAATCCAATCCTTTAAATACAGGATTCAGCAGCAATATTCACAGAGTAAATCCCTGAAGGTCTTCACACCTTCTACAGCAATCAAACACAATCATAAGTGTTTAAAAATACATGTAAGTAAAAGATTATTCACAAGCGCAGCTGAGCTAATCACTAGTCAAAATAATGCTCACTACTCACTCGTTTAATCAAGACTGATCAACTGTGGTTGCTACTGCTCTATTTATAAGCGCAGCAGAAACTTCCAGAAATATAACTGCTTGTGTCATAGAATGTGACATTAGTGGACCTCTCCACAAATTTCTAGAAGAGTCCAGAGGGTTCCGAACTCGCAAATGACGCCAAAAATTATGCCAACCTGACTCTACTGTCATGATTTCACCCCAAGTTCTCATTGAAAATGCTTTACACATCCACATACAAATTATTTACACTATTTACACAAAATTGGAAACAATAGCATTGCTAACATACACATTGCAGGTTCCTGCGTAAAAAAGGGGGTGCATGTTATACGGCAAATATACCTCAAAATTAAAAAATGCAGCTTGAAAGTATAGATGCGCATTACACACCGAATTTTATCGTAATTAAAACAAAATGTGCATATACATATTGAAATTTTTATAAAATATAACTCACATTAAATTTTAATTAAATTAGCAATTTAAAGTCAAAATAACAAAAATAACATGAACTCTTTAATTTTTCTGGTTTAGAAGATGCATGTAAAGTATTTTAAGAACAGTTCAAAAGAAATAACTCAACATGATTTTGATATGATAGTTTTCAAGTCAAAAACACATTATGTGATTCTAATATAATTTCAAGTTTTACCTTTGATACAGAAACACCATTACTCTGATAAGAATTATTTAATTCCTTGGATAAATCATGATCAGCATTGGGTTTTTTTGGCATTCCACTCAAGATACATTCTTCTATAAGTGCATCACATTCATCATCATCACTAATATCCTTTGAATAATCAGCAGACTGAAAAATTATTTTAAAATACATTACAAATGACATTAAATTTACTCAATATGAGAATAAATGTGTATCATCATAGACTTATTATTTGTATACTTATTTGTTAGAAAAATATTTAAGTCATAAATTTTACTTATAATATATTTTATCAAACTTATACTTATTTCATATTGAAAATATAAATATGCAACAAGAAATAATTTGGGGAAAAAAGGAAGAAATAGAAGCGAACAACAGATTATAGTAAAAAGAAAATTATAACAAATATGTTAATACTTTTTTTCAAAGAAAAAAATAATACAAAAAAAAACATTCATTATAACTAAAATCTTGATAGTTCTATGTTGCCAAAAAACACTAACATTCACTATATTGATAAACGAAGAAAAAATATATTTTCAAAGCATATTTAAAGTTAATTACAATAATAATTATTGTTGTTTTGAATTTTTATAGATCCATAATTTTGTGACTTGCTTTGTCACTACCACTTCACAAACAACTGCATTAAAGATACAACACTGAATTGCATTTAGCATGTACATACAGAACTTGTTTTTAAGTATTAAGTTTAAAATACTGTCAATATATACACATAAATACATTAAGACTTAGGAAGTTGAAAAGATTTTTTAAAGGCTTGAATAGAATATAGAAGAAAACAAATTTCATTATAAGAAAATAAAAACAATTGATGGAATGTCATTAAATAGAGGAACAAAAGACTGATATCTTTTACTTCACTTTCTTGCAGATACACATCAACAGAAATTTCCTTGAACGCAGTATCACCAGCTGCAGAACTTGTATTGTTTCCTTTATCAGATGTTCCTTTCCTTTCACATGTAATTCCATCATTGGTGAAATTATAACTATCATGATCTCTCGGATTCTTATTTTGACAGCATTTTGTAGAGCTTACATCAATCACCTTGGAAAATTTATAATCTTGTTCATAAATTTCATCAGAAGCATTTAAATGTTCATTATTGCATTCCTCAACAAAACTTGTATTCAAACTAGTAACTCCACAATTTACACTTAAGGATGGTTTGTCAATTATTTCTAAAAACTCACTTTTACGCTGAATGAGAGATATGGATAAATGAGTCGAATCTGCCTGAATACTTAGAGCACTAAGATTTGATACTGAAAAACAATCTCCTTCATCATTGAATACTTTGATATCATCCTCAGACAGTTCTTCAAAGGCTTCATCCATAAACCGTTCGGTGGAATTATTTTTTAATTTGTCGAGAATAGGATCCATTGACTTTTCATTGGAAGGAAATTGGAATTCATTATGCTTGTTTTTATGAATGAAAGGAGACATTGCCTCTCCAGGAGAATCAGGTATTTCACTTGGGGAAATGATGCCACTGTTTAAAGTACTGGAAGAAGAAAAAAATATCCATGAGAATAAAAAAAAAATGTTTACTATCAAAAACATTACTTCTTTATTGAATAACAGTTACATACAACATAGTTTAAATTTTGATACCTAATTAACTTAACATTATCTCCAAGTGCCAAGATTTACTGAACTTTTGGAGCTGTACATAATATACAAAAACAGTAAAAGAATGATAAACACAAAAAATGCATGTCATTACTTAACTATTACGGATCTTTAGAATTTAAAAATTTGTGCATAGATATGTTTGTCGCCACATTTTAGAAAAGCAAACAAGCTTATTGAATGGTGCAAAAAAATATGAATAGCCACATCATTTCAAAAGAACTTACAGATGTCAAACAAGTCTAAAATGTATTGAAAAAATAAATTAATATGTGGCAACTCTGCACATACAAATCATACCAAGCCACATCATTTCAACATATTATAAGTAATCCATCTACCAAAGAAAATCAAGCAGTTAGGCAGTTCCCTTGCAAACCTGCACATTGTTATTGTAACTTTGGCAAACTGTTTGTTATATTTTAACTAATTCTTGATGCTCTTCAGGTTAACCATTTTATTAAAAGTTAAGTTTGTTCTTAAAAGGAAATTTGGTCATTACTGAGTTAGAATTTACTGGTGGCCAAAAATGAAATGGTTTCCTTTGTTAATGCAAATTTTATTCTTTCAGAAATTAACCATGGGAAGAGGTACAAAATTAACTGAATGTGAACAAGCAAAAGTTGATGTGTTTATTGACCAAAATATTTCTGTTTGTTCTTGGAATCAACATCAAAATTCCTGTGTTGTACAATGTTAAGAAAGTTTTATGGTAATGAGATAGGCGATAGTTTGGCCACTGCTGCCACCTTGTCTAACTTTCTCCTCCATTAAAAGGATAGAACTTTGGAGGCTCACTCTTGGTATTTTGGAAAAAGGCATCATTAGTGTCACCAGCTCAATACTCCTAGAAATCAGTAGATGGCTCTACCATGCTTTTTTAGTGAATCTCTTACTTTTCAACAGGCCCGGAAAGTCTTGCCAGAGTGTCATTGGTGCAAGGCTGATCAGGTTTCCCCCAGTCATATTCTTAATTGTTTGAATTTTATGATCGACTAAGCTACACTATCTCCATAAACACAGTATGGTGTACAGAGATGGTGTAGCTTAGCTACTTAAGCTTATTTTCTTTCTTAGCTAAATTACACCATCTGGGATAAGAAACAACAAAAAGGAAGTTTTGGTCACCCGAAAATCTATTTCAGTTGTGACTGAAACCTGATTTGAAGGAAGCATCCAATTCTGCACCAATACCACCTAATAATTTACTTACATAATAGGCGATACAATGTTAGAACATATTAATTACCATCTTCATGAACTGATGACCAGCAATATCCCTTGCCCTTCATCATTTCATACAAATGATTTTCTCAAAAATAGAATTAACTCATTGTACATATATGATTATTAGTAACTAATTTATTGACACGAACATGTACATTAATTTTTGAAATCCCAAAATTAATTTGTCTTGCACTAATTAATGTAATCTCCAAAGCTAATACAATTCATTTTCACTTACAAAATGGTTCCTGTTCTTCCATTCAGCTTTTTGAAGGAACCATACTTAGTCTATTAACTATACTGATGTAATGTTGGGTATAAGACTTGTTTAATCTACGTATGATAGTTTCTTCCCACAGTCTTTTAGAACTTTAATGTGCCTTTATGTATGACAAAGTATCTTTTTAGATCTGCATTCTCAGACCTGCTTGCTCAAGGTGAGAATATACAGCTAAAACATATTTTAAAACCACTAAAACTAAATTATGTAAAAATATGTAAAGATTTATTGTTAATCTTGTTTATCAAACACATTTTCAATAATAATGTATTTACAACATGCAAATAAATATTGTTACTAATGAATTATTTCATTTGTTTTAATATTTTCAAAATCTTATACAGAATGAAGACATACTGGCCAGAAGGAGATTAAAATGAGGGGGGAAAAGGGAGTAAAGAGACTACAAATTAACTAAAATATGTTCGTTACAGTAATAAATGTTAATAATACATTGATGTGCAAAATTTAAGCAATAGGTGTCTTTTTTCTTTGCCATAACTCCACGAGAAATCATCTGGGAAACACGAAATTCAGAAACGGGAGACAGTATTTTGTATAAAAATGATGACATAAGCACAGTTGTGCAAAAATTAATACAATGCATATAGTATGGAGTCAAACAAAAAAAAAGGCTTTATTGAACTCATATTATCATTCCACATGATTGTCTGTCCAAGAGGAAGAACAACAAGCAGACGTTCCTTAGTATGGCATATGCCCTCTACTTACTGCAATGATTGCTTTGCACTGTTTCTCCATACTCAGCACCAGATTGTCCAACATTTCTTGAGAAAAGAGTGCCCATTTCTTAATCAGCATCTGTTTCAGTTGTTGGGTGTTCCCTGGAGGATGTAACCAAGCTGGTAAGGCATCTCCCCAAAGCATCCCATAGATGTTCTATAGGATTTAAATCACAGCAGAATGCAGGCCAATTCATTCGTGTAGTATCTTCACTTTACAGTACCTGCTGAATATCTGCAGCTCGGTGTTGTCGTGCATTGTCACCCATGAAAACAAATATGGTCCAATAACACCTCATAATAGACACACTTGGGGTGTCCCCTCCTCACAATAGCGATCTCCGGTAACAGAATCGCTGTCTAAAAGATGGAGCTCAGTCTGCCTGTTTAGCATAGTACCTCCCCAGACGACAACTCCAAAGACCACTCTAACGATTTCTTTCTGTGATATTACTGGATTGAAACCATGTCCCAACCTCTCTTCAAATCAACTGGTATTGAGAATAGCGTATAGCACCGTAAAGTAGGCTTGATTCCATTAATAAGATGTCCAGTTTTTGTGCTCTTTACCCCACTCTAAGCAGTGATACCGATAGTCAGCTTTCAAGGGGATTCAGTGTTCAGGACAGCAGGCGAATAGGCTACAATAATGGAGACGTCTGTGTTGGAAATTAATTTAAATTTGTTAGAAATAAATTTCATCACTTTTTCTTTAAAGATCACTTATTAAATTTAAGTATCCATTTATTAAATAAATTTAATCTCCATTATCCTATCTGGGGAAAATATAAGCTACCTCATTTGCATAAATCATCAATGAATTATTTTGTTGCTCATTTGAATAAACTCTTTTACATAAATGTTTATTTCTGCCACCTGCCAAAATGTATTCAATTGAATAATAAAGTTATTCAATTTCAAGAAGTCATTCTTGAACTGGATTGAAGTGCATCCAATAGCAACAAGTCCAAGTAGATTTAACAAGGTTATGGGTCCCAGAATTCTTCAATTATTTCAAGTATTAAGAAGAATCAAAATGGGAGATGCCTGTTGAAGACATTCGGTTAACTCCAGCAATTCTTTGTTTTTTTTAATTCAATGGTGGCAAGATTTATTTTTTTACCATGTCAACAGGTGAATGGCTTTTGATAATATTTTCCTATTCCGTCTGTTAAAAATTGAAATTGCAATGAAAGCAGATAAAATCATCGAAAAATTAAATTCTTTAAAATGCTGCCAATGGAAGGACAATGTGAAAGTATTGTAAGTGGATAGGGGCATGTGATCTTTTAAAGTCAAAGCAGAAACAGAACCCCATGAAAGGCAGATAAGAAGGAATTTAATGGGCGTCAAAATCATATTCAACATTATACTTATGTATTGAACCAGAATTTAGAATTTTAATATTAGAACAAATGATGGTGCTATAGCATTAGAAATTTTAAGGAACCATTTTGAGCCTACTATATTATTAGATGAATATTTCAGTCTTGGGTGTGCACCTGGAGAAAAAGTATGCTTATTAAAAAAACACACAACCAAATTAAGACAAACAGTGAATAAGTTAAAAGATGCAGGTCATCCAATACCTGACTTATACCAGGGTTTCCAGTTGATTAGATATTTAACCCCAGAACTTCTCAAGGCATTGCTCAGTCAATTTACAGATGGAGTGATACAATCTTTAAATCTGACACTATTTTAAAGGATTTAATATTGAAAGACTGTATACAGCAATGTAAAGCTGATTTAGACTTCAGAATAAATGCAAACTAAATCATATCGGGAAATAAAAAACAACCAAATGTTAAAATTTATAAAAACCTAAACATAAAAGTACTCAACTAATGTGACAGGTCCATGTCCCAATTGTGGCCAAATGGGTCATTTAATAAAAAATAGTAGATTAAAGAAGAACTCAAATAGCAGGAGAACTAAGAACACTAGAGTTAACACTAGATTAAACACTCATAGTTTTAATCTCAAGCAAACTATATTAATAAACAAATTGATAAATTAACTTAGATTATAGATACAGTAACTTCAAATCACTTTTGTAAGAACTTGGATTTGTTTATAGAATATAAAAAGGGGAATAACATTTCTATGTTAGTTGCTGTTGGGGAGGTAGAAAGTCAAATCGAAGGTACAGGAAAAATAATTTGCCGAGTTAACCCCTAACTTCTCGCTCCCGTCAATATCACAAGGTGAAATTTCCCTCTCTATTCCTCGTGCTTGTGATATTTCTGGGCAGAAGTGTTTGAAAGTTACAAGCTAAAAAGATTAAAACTATGTTTCTTATGCTCACAATCATGTTTATTTCTCACCAAAAGGCAGTACCAGATTATTAGTATCATGTTTAGAGATAATTATTTTATTTTAAACTAGATGTTAGCACAATCAAACATATCTATATTAGCAATATGTTTTTGTAACCTTAGCGCAATTACTTAGTTCCACTTTTCATGAATACACGCGGGTTGCATTCTGTGATAATTTTTTTTTTAATATTGTACACATTATGGAGTTAGTTTGGAAGGGAATCGGATTTTACTTTAAGTATAAAGAGATCTGAGAGTGATTCTGAACTAACCGATTGTTTTGAATGTTCGGTTAGTGAACCTGAGAGCATTGATGATGGTTTTGTGATATATTGGCCTTTCTATCTCATACTTTAAAATTTATCTCACAAGAAACAACTACGAATGTGTTTTTACAATTGCATAAGTCTAATAAAATTTTCTTTTAATGTTTAAAACATATTTTTTTTAAAAAATTTTTGCTCTTGTTGGAAAACCAACTTTTAGTCATAATAATCCTATAAATGTTGGCTTCTCTTAAAACATTAATTTTTTTATTTCAAGCTAAAAATTTACTCAAAAAATTTAAAAATAAATATTTTTATTGAACATGCACTTAGTTTTATATAATTTTCTTGAATGAAAAAATAGGCACTTTTACGACTGTATTCTTCAAAATTATAAGGGGGGTAAAGACAGAAAAAGGTTAAGACTGATAGCATTAGACGATGTTATGTATTTTCCAAAGCTCTATAGAAATCTTATTTTGGGTTCACAAAGAAAAAAAGCAGGTGATTATTTTATTGGAAAGAGGAGAAAAATTGCAATTTACAATAAGCATGGAGCATTAAACTTTTCTGCCTAACAAACTAACGGGCTCTATTACTTTAAACCTCATTCCTATATATGGTCTAAAAATAAAGAAAGTTTGAAGAATAAAATTTGGAATATGGCTATCAAATCTAGTAATAACCTTGAGCTTTGGCATTGCAAATTTTGTCATGTAAATAATTGTCATATATTCTAAATACTAGTAAACATTCAAGTGAGTTAGATGACTTTTAACTTTTAAGAACACTTGCAATTCTTGCAAATTAGCAAAGACAAAATGAATTTCATTTAAATCAATATCTGAAATTAGGTCATCAAGACCATTAGAATGATTACACATGGGTGTAGCAGGACCATTATCAGTAGTTTCAAGTGGGAGAAATCTATATTTTTAACAATAACTGATGATTATTCACAACACGTAATTGTTTTCCTCATGAAGCAAAAATCGAAACTGATACTATTTTTCGAGATTTCAAAAATAGGCAGAATGATGCTTGGAAACAAAAATTGTAAATATCGGAACCAATAACAGTTTAGAGTTTTATGCATAATGAAGTCAGTAAGTTTATAGATAAAAGAGGGAATAAAAGCAAAAAGAACAAATCCTATATGCAGGAATCGAATGGTATCAGTGAATGACAATCTCGCTGCCTTAGATGCAGTTAAAGCTAAGACAAATTATAGTGGTATATATGAACGATTTGGGGAAGAAGCTCCTATGTATTTTGTATATGTTTAGAATAAAGTGTGTCATAAACAAAATAAAACTCCTTATGAACAGTATACAAGTAGAAAACCAGCAGTATCCCACTTAAAAACATTTGGTTGTTTAGCCTATTTAGGAATACCCAGACAAAAACGCACAAAATTAAATATGTAAGCTAAACTTGGTATAATGGTTAGGTATGCACATCAAACAAAGGTTATAATATATGGTTAAAGGATGAAATAACAACAATTGAAGCAGCTAATATTCATTTTGATGAAAATAGAATGGGTGTGGAAGCTATCCTGGGCCATAAAACAAAAAATTATGTTAATTTTAAAGATGAAGTTCAAGATGATATTTATGAAGATTCTTCGGGAAATAAACTACTATTAAAACTGATGAAAAAAATCACCATGTGAAAATATACCCTTGGTGAGAAGTGCTATAACTAGGAAAGATAATAATTGGATTAAAATTTATTATAGTATTGAAGGTACCCAAACTAGATTAAGATCATATAATGATGTTGAGAAATATTGCAGTACCCATAATATTGACTACAAGAAACAATATTTTGATTTTAGTCGGTAAAATAAGTTCTCTGGAAAAGCATCTGACATGCAAATTAATCTGCTGTAGCATCCAGAAGCTAGTCATGAAGGAATATACATATCCAAAAATTATAAGGAAGTCACCCCAAACAGAAGAATAGCTATCTGCAATGAAGGAAAAGATAACAGTTATGAAAGAAAAGGAAGTGTGGAACTTAGTACCTCGCCCAAAAGACAAGAAAATCTTAGGGAATCACTGGGTATACACTATTAAGAAAAATGAGAAGGGAGTTAATATAGAACAAGATTAGTTGCTCAAGGTTTCAACCAACATAAAGATGAAATTTTCAGTCCTGTTGTAAATTTTGCAGTTATCAGATTATTTTTCATATTATTAGTTGGAATATTTGGGTGGACACTGCCAATTAGATGTCAAATGTGCATATATGTATATTAGATGAAATTACTTACATGTATCAACCTCCTGGATTTATCAATCCTGAGAAACAAGCCCGTGTGGTTGCCAATGGTATTATAAATTTAATACTACTTTTAAGGAATTACAATTTAAAAAATTAAAAAGGCTGAACTGTGCATATATTTTTAAAAAGAATGCAATCATTTTAGTATATGTTGATGATGTTGTCTTTGGTGAAAACCAAGAAGTTTATCAATGAAGTGTGTGTTCAAACTTAAATAAATTTGATCTCAAAATACTTAGAAAAACTAGTAAGGAATTCAGTTTATCCATAAAGATGGTATCCTGTATGTATACCAAATAAGTGATATAAAGAAATTTTACGAAACATATGCCAAATATAAACCTCTAATTTCATCCCTACAAAAAGCAAAAGGAGCTGTGTTAACAAATTTAGACTGTTCAGCCACCCCAGTTGAAATAGATAACATATGTCATAATTACCAAACAGGAATCTTCTTGGATCCTTATTCTACATTTCAAACAGAACCATACCAGATATAACTAATTCAGTCAATATTTTATCTCAACTTCAGGAAAATCCTGGGAACATCCACTGGAATGCACTTGTGAAGCTGCTAAGCAATGTAAAAAGTACTGATGACAATATGCTAAGATTGGGTAACTCAAGATGCCTCGACCGAAAATGTTTCTCTGATTCCGATTTCGCAGCCAGCTGAGACGATCTAGTATCAATGGGTGGAATTCATTTGTGCCTTGACCAGTCACCCTTTTTATGGAGGTCATTCAAGCAATGGAAAGTGAGTATGTCTAGTTCACACCAGATTTAATATGGATTAAGGATATTCTTCAAAAGTGTTCTCAATTAGGTATTAACTTGCACAATGTACTATGACAACAAAGCTGTAATAAATTTTTTAAGATCTCCAGTGGAGAACAGCTGTACTTCTCATATTGATGTTGAATATCATTTTTTAAGAGACTTGGTGTTAAATGAACACTTAGAACTGAAATATATTAGTAGTAAGAAGAATCTAGCTGACATTTATACAAAGTCTCAATCTAAAGAGGAATTTAAAAAATTCTGTTATAAAATCTTTAAAATGTGTAATTATGATGAACCTTCAATGTTTGACATGAGTGCACAAAAAAGTACACTCATGTGGAATATGACGTTTTGTTCCTGACATTGAAAACACATCACCTTTCTACTGAATTCTGTGTTCACTGAACTAATCATAACAACCCCTTTTCTGAAATTTCACAGCTATCTGCTTAAAATTTACATTGCTACTTAAGTTTTGCACACCAGTGTATAAATGAGCTGTAAAGAAAATATTTCTTAAGGCCTGAATAAATCTTGATAAATTTGACCAATTGGACCCATACAGGTGAAACATAACTGTCAGTTCACGGAAACACCAAAACAGGTAACAATATTAGTATTGAAACGTTAATAAAAAGTGTAAAAACATTAACTACCTCTGTACCCTCACGTGCTGAATCATATAATTTATTTTTTCAGTCATTAGAGAAAGCATTCAAAACGAAAGAGGTTCCCGAAGAATGGAAATCGGAAATTCTTTATATATCCTAGGAGAGAGCGAATAACTTAATGATTTATGTGTCAGAGGAAGAATTGCGCAGTTATGATAAACTAAAAAATTTAGTTTTGAAAGAATTTCAGCCTACAGCGCAAGAATGCTATAATAATTTTCATAGAGCTCAAAAATTAAATTCAGAGAGTTATGTTCAATTTGCGTCTAGGTTAAGTGCAACATTTGAGCATTACTGTCAGTTATGAAATGTTAATGAATTTAAGTCAGTGTGTGAATTAATTGTTGTGGATTAAATTATGAGCACTCTTGAAAGAGAATTATCGACTCATATTAATGTAAAACAAGGAGAAACCTTTTTTAAACCCCATGAGTTAGGGCAAGATTGTGATATTTATTTATCTTCTAAAGGTAAAATTAAAAGCGAGTCTAATACATTTTCCAGGTCCTTCACTGGAAATGAAAATAAACTATTTGATTTCAATAAACAGTTATAACAGCTTGCGAAATCAGAGAGGAGTTTCGAGCATATTTTTTTCTGAAATAAAGAGTGAAAAATGTGTGTTGTGTAAAAATGAAGCACATGCTTTGCAATTTTGCCCTCGGTTTAAAAGTTTTTCGATAAATGAAAGAGTAGATTTTGTTAAAAACAATAAAATGTGCTTTAAATGTCTATCCCCAGAATGTTGTGTTAAACAGTATCACTCTAAAAATTGCATAATTTGTAAGAAGCTGCATAATAAAATGTTTCATTTTCAAAGAGAAATAAAAAGCATCCAGGCTCCCCATTTGGTCCTTGAAGAGAAACTGCAAATGATAAATCCTAATACCTCTGCCCCTCCTATCATTTCTAGTTCAAATATAAACAATCAAAAAATCATGGCAACTACTTTTAGTAACAAAATTAAAAAATGCTTATTGTGAGCACTGCTCGCATATTAATTAAAGATAAACGTTCGAATTGGCATGAATGTAGGTGTTTGTTAGATGGAGGCAGTATGGTTTGTCTTATTACAAATCAGTGCGCCAATAAATTACAACTGAAAAGTGAAAAGATTAATACTTTGATCTCATGTTTAAATGATACCTCTATAATTGTTAACGGGTATATTAAAACGACAATTTCAAATAAAAATAATACATTTGTTAAGGATTTAAATGTTAATTTGTCAGATATGGTAGAGTTAGCTAATGATCATTTTAATATTCCAGATAAAATAGACATGTTGTTAGGTGCAGAAATATTTTTTGAACTATTGAGACCGGAAATATTTAAGATAAAAAATTCAGATCTAATTTTACAAAACACGGTTTTTGGATACGTTGTAAGTCGTAATGTAGATTCATTAAATGAAACTAAAGTTCATTGCGGTTTGGTTAGGGACGAAGATTTAAATAAAACATTGCAAAAATTTTGGGAAGTAGAAAATGTGGAGATAGTGCAGGCTAATTTATGCGAGGAACACTTTATGAAAATGCATTCTAGAGACATTGAGGGACGATATGTAGTTAAAATGCCCCTTAAATGTGATCCAAATTGTTTAGGGAGTTCCAAAGGCATTGCTCTCAAACGATTAAATGCACTGTGGATTAGATTGGAAAGGGATCCACAATATCTAAACTGTGTAGAGAATTCATGAAAGAATACAAAGAATTGGGACATGTGCGAGAAGTGACAGTTGAAAATAACAATCCGAAGATGAACTATTTCTTACCTTATCGTGGTGTCTTTAGACCCGAGAAAAGTACCACTAAGGTGAGAGTGGTCTTCAATGTGTCTAGTCCTACAGATAATGGATTATCACTCAATGATATTCAGTTAAACGGAGGAGTCATCCAACATGACTTATATGCTCAGGTGATTAGATTTCGTACTTTCCGATATGCACTGACTGCGGACATACAGAAAATATATAGAATGATCCTAATTGATTCCGAACACAACACTGTCTACAACAAATATTGTGGAAGGACAATAAACATGATCGAGTAAAAACATATGAGCTTCAAACGGTCACATATGGGATGACTAGCGCCCCATACTTAGTGCAACGAACATTGAGACAGTTGTTCTATGATGAGGAAAATAAATTCCCGGTAGTAGCACAAGTCCTTCAAAGCTAGTTCTACATGGATGATGCGTTATGTGGTGCGGAAACCTTAGAAGAGGCTAAGGAGCTACAATGTCAATTAATTGCAATTTTGAAAAGTGCAGGCATGGAATTGTATAAAATCTGTGGAAATCATTCTGAACTTTCGCAGTGTCTAAATGAAATCTACGATTTTTCTAGACCAAATGAGACTAAAACATTGGGTGTGTCCTGGGACCCAGTAAAAGACACCTTTTCCTTTAAAGTTGACATGATACCAAAAGATTTGTACACAAAGAGAAGCGTTTATCAACTATTGCCAGACTGTTCGATACTTTGGGACTTGTAGGACCCGTTGTGTCCAAGGCCAAGATGTTTATGCAAAAGCTTTGGAGACTTAGTATTGACTGGAAAGATCCACTCCCAAATAAAGTGTATTCTGAATGGCACCAGTTGTTAATTAAGCTAGAGAGCCTCAATAGCATCAATATCGAAAGACGTATAGTGATTGAAAATCCTACATCTATAGAGATTCATGGTTTTTCTGATGCGTCAGAGAGTTGCTATGTAGTTGCAGTGTATTGCAAATCAAAAAATAATTCGGGAGTGACTTTAGTGAGATTAATTACTAGCAAATCAAGAGTTTCACTAATTAAGTGCCAAACTATTCCCAGATTAGAGTTATGTGCAGCTGTCCTTTTGTCCAAACTTGTGAAAAGAGTGATTGATGCCTTGAAACTGGAATCAGTTAAAAGTTTATATGTGGACTGATTCAATGATAGTGTTGTTATGGCTACAAAAAGAACCGATGGACCTTAAAACATTCGTACAGAATAGAATTGCTAAGATTCAAGATTTGTTCCCACGGCAATGGAGACATGTGCCATCCAACTAGAAAACTGCAGATTTTATTTCTTGTGGAGTAGATCCTGACAAACTTCTGAACCAAGAACTGTGGTGGAACGGTCCAGAGTTTCTATCTGGCAGTGATTATCCGAACAAAACTGTGAAAATTAGTGAAAACAACGATGCGTACAATTCAGAACTGAAGAACAGTGTTCGTGAAAACTTGGGAAGGAAGCGCCAGTACTTAACATTTGTGTGAATGACTTTGTGAACAATTTGTGTAATATTAGTAGCAATTATTTAACCATTTTGCATATCTTAAGTTATATTTTTAGGTTCGTAAACAACGCCAGGAGGAAGGTCAAAGCCAATGGCCCTCTAGAAGCAGATGAGTTGGACAAAACGGAAATCTTCCTAATAAAAGGTGTACAAAGTCAAGAATTTTCAGTAGACATTAAATGTCTACAACAACAACAATGAGTTTTGCCCAAGAGTAAGTTGAAAAGTCTCAATCCGTTTTTGGATTCAGATGGAGTGCTTAGAGTGGGCGGCCAATTAGGTAATACAAATTTTGATTTTAATCAAAATCATCAAATTATTTTGCCTAAAGGTCATAAATTATCATGTATAATAATTGAATATTTTCATTACAAATACTTTCACGTTGGTGCCTTTTCACTTTTGAATCATGTTCGCAAAAAATTTTGGCCTCTCAATGGTCGCAATCTTTGTAGAAAAATTGTGCATAAATGTATTATATGTTTTAAGTGTAAACCTGTTATAACATCTCAAATAATGGGCAATTTACCTAAGGAAAGGGCTACCACTGACTACCCCTTTAACTGCTCAGGTGTAGACTTTTGTGGTCCTTTCTTCATAAAAAACAAAGGCCAATGCAAAGGAAGTTTGCATATTATTTGTTTTGAGTTTAAAGCTGTACACGACGAAGTAATGTTTGATTTAACTTCCGATGCATTTATTGCAACATTGAAAAGATTTATGTCTTGAAGAGGGAATTGTGCAAAATTATTTTCTGACAACGCCAAGAATTTTGTAAGAGCTCATAGGGAAATTAAAAAACTTCATGAAATGGCGGCTAGCAAACCAGATGATCAATTAACTAGATACTTAGCGGCAAAAGGCAT
This sequence comes from Trichonephila clavipes, assembly GCA_019973935.1. Classification (NCBI taxonomy): domain Eukaryota; kingdom Metazoa; phylum Arthropoda; class Arachnida; order Araneae; family Nephilidae; genus Trichonephila; species Trichonephila clavipes. Next base: position 14,218 of record BMAU01000322.1, on the reverse strand, counting down.
TAAGTGGAAGTTATACCCCCTAGATCACCTAACTTTGGTGATCTATGGGAGGCTGCTATTAAATCCTTTAAATACCATCTAAAAAGGGTTATGAGGGGAATAAATTTGACTTATGAGGAATTTTTAACAGTGATAGTTCAAATCGAGGGTATGTTAAACTCTCAACCTCTTTGCCCTATGTCTGCTAATGAGAATGATTTTGAAGTACTCACTTCTAGATTAATAGATCCTTGAATTCTATTATTGAGCCGAACTTGATACATATAAAGGAGAGTTACCTTAAGAAATGGGAAAAAATTACTAGAACAGTGCAATTAATGAGGAAGTTTTGGCATCGCAATTACCTTAACCAAATGCAACAATGATACAAATGGATGTTAAAAAAAATAATGTAAAAGTTGGAGATTTAGTGCTCTTAATTGAAGAGAATTTGCCATCATACAAGTGGTTATTAGGAAAAATTATTTAGGTGACGATAACAAAATTCGTGTAGTTAAAGTGAAAACACAATTTAGTACTTGTAAAAGAGCCATATCTACAGTTTGTGTTTTGCCAATGAAAAGTGATTAAATACTACTGATAAAAAAAAATTTGTGTTTTAATTAATTCAAGTGAATTGTATTGTGAATTGTATTTTTTTATTAGTGCATTTTATCAAGAGTATTTTGTGCAATTTGAGTGGTGAAAAATTTAAATACATTTTGTGCAAATAACTAATACAGTGATTGCATGGTGCAACCAGTGCAATGTGGGGCGGTATGTCAGTTCACAGCATGCGAAACGCCATCTGTGTAATTAAGAGAATTAGGTGTATTGTTGTGTCTTCAAATAAGAATATGTGAACTGTGTTTGTGCAAGCCCAACTGCGCTTGCCCAGTAATTCTGCTGAGAATGTAAAAAGCTTTGTGAGTAAAAAATAAATACCAGTCCACTAGAAACTGTGTCGTGATTGTGTCATGAGAGTAATTAAGCTATTGACTAAGAGAATCATAAAAGTGGATATTGTTTACATCATAAATTTGGTTATTGTGGAGTTTACTGCTTAAGTGTTGGAGTGGACCCAAAAATAACATTCTTTTTTTTCAACAGGATAGAAAGGTTAAATATGCCATAAAACACAAATGTGCTTTTTATCACTTTCAATGATGCTAACCTCTGTCATAGAGTCTTGTAGGACTGGGACCAGGGATGGGAAACACGGCTTCAGATACTCTTGGTCATACAAACTCCATAGAGAGCATGAATCTATTTTGCTTTAATCCCCCTCCTCTTTATTTTCATTACAAAGTCCCTAGATTTGACTCATGAAAAACCAAGGTTCAGTGAAATACACCTTGAAGTGCACTAGAGCAGGGGTGGACAGACTTTTCCATGGTGTGGGTTACTTCTAAGTTTTCACAGTGCTGCCATCCACTTAGTGTGGAGAGCAAAAAAAAGTTTAGAACATATATTATAGCTTAATAATAAACACAGAATATATATTTACCTACATAAATATAATAAAAATTACTTACTCTTTTGAAACCATGTTTAAAGCAAAACATAGTATTCAAACATAATATTAGCCACAGATATAATACCAAATGATGCATTTGTCATCACACATTTCAAAATACATTAAAAATAAATTATTTTTGTCTTAAGTTAGTTCTCGTGGTTATAGACAGTAGAAGATTTAGTCTGCTTTTTACTGTCTGCCAATCTTGAATATCTTGCTAATCTTCAGGTCGTCTCCCCAAAATGTTTTGGTGGTCCACAAGTCGATTGCGATCGACGTAATGCCCATCCCTGCATTAAAGCATTCCACTAATCTATTCCTTAAAAATAAGATCTGAATGCCATTTCTAATATATTTTAGTGCTATATTTAGCAATTTATTTTTTGTATCAGATAACTGATAAATTTAAGAATATTTTAAAAATATTTGATTTTTTTTTAATTTAAGAGATTTTTTTTAATTATTGGTTTAAGAAAAATATGGAATAACATTTCTCTCAAAACATTAATTTTGCTTGAAAAAGAAACTCTTTTAATGTTTATAAAGTACAAGAAAAATTTCAAAACACTACTATACCTAAATGCACTAACAGAACTTCTGTCATCCACAATCGAATGCTGTTCAAAGCTGCTCAAAGAACCAATAGAACTAGTTCTCGAAAACATCAGAGGAGAAGACGATTTTGTAAAACTTGCTTCAACATCTTGAGCAGTATTTTCCTCATCTGAGATTTTTAAAAAAAAAAAGATACAACAAATGTGTATTCACATATCTTCTGTATTTTATAGTTTAGTTATACATAATCCTGGTTTAACAAAAGATCAACAACACATTTTCAAGCAACAAAATAAAAACTATATTTTACTGAAATATTGACTGTGATGGTTTTGTAGTCAACATTTTAATAAAATTCAAATAAAGCTATAAAAATTTTACTGGAATAAAATACTTTTTAAAAAAATACCCAATAATGTTGTCTTTTTTTAAGTGTAGTCCGGGGGGAGCGAAAAAGACATTCTTAATTTTTTAGTTTTGATTGGAGGACAAAATATTGGAATCTGAGTTAATGATGTAAGAGAACCAAATTATAACATTAATCATTAATAATATAATCAACATGCAACTTCTAAAAGAAACTTTTTCTATTACAAAATCTAATTTCTGCAGAATTGGGAAGAGAAATGTATAAATAGCATGTCTCGAGATTTCATTTAAAACCAATAATTAGTTCTAGAGATACTTTGAAAAAAAAATTTATGGGCTACATATTAGAACTCTTCATATAAATAATTCATATTTCTCCTTTTTAAAATTATTCTTAACAAGTAAATCAATCAGCATAGATTTACAAACTTGGAATACACAGCCCTTTTAAACTCCATTTCTTTCCAATTGTAATTTCGAAATTGAATATTATCTTAAATTTAGAAAAGAATGGCATACGAGAAATCCAATCATGTGAGAAAAAATTTCTCTCTTTTGATACTTTATTTACTAATTAATATCTTGCCAATAGCAACCTTCTGCAAGTTTCAACAAATTTTAGCAGTTCTAGAAAATACTGAGCAATTTTCCAAGGAATAGCAAACAGGTTGCCATAACACATAAAATTTATTGTACTTAATCTCTGACATATTTAATCTGTATTAATGAACATGTAATTACCCCTCTTCTTTTTTATGTTTTTAATTTATTTTTTTTTAAAAAAAGTCAATTGTGTAATTTACAAAAAGTTTCTAAACATGCTCAGAAAAGATATTTTACCACCCCCACTCTAATTCATTTAAAATTAAGTTAAATTATTCTCATTTCACAATCACCATCCACATAATTCAGAAATTTACAAGTACCATATATTTCTAAATATAAGTTGATTTGTGGATAAGTCAAGAGTGCATTGTTTGTTCAAAAATTTACCCAAAATTCAAAACTGGAATATAAGCTTAGTTGAAAAACAAATCTTAATTTTGAAATATATTACATGAGTAGAAAATGAGCAAAATATTTTCAATCAAATTGATGTACATTAAAATACCAGATGACAATGATGTTAATTTTACTTCTAATAACCAAAACACATTTTTTCCAATCATTTGTTTGCACAGTATTTGAGAGTTTTACTTCCTACACTGTTCCCCCCTCCCCCAGAAAATGAGTGGGAAGAGAAATAAATATATGGCTGATTTCAAACTACAGGTGATTGTGTTTGCTGAAACTTTTAACAACAGCATAGCTACTCAGTATATATCTGAATAAGAGGCAAGTTCAAGAGTTAACAAGAAAATATTCTGAATTAGGGAAGATGCCAAAATCAAATAGCAGCACATGATAATCGGCCTTTGTTTCTCAAAGTTTCATACCAAAAACTCGCCACACGATATCATATGCATTCACATGTCCCAATAGGTGAATTTAAATTTTATGAACTATTTGAAAATAATCGAGTTTTGACACTGACTTTAAAGAATTATTGACTATTTCCTTTTAGAGTAAAATCCCATTCAAAACACCCAAAAAGTTAAAATATGGCTAACAGAAAATGTTAATAAAAATTGCTTCTCCTAAACGAAGTTTTTTTTTAGGATTAGCAGATTTGTATACAAGCCGAGCCTTTTGCTTTAATATTGAAAAAGTTCTAAAAATTCTTGACTTATAAATGGAAATATACAGTACATTTTTACAAAGTATGAAATTACACCTAATTTTAAGAATAGAAATTAGATAAGTGAAAACTTTCAGATTCTATAATGAAAAATTTTGTTGCATATCCAAATAAGCTATATCAGAATTCCAAGAAACAGTCAATGGTAGTACTTCCCATGATCAACGTAGAATATATGGTTGCATGTATTGCAACTCAAGAGGTTATTTAGTTGAAACAATTAAAACAAGGTGATGGATGAGCAGCTGAATTGCACAGACTACTGCGGAGCAGTTAAGATCAGCTCGAACCTCATTTTGTCTCAAAAGTCCAAGTATGTAGATATGTATTATCATTTCACAAGGTAAAGGAATGAGGAAGGCCTGATAAAAGTTACTCTAGAAGAATCAAAGAAAAATGTTGTTGATTCATTGACAAAAACCCACCACCAGTGATGAAAGATGCTGCAGAAAAGTGGGGGTGTATCAGGTGCTTCAAAATATTTTGTTCTATATATGTTCGTGTTTTATTTACTCTAAAAGTTTAGAGAGTAGTAAGATGAAAAATGCTTTGTACATCATTCATTATTTTATAGAATTATTTTTAATTTTACCACAAAGAATACGTATGTGTCTTTCAGAATGCACCCCTACCCCCCTCACTCCCAAAAGAGAGGTCTGAGTATGCCACTGATAAGAGTATTTAAGGAAAATATGAAGACAAAGTGTTAAAATTATCCTGATAACTACCTCTTATAGTGTACCACAAATTGGAAAAGGCCCACCACAAACTTAATTTATGTGAATCTTTTTTCAGAAATTAGTCTTAGCAGCATGAATAATACATCTGTGCAAGACAGTACAGTGGTTGTCTGAGACAGTGCAAAGCACTGTCATGAAAGGGTTGAAGTCCTCACTCAATTCCCACACATGTATTATTATTTTGCTAATTCCAGTCTAGTATGTGGCAACACTGATTTTATTCTCAGTCTCATAAGTTCAACATATTTCCTTTTCAATCACAATAGGTAACCGACAGGCCATTAGGTGGGGATTTTAATCAATAGTACTATACATATGCAAATTATAATGTAAAGAGTTTATAAATAAAAAATAAGATTTTTTTTATTATTATTCTTTTTAGTTTTTACTTTTTTCCAGTGAAACATTTGATATGTGTGGGTCCATCATATATAATTAATATAAACAATTTCTACTGAGTTTACTTTTCAGACTTAGAATTTGACATATTTACAATCAAAACATGTTAAAAATTGTTACTCCAACAGAATTAACATATGTACTTACAAACATTTTTCTATAAATACACTGCTCATACATAGATATATGCTTAAGTAGTAGACAATAAAGATTTGAAACTTTGCTTGGAAACATTCATTTAACTTTTTTCATTGAATATTCTGTAAGAAATCTGACCATTTTCTTCATTTTGAACATTAATATATTTGAGGTGATTCTAAATAATGTTAAAGAATAAAATCTTTAAAATTTTGTGGAATATAAAATTTTAAAAAGGAACTCAAATGGAGAAAATTAAAAGAATAGAGAAAAATTTGCTTAAAACTTTATTAGGTACTCTTCATGATTATTAATCTTACTTCATGATTATTACTTACTACATGGTATACCTGTTATTTGCACGAGTGAACTGAAAAATTAAACAACACAGATTGAAGGATAAAGAAGTTTTTAATGAGTTAATTTTACGTGAAGTGCAAATTAAACAAAAAAAGCTTTTTGCATATCTCAGTTGAACAAAAAAAAAAAAGAAAGAAAGAAAAACACCTTTGTTAAATTTTAAGTTTGTAGATCTAATAGCTGTTAAAAAGGATTTTTTTTATTTATAACTTCCCGCAACACTCTTGAAGGTCGATTTTCGAAAATACCTCCCTAAGCTGATCTCTGCTCAGCAAAAGTAACACATTGTTAAAGGTTTTGCGTAATGAGCGCTTAAAGTAGTGTAAATAATTTATATCTGAAAGTGTAATACATTAATATTACTTTCTGTTGTATTTATTTTATGTTAAAATGTGTAATATTTGCAAGCAACGCCGTTTCTTAAATTATAGTGGCGATTCAATGAAAAACATAGCGAAATGTTGACGATAGAGTCAATTTGGCAAATGTCTAGCTACTTTTATAGCTTGAGCTTGTAAGACCTGCCGTGTAGGGGAGCAATGCAAGTTAATGCTTTATCTACCACATGATTTACTGCGGTTTTTTTCATGCAATATGTTTTTTGGATCACTACATTGAAAATTAAGGGATATACATAAACAAAATACTCCACTTTGGGAAATTTAATCCGTTAGAGCTAATAAACTAATTAAAGATATTCCCCTGTAAAATTAATTATATAACAGTTCACTTAAAATAAATAGTCAAATCATTTTCTAAGGTCTTCATTAACATACAAAAACATAAGACACTGATATTTTGACATAAACTATGTTTTTCGGACAAAAATAATAATCTTTGCAATTCGCTGAAAACGCATATCTGCTGCAAAACCGTTCGCCTTCCCCGCTAAAATACTCATCATAGAACCCATGCTGCCATATATCTTGGAAGAGTGGATTTCAAAGAATATTCCTGCTAAGTATTGGTAGAAAATTCCTTTTAAGTTAGTGTGGTGTGATAGTTAGGAGAAAGGGGTGCCAGCTCTTGACCATGGTACAAAATTACGTGGTCCGTTGCCAAAAGCCCTCGTGTAACTGAACAGTGCGACGTTAACATTCACTCACTCCAAAAAATACAGTACAGTAGTTATAATTATTTTTATACTTAAAAATGCAATATCTGCCTATTCAATTAAAATTATAGCGTTATAATTAACTACTAACCACAAACAAACTATGCAAATATGCCCAAATGATGTAGTGTGAAAGAGAAAGTTTATTTACTTTAAGTACCAGAGGCGATAAAAGTATTTATTTTGAAAAATTATCAATTTCTTACTAAAAAATGTACATAATAAAATCATAAAAAGAATATTCAAATAAAGAGAGGTTTATAACAACTTCTCCCTTCAAAACTTAGTTTTATTCTGAAATAAAAAAAAATTAGGGATTACGCTGATTACAGGAATAAATTAGAAGCGAGTGCCTTGCATAGCCAAAACAAAAAAAAGGGTTTCTTTACAAATAAAGGATAGATATATGCTGTTGTGGCCTTTTTTGCAGCGCACACCAGAGTTGCTTGCATATGGCAGAATTTTTTCCTACTTACTTGACAAATATCATTATATTTTGGACACTTCACACAACATCTTTATAAATTATAGTTTATGTGTTATTCTGATGTATAAGCTATATTAATGTAAAATTTCAATAAAATCCATTAAGTTGTTTTTGCGTGAAAGACGACCAAACATCCAAACAAACTTTCACATCTATATATATATACTAGCTGCAAGTACCCGACTTTGTCCGGGTTTAAAATAAGGTTTTCTGTAGAAGCTTACAAAACTGTTCATTTGCATGCAATAAAAGGGTACATTTATCTTTGTGATAGACAACATTTTTGGCAGTTCCATTTGGAGTGTGTACAAAAAGATTTTCCTGTCTGCCCACTCTAGAGCAGGCCACATACAACTGCCCATGAGAAAAGCATGGTGTCTGCAAGTCTATACTCTCCCCCTTTTTCTCAGAGGCATGACTGTAGCAAAAAATGACAATGCATTCCTATGAATGAAGGAATGGAATGGAATGTAGTAAGTAATGTGATATTTGTTGCAGTATTTGCTTGCAGTAAAGTAAATATAACAAAGCAGTATTGCAAATTACTTACCGCTTTTGAATAGTAAAGTTTTCTCTAAGATGAACCCATGGCTCAGAACATGCATATGGAGCACTCTTTTTGGCTGGAGGAGGCCAGAGTGAGGTTGGGATGGAACGAAACTTGTTTAAGAACCTTCCCCATAGAATTTTGTGAATGTCTACCAAACTTCACGTTATTTGGTTGTCTGGATCTTGAGTTATAAGGAAACAGACAGACAAACAAATGCGTCATGTATATATAGATATAGATTTGTCTGAATTCTTGTGTATTACTTTTGTAAGCTTCATGGCATATTTTATGGCCTATCAGTCTTTTAAAGCTGACTGAGCCACAGCAGCGTTTAGCTAGGTATAGCTAATTATAACATAAAATTAAATCTTAAAAAGATATCAAAAATAAAAGAAGGCTCAATATTTTGATTAAATCAGTATAAATATTTTCGTACAAACATAATATATATACTTTAAAATATTTAGTTTGCTATTTGCCTTTCAGACAGACATCAAACAAAATTGTCAAAAACATGTAAAAAACATATTTAAGGAAAATACCACTGATTAATTTTGCCCAAGACATCGCAATGTGTAAAAAAATATTTGCAGTACATAATTGCCAAAAAAAATGTAAGTACTAAAAATATAAAAAAATAAAAATTATACATTGAATTAATTAAGGATTAGTGGAGGGAAAGATAAAACAGGCTAAGATAATACTCATAATAAATTCATATTGGTAGTCTACTCATTTTTGGCATGATTTTAAAATCACGCCAAATTGGTCTTGTGGCCAGTCTAATGTTATAGTAATGTACAGAATTAAAGGTACTTATGTATTATCGCAACCTTTTGGTGACATTATACAAAATGAAGCACATGAGTAAAAATTCAACGCATACAAAGTTGGGATTGCCAAAGTGGCGAGTTGTCTTGAACGTTGGCAACTGTGCAATACGTAAGTACTAAATAAAAAAATTATCCAAAGTATATATGTCCCGAGCATAAAAATAAATTGAAAAATGAAGTACAATACTAACATTAACTGACATAAAAAGAACTGAACTAACTCTGTCAATCCAAAAGCATAATTTGAAAAAATAAGGTACTTACATATAACCGCAACCTATTGGCGACATTATCTGAAACGAAGCACATGACTCACAATTCAGCATATATATGACATGCGAAATCGGGGTTCCAACTTCGCAAGTTATTTTCAACGTTGGTGATTGTTAGGATAGTACATAAATACCAAAAATAATTTATTTTACCGCTACCTGCTTCCTCAACAGATATTTAAGCCATTTGTCTGTTTTGCTCATTCTCTGATGCCTATTCCAGTTTGATATGTAATTACTACCAACACTGCTTTTGCTTGGGCAGTATGATTACCCAAGTTTGATTTTCTGCAAGGCAATTTTATGCACTGAAGCCAATAGTATACCCTTAAAGGTTAAAATAAAGACACATAAAATTGCATAATATTATTAATTTCATATTATCTAAAACAGATAATGAAAACGGAAATACTATACTTATGTTAATTGCAGTAATAAGAACTGAAATACCATTATCAATAAGAAGTTTTAGTTTGTCAAAATTATAACCCTTGCATTCTAAAGAAATAAATAAATTCTCCGGAAAAATACTGAAATTGTAAGTTGTAAGCAAAATCACACACATAAACATTCTGTGATAATACCTAAATGTTGCCAAAACAACAAAACAAAATTTTTGTTGTTAGAATAATCCTTAAAAAAATGATTTATTCGAAAAATAATCCTAATTAAATATCAAAGAATAGAAAAATTGAATAAATATTCCAACCGATAAACATAGCTATAGTAAAAATATGTAATAATCTTGAAAAACTGCATGTAAAGTATAAATTGTCCACTTAGTGAGAAACGTGACATATGACGTCATAACACTGGAAAATCACTTAAAAATTAAATTTTAAAAAATTCGGAAAGAATTATGAATGCTAAACCTATTTAAGAACCTTCCTCGTGTAATTTTGTGTATGTGTACCAACTTTCACATTATTTGGTTGTCTGGATCTTGAGTTATAAGGGAACAGACAAACATACAACAAATGCGTCATATATATATATATATATATATATATATATATAGATAATATATATCTAGATTACTTAACTTTTTTATTACTCTTCAAGAAAATAAAGATCATTTGATAGCATAAAAAATCTCATTTTAACCCCTTGTCGCATAATTTTGAAGAAAATGGTCATAAAAGTGCCTATTTTTTTTAACAAGTTTTTATTTCACTCGTATTTATTCAAGAAAATTATCTAAAACTAAATGCATGTGCAATATATGTATTTATTTTTAAATTTTGGGTAAATTTTTGGCTTGAAATGAAAAAAATTAATTTTTTAAGAAAAGCCAACATTTAGGGTTAGACTGAATGTCGGTTTTCCAACAAAGAGAAAAAAATTTAAAAACTTGTTAGAAACATTAAAAGAGAATTTTATTACACGTATGTATCATTTAAATACAAAAAAGTACGTTTTTCTTGTGAGCAAAAGCTTTGATGCAAAGGCCAACATCACAGTTAATAGTACAGATTTATAATCACAGATTTCAGATTCACTAATCGAACTTTCAAACCAATCAGTTACTTCAGAATTACTCCAAATTCATTTATACCCAAAGTAGAATCCGATTCACTTTGTGATTAACTCCATAATGTATACAATATTAAACAATGTGTTTTTTATCAGAAAACACAACCCACATGTATCCACAAAGAGAGTATTTAAGTAACTGAGCTAAGGTTACAAAAAAATATTGCTAGTATATATATATGTTTGATTGTGCTAACAACTAGTTTAAAATAAACTAACTATTTCTAAAGATGTTAATAATAATCTTTTACAGCCATCTAGTGAGAAATGAACATGATTCAGGGCATAAGAAATAGATAGTGTAAATCTTTTTAACACGTTAATTTTAAACATTCCAGCCCAGAAATATCACAGGCACAAGAATTAGAGAGGGAAATTTCACCCTGTGATTTCGATGGGAGTGAGTAGGAAGGGGTTAAATAAATCAACATTCTAAATTATTGCCACATCAGAAGAGTTTTTGCTGCAGAACAGAATCGCATCGAAAAATATCGAATGAGAGCTAATTTCTTAATCAATATCTGATTGAAATAGAAGAGGTACTACTCAGAATCTAGATTGATAATAGTTTAAAGAAATTCCCAACAAAATATAAAAGTACTAGCTAAAAATCTAAGTATATTTTCCTTGAATATTGAGCTATCAGCTGCAGATGTCAAAATTTGAAATTCACCTTCCATTTAAACAAAGTACATTACAAAAAAAAATTTTTTTAAGGAACAACTCTCTATTAAGTACTTGCCTTATTGGTACTTACTGTATTTACTTGAATCTAAGCCACACATTTTTTTTCAATGTTAATGCTACTGAAAATCGAGCATGACAGAATTAAAGGGGAAAAAATTGGTTGGAAAGAAGAGAAACTACAGAATTAGAGAAATTACAGATTCCTGTACATTGTTAAAGTTTATAAAACTGATAAAATAACTATTGACTTGTCATTATTTTTCATTTTAAATTGATTTTAATTTCGTAAAATTAGATATCGATAAACCACATTTTACACTATATTTTTCATTTTTCACAAAAATATTGAAAATTTGGGGGTGCTTGGAACTGATGGTGGCTTAGTTTCGAATAAATATGGTACATATTAGCAACACAAATCATTTTTACTAAACCAAAAACTGCCACCTGTTACCATAATATTAATTTGCCAATAATGAAAAAATGTTCCTACAGATACTCAAACACAAAAATTGTCGCCAGACAAATCATGCCTTGATATACAAAAAACAAAAATTCTGTTATGTGTTGTATAAGGAAAAAAACAATGAGTCAAGAGTATAGTGAAAAACTGCATGATTTGTGTGGTACCAGTTTTACTGCGGTCAGACAAATGCAAAAGTACCCAATAATCTTGTTTTTAAGTAGGGCTAATTCTCTCTTTCTCAAATTTATTGATGGATGATCTAATAAGTACGAACCACTCCATTTTAAGAATGTTTCAAACTATACAGCTATTTCTAAATACTGCACTATAAGAGAAATATGATACTTACATACTAACACAACCTACTGGTGACATTATATGAAAAGAAGCACCTGGTTGCCAATTCAGCGGGTATGACACATAGGAAATCGGGGTTGCCAACTGGGCGAGTTATAAATAGAGTTGGCAATAACTGTGATAATATATAAGTGTACCAGATATATTTATTATTCAAATTAAGACAAACTCTGATATTTTGCTAAAAAAATTACAATTCTAAAAAACAATGAGGAAAAAATACATAAAACATTTAAATATAACTATGTACATAAGTATTAACTCCATGTACATGGTGACCTTTGGATGATTGCAACAATTTTTGTCAGAAATTGTTTACAAAATGTTGTCATAAAATCTTTTTGATTAATCTTTGGCATGTAGTTAATCTTTGCAATCATTGGTATGCAGTTAATATATTTAGCACCATAATTTCATTTCCTGACAAATAAAATTAGTTATTAAATTATAGAGACCATTGATTGACAATAACTTATCAAAGGTGTTAACAGAAAAAAATTTTGGAGACAGTATCCAATAAGACACATTCACTATGAACACAATGACAGAATAGAACTTGGTAACTGTGTATTTGGCTCAATGACTTCAAAACCTGACAATAACCCACAGTTAATTTCTACAATATAACACCTTTTTTATTGAAACTTTACCCCTTTGATTCTTATGTATTACACTGTTGACCAATTTTGGAGGATGCCACCAGTTAAAAAAATGTAGTCAAATGCTGGCATCATTAGTATTATCATTGTGTTCAAACATGCTCAAGTACAGTTTTCCAGTATTGACAGCCTATTGCGACATTTTGTAACATCTTTCGATTTTACGAAATTAGTTGGTGGTAGAACACCCAAGTACCTCTTTTTCAAATTCAGATACAATCCTAACATATATACATATTGAGTGTAAAATCCTATTGATCATTTTTGCCAATTTGTTTTGTCTAAGTATGGCTCAAATTCCACTCACATGATTTTAAGATACTTACATACTAACACAACAGTTCCAATGTTCAAGACAACTTGCCAAGTTGGCAACCCCAATTCCACATGTATTGCACAAGCTGAAAATTGACAACCATGTGTTTTATTTCATATATTATCACCAATATGGTTGTAACACACAAGTATCAATTTAAAACATATACCCTCCCAACAATTTGAGGATAAAATTAATATACTTTTTTTTATTACCTTCCTTTCTTGATTCTTCTTTCTCACACTGAACAGATAAAAGTTCACAGCTACTGACTATTGCAATTGATTTATTCACACTTATTTCTTGATCAACACTAGAACATCTAGGTGACTGTGAGAAACAATGTCGTTTTCTAGTCTTTGAAATAATCACCTCAGGGCTCTGTTCTGTGATGTCTACTTCTCTCAGATCACATAATGAAGATGCAGAAGAGATCATTAAAGGAGTTCCTTCCATGCAGTAAACTTTTACTTCATCATAAGATTGTTTTGTAACAGAGTTGGCTATTGAGGGAGAATGATGTCTCTTCTTTCCAGATGTTGTGCAACACACATCATCAGAATCTTGGTCCGCGTATCTTTTACTATAATCAACCAGTTGATCATCCACATTGTCAAGATCTGTCTCTAGGTAATAATTGTAAGAAGGTTGTATGTCCTGTCCATCTTTGTATCCCAACATTATTCAGTACAGCTACTTCAATTAACCTTCGCAAATAGAAAATATGAAATTATAATAAATATTTTGATTGCACAAAAATGTATGAAAAAAAATTTGACTTGTACAAGATATAATTTTTTTCTTTCATAAGAGCTATTTCGATTATCAAAACATAAAATAATCACACAAAAAATAAATTTACCGTCATGTAAAAAACATTTCATTATGAAAACGCTTAAATAGATGTTTTATAAAAAAAAATATTACAAAACCTTCCTTCATACAAAAACCCCAAATAGATGTTTCGGTAAAAAAAAAAATTATCAATATAGAGCAGATATTTACGTACGGCAGATATTTACGTAATTTGGAAAATGCAATGCTTTTGAAATTGATACTGTTTTTAAAAAATCCACCATACTTGAAAAGGACTACCGTTTGTTAGATCAACGTACAATTAATTAAACGAAATCTCGAACAATAAACA
>BMAU01000319.1:0-11358 GCA_019973935.1 Trichonephila clavipes | reverse complement strand
ACGACTACCCTACGAAGAATACATGCTGAGATGTAATTATAAGTCTTCATTTAAATATAGCCAATGCAGCATCTGATGCCTTTGAATGCTTGAAGTCGCTTCAATCTGATGCGAGCAATGCTGCTCAGCTTATAAAGCTTTGCTAAAAAAAAAAAAAAAAAAAAAAAAAAAAAAAAAAATTTTTTTTTTTTTTTTGTAGAGTGCTTAAATACTCGACAGCCTTTGAGTGAAGCTTCAGTCTGCTCTGGAAACCTCACGGTGCCAACGAAAGAGTAGACTCTTTTTCTCTCTGCTCTGGAAACCTCACGGTGCCAACGAAAGAGGATATTTTTTTTCTCTCTGCTCTGGAAACCTCACAGTGCCAACGAAAGAGTAGATATTTTTTCTCTGTGCTCTGGAAACCTCACGGTGCCAACGAAAGAGTAGATATTTTTTCTCTTTGCTCTGGAAACCTCACGGTGCCAACGAAAGAGTAGATATTTTTTTCTCTCTGCTCTGGAAACCTCACGGTGCCAACGAAAGATTAGATATTTTTTTTTCTCTCTGCTCTGGAAACCTCACGGTGCCAACGAAAGAGTAGATATTTTTCTCTCTGCTCTGGAAACTCACGGTGCCAACGAAAGAGTAGATATTTTTTTCTCTCTGCTCTGGAAACCTCACGGTGCCAACGAAAGAGTAGATATTTTTTTCTCTCTGCTCTGGAAACCTCACGGTGCCAACGAAAGAGTAGATATTTTTTCTCTCTGCTCTGGAAACCTCACTGTGCCAACGAAAGAGTAGATATTTTTTTTTCTCTCTGCTCTGGAAACCTCACGGTGCCAACGAAAGAGTAGATATTTTTTTTTCTCTCTGCTCTGGAAACCTCACGGTGCCAACGAAAGAGTAGATATTTTTCTCTCTGCTCTGTAAACCTCACGGTGCCAACGAAAGAGTAGATATTTTTTTTTTCTCTCTGCTCTGGAAACCTTACGGTGCCAACGAAAGAGTAGATATTTTTTTCTGCTCTGGAAACCTCACGGTGCCAACGAAACGTAGATATTTTTCTCTCTGCTCTGGAAACCTCACGGTGCCAACGAAAGAGTAGATATTTTTTTCTCTGCTCTGAAACCTCACGGTGCCAACGAAAGAGTAGATATTTTTTTCTCTCTGCTCTGTAAACCTCACGGTGCCAACGAAAGAGTAGATATTTTTTCTCTCTGCTCTGGAAACCTCACGGTGCCAACGAAAGAGTAGATATTTTTCTCTCTGCTCTGGAAACCTCACGGTGCCAACGAAAGAGTAGATATTTTTTCTCTCTGCTCTGAAACCTCACGGTGCCAACGAAAGAGTAGATATTTTTTTCTCTCTGCTCTGGAAACCTCACGGTGCCAACGAAAGAGTAGATATTTTTTTCTCTCTGCTCTGGAAACCTCACGGTGCCAACGAAAGAGTAGATATTTTTTTCTCTCTGCTCTGGATACCTCACGGTGCCAACGAAAGAGTAGATATTTTTCTCTCTGCTCTGGAAACCTCACTGTGCCAACGAAAGAGTAGATATTTTTTCTCTCTGCTCTGGAAACCTCACGGTGCCAACGAAAGAGTAGATATTTTTCTCTCTGCTCTGGAAACCTCACGGTGCCAACGAAAGAGTAGATATTTTTTCTCTCTGCTCTGTAAACCTCACGGTGCCAACGAAAGAGTAGATATTTTTTCTCTCTGCTCTGGAAACCTCACGGTGCCAACGAAAGAGTAGATATTTTTTTTCTCTGCTCTGGAAACCTCACGGTGCCAACGAAAGAGTAGATATTTTTCTCTCTGCTCTGGAAACCTCACGGTGCCAACGAAAGAGTAGATATTTTTTTCTCTCTGCTCTGGAAACCTCACGGTGCCAACGAAAGAGTAGATATTTTTTTCTCTCTGCTCTGGAAACCTCACGGTGCCAACGAAAGAGTAGATATTTTTTCTCTCTGCTCTGTAAACCTCACGGTGCCAACGAAAGAGTAGATATTTTTTTCTCTCTGCTCTGGAAACCTCACGGTGCCAACGAAAGAGTAGATATTTTTTTCTCTCTGCTCTGGAAACCTCACTGTGCCAACGAAAGAGTAGATATTTTTTTCTCTCTGCTCTGGAAACCTCACGGTGCCAACGGAAGAGTAGATATTTTTTCTCTCTGCTCTGGAAACCTCACGGTGCCAACGAAAGAGTAGATATTTTTTTCTCTGCTCTGTAAACCTCACGGTGCCAACGAAAGAGTAGATATTTTTTTCTCTCTGCTCTGGAAACCTCACGGTGCCAACGAAAGAGTAGATATTTTTTTCTCTGCTCTGAAACCTCACGGTGCCAACGAAAGAGTAGATATTTTTTTTTCTCTCTGCTCTGTAAACCTCACGGTGCCAACGAAAGAGTAGATATTTTTTTTCTCTCTGCTCTGAAACCTCACGGTGCCAACGAAAGAGTAGATATTTTTTTTCTCTGCTCTGGAAACCTCACGGTGCCAACGAAAGAGTAGATATTTTTTTTCTTTCTGCTCTGAAACCTCACGGTGCCAACGAAAGAGTAGATATTTTTCCTCTCTGCTCTGGAAACCTCACGGTGCCAACGAAAGAGTACATATTTTTTCCTCTCTGCTCTGGAAACCTCACGGTGCCAACGAAAGAGTAGGTATTTTTTTCTCTTTGCTATGGAAACCTAACGGTTTTAGGCTTTCTGAACCAGTTGTCCACTTTTGCCAGTTCTTTGAGAGTAAAAACGCTACCTAAACGTTATTCCCTGACGAACGCTACACGAGGACGCTGATGGCATGGTTCTGATAGCTCCGAACGTGTAGCAAGTAGGCTAAGGTGAATACGAATCCAGTCATCTGGTGGTTGGGTGTGTATCTCGTACAAGACATTGGCAAAACTGGTGACACTTAAAGTCTTTTAAGCCCATTTCCTTATTTAAGACTGCCTTTTTTATACATTCAACATGTTTCCCATTTACGAAAAGGGGCCTGTGTACAGGTCTATGTACGAAAAGGAGCCCGTGTACATGTTTTTGTTGCCAAATGGCATTTTAAAGGATTTTACCCGCACAAACATGTTGGATTGTCCAGTTGGAACCAAAGTATATGTACATGGTATGATGACTGGGGATTGCACAGTGTTTCCATTTTTACGAACCAACGATGGATTTCTCTTTGATATAGACAACTGTGAGGAGGAAAGTAGGCGGTTGGTGTGGAAATATGCCTATCCACACAAGTCGTGGCGGTTGGATCCTAAAACATTTGACAAACTGTTGGCAACTGAATATGGTTGCTATCCGTTATTGCAATTAAAGACAGTGAAAGCCACCGTCCTCATTGGATCTGAACGTTATATGAAAAATGTGATTGAAGGAGAACCCAATCTCTTTTTCAACAAGAATGGAATTCGAACAAAGATAAAAAGAACTGTCACAAGCTTGAGTGACTTACTGATCTAAAAAAATGTATATAAAATAAATCTACAGTTGCCTCAAACCATTCATATCACGAGATCATTAAACCCAAGGATTATGGTCGTGGTTCCTGATGAATAATTTAAAACAATTTTCAAGCATTTTAAAAGTTTTTTCTCGCCAAGCTGGAAAACAAAATCTATACAAAATACTGAAAAAAAAAATTTTTTTTTTTTGGCAAGTTTATAAGCTACTAGCCAATATCATTTGTCGAGCTACTTCGACATTAGAGTTTGCTGGTTTGCTCTTAACGAATTTTACGGCATCATCAATTCCTGATTTTTCGTGAAGTATATCTACTCCTTTTTTCCCACATTTTTTCCCACATTCTGAAGATCACAATACTGGATGATTTGAGTATATTTCAAGAATATAGAGGATGATTTGAGTATATTTCAAGGATATAGAGGATGATTTGAGTATATTTTAAGGCCACGGATGATTTGAGTATATTTCAAGGATATAGAGTATAATTTGAGTATATTTCAAGGATATAGAGGATGATTTGAGTTTATTTCAAGGATGTTGAATATGACCTCAAGTTTATTTCAAGGATATAGACCTTGAATTTGAGTTTATTTCAAGGATATAGATCTTGAATTTGAGTATACACTGGTGTGCAAAAATTAAGGACGAGACGGTTTTTTCAATATAACTTTGTACAAAAGCTTTCCAAATCAACACATTTAATACCCTAAGATCCCCAATACGTAAGGACATGTGTAATGCATGCAACACTTACTAAAAGAAAATCACAGGGATAAAAAGAAGCTTGATTGAAAAAGTAGCATGGAGCGCAATGCGACTGAAGGCCGAAACATCCATGTGATGGGTGTCCAGCAAGAAACATCCAGTCTTTAGTAGGGTATATGATCTCCCCTGACTGCTAGGCAGGTTTCACAGCGTCTGCCCATGCTGAGAATGAGGGTGTCAATGAGTTGTTGAGGCATTGCTGCCCATTCGTCTTGCAGCGCCAATCGAAGCTCCCGAATCGTTACTGGTGGTAAGGTACGAGCTGCCAAGCGTCTGCCTAGAAAATCCCATACATGATCGATGGATCATGAGATCCGGAGATCGTGCCGGCCAATCCATACGTTCAATATCTTCACTCTCTAAGAGCTGTTCGGCAGCTACTGTGCGATGACATGGTGCATTGTCGTCCATGAAAGGAACTGCAGACCCATAGCGCCTCTAAAAGACGCACATATGGAAGAAGAATCTCGTTACAATAACGGGTCCCGTTGACTGAACCTGCGTCGAAGATGTGAAGGTCTGTACGACTACCAAGCATGATGCATCCCCAAACGAAAACACCGCGACCTCCATACCTGTCCCTTTCAATGATGTTCGAGGAATGATTGCGGCTTCCCCGCTCTCTCCAGATCAGTATGCGATGAGAATCGCTACTCAAACGGAATCTGCTCTCATCTGTAAAGAGTACTCGTCCCCATTCATTGTCTCTCCAACTCCAGTGTTCCCGGCACGACAGAGAACCCCTTCTCCGATGGGCAGGTGTTAAAGGTACACACCGTACAGGGCGTCGTGCAAACAGACTACCAACGTGGAGTCTTCTGGCCACGGTAAAACGTGATATCGGTCGTCCAGTCGCCTGTGTCGTGTGTCTAGCGATTTCTCCCGCTGTCTGCCGCCTGTTTCTTCTGGCCTGTAAGACAATGTACCATTCATCTGCGGGTGTGGTTCCTCGTGGACGACCACTACTGAACCCCCGGATAGCTGTTTCTGTAGTTTTAAATTGTCTCCAAAGTCGTGAAGCGATGCTGTGAGCAATTCCGAACTCTGCAGCTACACTTGTAACACTGCGGCATTCCTCCAACTTCCCAATGATTCGACCTCGGGTAAAAGTATCCAGATGTCGTCTAACAGATTGATTATTCGCCATTTCTCGCTGAGGCAGCAACTCGGTGTGATTTTAACTGCTATACGGCGTGCAATCTCTTTGCCAGAAATACTGATCTTACACCGACAACATGCTTTATACTACTCAGACACTCCCCCATTACGTCTACCTGCATATCTGCGCATGTGCTACCGTACATCACCTTACTTAATCTCCTGATTGGTCTTTCTTTCCGCTCTGCCTCTTCGTTCAGCTGATATGCTAATTTTTCGACTTCGTCCTTAATTTTTGCACACCTGTGTATTTCAAGGATATAGATCTTGAATTTGAGTATATTTCAAGGATATAGAGGATATAATTTGAGTTTATTTCAAGGATATGGACTTTGAAGTTGAGTTTATTTTAAGGATATAGACTTTGAATTTGAGTTTATTTTAAGGATATAGAGTACGATTTGACTGCATTTAAAGGACTGGCTAGACAAGATTTTAAAGGTTACAGATTGGGTGGTGCTGAAAGCACGCGGCATGTCTACTCGTACAACGTTTTACAATCAGTACAGAAAACATGCAAATGACCGAATAAGTTGCCCTCAATGCCACGAGAGCATGACCGTGAAGCACTTTTACCGTCAACATGCCTCCGAACAGCATAATCTGGATGTTCGCAAGCAATGCGTGTTTTGCTTTGGACGTCATTATTGGGATCACGGGCAAAAGAATCGTCCCGACCACATTAATCATGTCGTGTCCTGCTTGAAACGTTTCGCCCGGGACACCAAGGATTACTGGGCCTATTTGGATCAAGACCATGAGGACATTGGGGTGGAAGAGGAGAGCCACGTGTGCGAGTGTAGGCACTTTCAATCCATCCCGCGGGACATGCAAGGTCGTCCCAGAATGGGGGAAGGCTTCTACGAGTCCCTGTTGGAGAAACCCGACCTGTGGGAAGAGGGACTAACCTTTCACGATGCAAGCGGTTTGGGAAACGATGTATGGGGCATCCTTCGTCGCTACCTCAGAGGAGAATGGGTGTGGTTTCACATTATGGTAAAACACGACGTGTTTGAGACGTTTCGATGGGAAATGGAAAAGATCCGCGATCAATGTGTCCTTTTACCCTTTTGGTGTCTGTGCGATGGATTAGAGAGGAGTAAAATACAGCATCGGTAGATGATCTTGGCCTGCGAGCCAGACTGTGCGTTTGAAGAGATTTGGAAGGGAAAAGTGCGGTATGACTTTCCAAACAGCGGTCGGGCCAAGAAATGCGTCAAGATTAAAAATGCCTTTCATCTCGTGCGGACCATGGTCTACGTGAGTCAGCCGAAATCGTCTTGTGACCGGGGCGAGATTCCAGATAATTTGATGGATCCAGTCAATAGGTCGCATTTTCACATCAATTGGCCCTTGCACCCCCACAGCATTGCCACTCTCTGTACTCTGTTTTCAGGAGGGATGGAAACATTACTGTGGGAGCAACTGGACAATAAAAATGTCTCCAGTTGGGAAAAGGTGGCCAGGCGTGTACCAGACTCATGGCACAATTTGCGATGGGGGGTACCCATTCGCGTGACGGGATGGAAATTTTTAAACTGTTGTATGCCCCTCCATCCCTGATGGGAGGAGACGGACGAATGGTCAGAGGGGTACGTGACGCTCTACGGTAAAAAAAAAGTGCATTTAAAAGAGGGAAACAATGGGACCGAGTGTTTCTTTCAACGCATCAGAGACGAAATATACGTATTGTCCCGCAAACAGCAAAATATCATGAGAGAAATGAAGAAAGTAAAGCAAAGGTGGGACATGGACCAAAGAGTCCTGCAAGTATCATTTGTCGAGCGGCTTCGACATTAGAGTTTGCTCTCAACATATTTCAACAGCATCATGCTTCCAATATACCATTTGGAAACTCATCATTTGATTGTTATACATCGATTTTTTTTGTTTGTTGGATATACATGCGAATAAGTGTTTTGTTTACCATTGGATGCACGGATGCTCTGTAATAAAGGGGTAAAGAGAAGGTGGATGAAAAGTGACCTATGGTACCTGTAGCAGAAGAAATGTCAATTGTAAATAAAGAGAAGGAAACAAAAAAATTTTTTGTAAAATATTTTTCAAATGAAAAAGTTCGAAAAGGACAGTCTAAACTGTCCTACAAGCAAGCTAAAAATAAAAAAAATATATATATATATATATATATATATATATATATATATATATATATATATTATATATATATATATATATATATATATATATATATATATATATATATATATATATATATATATATATATATATATATATATATATATATATATATATATATATATATTTTTTTTTTTTTAGAAATGTTTATAAGCTCACTGCTGCCGAGCGTTGTCAGCTTTAGTTGGTTTGCTTCAAGATATTATTTTGCTGTCAGATTCAGTGCTTCAACATATTTTGTTGTCAACACATTAGTTGATTTACTTCAACATATTATTTTGCTGTCAGTGCTTCATTATATTATTTTGTTGTCAACCCATTAGAGATGATTCCCATCCTCAGGAGATTAAATGATCCATTTTATAGGGTCATGGTCCATTACAACACTTTTCCTGACTTTCTGACCCAGTACGTTCTCCATTGTCCTGTGGGCACTCGAATTGAATTGCAGGGTTGCAATTGGAACGATGGTATTGTGGAGATTGAGTTTACCAGGACCCAGAGTGGGTTCCTGTATAATATGGAGCAGGCATATAATGACTATGGACGTGCTTTCATGTCCAACTACGTCTCGGAAGAGAATGGATGGACCCTGACACCCGATGCTTGGTTCGATATGGTGATTCATCCATTTATTCGCAACTTTCCCATGTTAAAGGTGCATACGCCTCACACGAGTGTTCACATTGGGACCACGCGTGCAGACGACGAGAGAGTGTGGTGTCCGGAACGGTTTTCAACCGTAGCCTACCTGGAAATGAAACGGGTACGACACCCCCGAACCGAGGGTAGAAGGATCTTTAGAAATTTGATGGACTTGCCACCCTTGGAGAAGAGAGAGGAGGCTTCACACAGTACACTGGGGAATCCCATGGAGAGGGTGGAGGATTCTTTCGAGACCTCAGAGAAGAGGTCTTGTGGGGCTTTAGATAATACAACCTCGGAGGAGGATGCTTCAAATCATGCAGAGAATGAGGATGGCATGTCTCCAAATCATGCAGAGAATGAGGATGGCATGTCTTCAAATCATGCAGAGACCTCAAATAACATAGAGGTGGACACTTTACATGCTTCAGATGGCATGGAGTGTTTTTCAAGTGATGGAGTTTTAGAGACCTCAACCAACATACAGGCTTCTTTAGATGGCCTACATGGGACCTCAGATGACATGCAGAGTTTCTCAGATGACATGGCCTCAGATGGCCTACCTGGGACCTCAGATGACATGCAGAGTTTCTCAGATGACATGGCCTCAGATAGCCTACCTGGGACCTCAGATGATATGGGGCAGATAGCAAAGATGATATGGAGATGAAATTTGAGACAAATTTGCATAAAGGAAAACTTATCTGGGTTGGGAGAAACATGCAAACACCCTCAAGGATTAGGCTGGTGCCCCCAGTTCGCATCGACATGGCTAAAAAGAAGCTTATTTGGGTAAAGAGAAACTGCAAATGATCAACAAGAACTGAAAAGAGTGCTTTACCCAGGCATGTTAATTTGTATATTTCCTATGGCACGGACTGTAAAAGAAACCTTTTTCATGTTTTACAGTTGTCTCCATAAGTATATGTTGAAAGGCAATTGTCAATGGTACTCTTGAAAGGATACACATTAAAATAAAATGTGTATTAAAAAAAAAAAAAAAAAAAAAAACATAGCTCTTAATAAGCAGCAGCCCAAAGCATTCAAAGCCACTGGACAATCAAACAGAATATTGCATACGCACTGGCATATTGCACTGAGTCTTTGTGGCAACTCTGATTGACAAACATACACGTTATTTCCCAACACATCTTTTGTAAACAAGTACGGTTCATCATCAATCGCATATTCAGCCAACAAGTTCCAAGGAATCAATTGAAACCCCTTGCGGTTTTGGGCCAAGTAATGTTCTCCATTTGGTTTTCGCAATAATAAAGGCTTTCCATCCCACTGCAAATAATATTCATTTCCTTTGGCGTCTCGTGGATATCTTTCCGTGCCATTGGATGTTTTAGCAAGTCGAAATTTTCCTTCAGTATCCTGTATTATGACGGATTTTCCCTGTTGAAGAGGATACATTTCGTTTCCTTGAAAATCTCTGGCATAATATTCTTCATTGTTTTTGTTTCTTGCAAAAGGTTTTTCTGAATTTGGGTACACTTGATTACCGTCTTTATCCCTAGCATAGCGCTCACCCGAACGAGTCTTGATAAACGGTCTCTTTCTTTTCGAGTAATATTCGCTTCCATTTCTACGTCTGGGATAATTTTCTTCCATCATGTCGGTGGAAAAATATTCTTTTTCAATCTTGTCTTTTAAAGATTGTCCAGTGCAAAAAACGCCTGAACAAGTGATTGAATTGCTTAAGCGTGGCGTAAAGAACACCCTTTTGCTGACAAGTGTTCAGTGTGCAAGACATTTTTACCTCCTATTCCTTACACCTTGTGCTGTGGACATTTTTATTACAACAATCAATTTAAAACGTATCCCGTTCAATCTTTTGCCGTTCAAACCCCTAACTATGCGTTTGAACTACCCATTTTGAAACGTTTAAAGGCTCAAGCCAAATTGAAACTAGATCAAGATTTTTTAGTGCTGCCCGATCCCATTTTTTGGCAAGTGGTGTCTACCTTGGTGTATGAAAAGATTATGAAGTTTGTGCAAGGCTTACCCATGACCAGTCGGACTAAAACTGTTCAATCTCCCAGCAAAGTAGGTTTATTTTACAAACAAATTTTGGAAACCCCTCTGAATTATGGGAGTTTACAGCGTCGGTCGTGTGGAAAATCCACCTTGATTCGACAAGTGGCGTTTGGGAAAAGGTGCATCTTATCCATGAGGGGAATGATTGTGCCGGATGCCAGTTTACGTCCCAATCAAATCCAACTTCCAGCCCATGTGGTGAAAAATTTAATATCCAAAATCAATGGATTATTTTGAATAGGATGCCCTCTTTACAACCGGGAAATTTCATTGCTCTAAAAGTCAGTTCCCCTGGTTGGGAATATGATTGTTTTGGTATTCCGTTTAGAAGTGGTGCAAGCCATGAACGCTGATTTTGATGGGGATGAATGTAATTTGTATTTGGTACCGAATGTGCTGTCTCAAGCCGAATGTGCCACCATTTTGAATCCAGAATCGCAATTGGGGTGTTTTGTCATGCAAGGACCGAAACTAACTCCGACGCAAGACATGTTGGTCGTGTATTTTGCCAAATTTAAGGATATTCATTTTTTACCTTATAAACAGAGGGATTTAAGCAAAACGTTTCAAGTCTTGTATGATTGTTATGGCTCTCAACAAACCTTTGAGTACATTGATCAAATGAGGCAATTTTACTTGGATGTTTTGCAAAGACAAATGTGTTTTGCGTTGACTTTGCAAGAAATGCAAACCTTGTATGAATGGGGACGCGAGTCTTTGGAAGGGTTTCAACAAAAGGCCGAGACGAGTAGTGGATGTTTAGTGACCCAAGTGTTGTCGGGAGCCAAAGGGAGTTTTGAGCACTTGTATCAAATGTTTGGATCCATCGGGTACCAAAACGACGTATTTGTAAAACATTCATTTTGGGAAGGATTAAGAGCCAATGAAGCCGTAGAGCATGCCAAAACGGCTACCGAGGCACTGAGTAACGCATCCAAGATTTGGGAACCTGGATATAGTTATTATAAAATGGTATATAATTTACAAGGACTCTATGTGGATTACAAAGGACGTTTAATGGATGGGGAGACGGTGATTGAAAATGATGTATTGAATGTATTTCATTATACAGATGTCATGTCTGAGGAAGGGTTTCAGCACCTATTGGACACGACATTACAATAAAGAAAGAATGGAGTCAAG
>BMAU01000318.1:0-257149 GCA_019973935.1 Trichonephila clavipes | reverse complement strand
TTTGTTTCATAGATCTTTACTAAACATATGCATATCTTTGTAAATAAAATAAACTTAATTTGTTGATATGTTTTTTTTCCCGTCATGTTCAGCAATTTTGACAGCATATATATTTAACACTTTCTTGCATGATGGAAATTTCCTTCATAACATTGAGTGGACAAAAATTTATACTCAAAACAGACATACTGTAAATAGTTTGTTGTTGACAAGTTTTTTTCACCAATATTGCGAAAAAACGAACGTAGCTGCCATACTAAAAATCAAATGTCACAATCATTATAAAGCGTTGGAACTTATCATTCCATTGTTTTTTGTGGTTGAAAGAAACATGCGCGATTTCTTGAAACATTTTTTTATACTTCATCTGAGATTTTTTTGGCTGGTAAAAGTGATGAGAGGAAAAAAGCTTTCTATTTTGTATTTCTTTGTTGTGCTGAACTTCATATGTAAATTTGCATGACGAGATGGATATATATCCCTCATACATTTTTTTAATTACTTTATAATATATATTTATAACAAATTTTTCCTTTAATCTAGAGCAGGAATTCTCACCATGATTTTTTTTTTAAAAAAAAAGAAAAAAAAATCATGCAAAACAGGGTTAACACAAGAAACATTAAGCATCATCACATTGAAAGTACATACACATACTTTAGATTTGTATTTAAAAACGATTTTTAGAAAAAGGTAAATTTTAATAAACTCACATTCGCAGAATTTATTTTAACACAAATTCAAGTGATTTATGTGAATTAGTTTTAATAACTTACTTTTACTTTTCTTTAAATGCTATATGAAAATATTACACATAAAATTACAGTGTAATTAAAAAACATCAGAATAATTTCACACAATAAAAGAAACAAAACAAAGTCATATTAATTTTTGCTCCTGTAATTACATTACTTTAAGAAAACAATGATATTGTTTTGAAAAAGAAAAACATGTCTTTCTTACAATACTGTGAGTATACTATATTATAAAACTAAACCAAAAAGACATGAAAAACCTATATGTAAGGCTTTCTATCAGCTACAAAAGCATTAGTCATTATTAAAGGTATAATATAAGAAATGCTACATTTCACAGTGGACATTTCTTATTGGTTTTAAAAGTAAGATGGCTAACAGAAATGTCTGCAGAAAAAGCAATGCAGTGTATTTCATGAACATTACATTTTTATTCCCATGAATATATAAAAATGCTCTATGTGACCAGTTTCAGAAAACACCTAATATCACATTTTATAAAGTTTTTTCCTTTGTATGATTTTGTAAATGTCTTTTTAAATTAACAATTCGAGTAAAACCCTTGTAGCACACATCACAAACATAAGGCTTTTCCTTTGTATGAATCCGTAGATGCATTTTTAAATTACTAGCTTGAGAAAAACCCTTGTTGCACAAATCACAAACATAAGGTTTTTCCTTTGTATGAACCAATAAATGTTTCTTTAAACTATTATTTTGAGAAAAACCCTTATTGCACACATCACAAACATAAGGTTTTTCCTTTGTATGAGTAAGGAAATGCGCTTTTAAATTACAAGCTATAGAAAAGCCCTTGTTGCACATTTTACAAACGTAAGGCTTTTCCTTGGTATGAAAACGTAAATGTACCTTTAAATAACTATTTCTAGAAAAACCCTTGTAACATATTTCACAAATATTAGGCTTTTCCTTTGTATGAATAAGTAAATGTGTTTTTAAATTACAAGCTCTAGAAAATCCCTTGTTGCATACTTCACAAACAAAAGGCTTTTCCTTTGTATGAGTAAGTAAATGTTTTTAAAATTACCAGCATTAGAAAATCCCTTGTTGCACACTTCACAAACATAAGACTTTTCATTTGTATGAGTAAATAAATGTGTCTTTAAATTACCAGCTTGAGAAAATCCCTTGCTGCAAACTTCACAAACATAAGGCTTTTCCTTTGTATGAGTAAGTAAATGTTTTTTTAAACAGGCGATGCGAGAAAATCCATTGTTGCACACTTCA
Organism: Trichonephila clavipes; assembly: GCA_019973935.1. Classification (NCBI taxonomy): domain Eukaryota; kingdom Metazoa; phylum Arthropoda; class Arachnida; order Araneae; family Nephilidae; genus Trichonephila; species Trichonephila clavipes. The sequence goes on along the minus strand of BMAU01000318.1, from coordinate 255,146 downwards.
CAAACATAACGCTTTTCTTTGGTACAAATTCCTAATTTTGCTTTTAAACTATGTTTTTCAGAAAAATCCTTGTTGTGTATTTCAAAAACATAAGGTCTTTTAATGTCAAGAACATGTAAATGATGTATTGAGTTCTCTTCAGTGAATGACATTTTTCTAACTTAAAATGTGCAAGCTTTTTTCTCAGATGTGACAACAAAAATCTTTAGGTAAAATCTACAATGAAGAGAATGAGTCTTGAACTCTTGTTCGGAATATTTTATGTTAAAATCCTTCTGTAAAAGAAAAAAAAATGTATTCAATAATAATGTAGAACATGTAAAAAAAAAGCAGAATTTTATTATTCATTATAACATATGAGTTAAAAATATTCAGCTTGATATTACAGCTTAAAACAATTAGAAAATTTTTTTGCTAAAGTCTGAAGAAATTGGTAAGCTTTTAAATATCATTCTTATTAAATCAATGAAAAAATCTAATATAAATATTAAATATCTCCGTTATTAAAAATATGTTTATGTAATACTTTATCATGACAATACCATTAACGAGAGCAATATATAGGAAACTGAAGGAACATAATGGCAAAATATGAATACCTTCTAGGAGGAGAAGTCTAATGGGTTACATACTGTGTATAGTATTCAAAAATTAAGCATATATAAAATTGGAAAAGAAAAGAAAACCACTGTGCAAACCTTTTTTGATGAAATATTAAATTTTGAAATTACTTTTCAAAAAATATCTATACTGTAGAACATTATTTGTGCATAGGTAAGTTCTGATAAATAACTTTTTCAGTTCCTACAATTAGCTCACACTCTCTATGTATTTATTTATCTTAGTGGAATTTTCAATTGTTAATAAAATACATTTTAAAGCACTCATCTGAGCTGAAATTTTCTATACACTATTGTTTTAGGTAAAAATATGATAATCAAATTATAAATAATTTAAAAAATTGACAAACCAATTATTTAAAGATTTACAGATACAGCCACTTTGTTTTCATTTTTGGTGACTTGAGTCAAAACATAAATAGATTTTTCCCCCTTAATGTGATTCAGTTGAGCTGAAATTTTATATACACGATTGTTATGGATGACAATATGATACTTTAATGATAATTAATTACCACTTAATGTTGTGATTTTGTCATATGTATAAATATATTTATATTACTTGTAGTAGTTAAAATAAAATAAAAATTTGTAGATCTAAGTAAGAATTAACTAAAAAAAATTTTTTTTCATATTACTTGTATCTCCTTGTAACCATGATCTAACATAGAGAGATATATTTATACTAAAATATAAAAATCTGCTGCTCTATATCAGTGACTCTCAAAAGGATCCGTATTGACCCCCTTGGGTCTATGATAGCCTGCAAGGAATCCACATCTTTTGGGAAAAAATGCAGTCTAGAATCATTTCAATTTTAACCAGTTCATAAATTTAATTTTCAAAGAATGGAATATCCCGTTTACAGATGTTTTCTATTTATCTATGAAGTATTTATTAAATTATAAATACATATTTATCTATCTGTATTAACATTAAAGAGTAAACAAATGTTCGAGTGAAAACACACAAAAGGATGGGAAACAATCAGAAGAATCTGTTTTCACCATTTAAATTCCGAATTTACAATTAGTTATAAATATAGTACCTAAAAATGTCAAAATTAATGATTGTAATGCCCCATTGTATCAACTTCAAAGAACATCTCGAACATTTCTGTTGTTTTTAAAACCGTTTTCCCTTCTTCCATACCACAATCAGAAGAAAAAAAATAATAAATCCTTAATAGGATATATTGTTTATTTCACCACAATATTTTTGTTATATTGTTCAATAAACAATATTTCGCTCTTTTTGTAATTTTTTCTAAAATGAGTAAATTTTGACGTTTTTTCATGAATACAACATTCAATCTCTCGGTGGCTCATTCTCATGATTAATCAAACCTAAGTCCTCAAAGAGTGCAAGATTTATTCTTATAAACCACGTGATTTAAAATATTGGATTCGACATAACTATTTCTTTACGATTTTTAAAATTTGAGTTAAAAATTTAATAACTTCAGTATTTCTGAAAATAAATACATGAAATTTCTTTCCCTTGTGCCAAAACTTTTTATCCATGTTTTGGAAGAAAATTGAAACTCTTGGTACAATAGCAAAGCATGTATTAGCAATATATACACTGCATCATCCAATGATATAATTTAGTTGTTAAAAATCTAAATGGTAGATGGAAAGAGAATCTCTTAAATTAGTCATCAAAGCAATAAACTGAATCTAAAGCAGTGTATTGAACACATGGCTATTTGCATAAATGTGAGAGGAAAAATTATGAGCTTTAATCATTAAATAATTCACACTAAAGTACACTGCCTTGAAAAGGCCTATATTTATTTGCAAAGTTTTTTGTTGTTGTTCTTTTGACAACTGAGAGTATTGTGATGTTTAAGATCAAATTTTTCGAGAAAAATTTCACCACAAAAACTAGATTTTACCAATTGAACAGATTTATTTACAAAATTTAATGGATTAACATGCAGATGCATGGCGACAATTTTAACTTGATTAAGCCATGGAGTGTCATTTTACCATTTCTTGCCAGAATTAAGCTAAAAGAGTATAACAATGGAAGTCATGAATTTTTCCAGTGTCTCAACTTGTCAACGACAATTTTCCAGGAACATGACATTTCAAAATACATTTATTATTTTAATGGCCTTGATTCAAGTTTCGATTGGAGAATGTTTTGACCATGGTAATATTATGAAAAGCACTTAATTCATAAGGGGATTTTGAAAAAAAAATTGTCCTTTTTACAAGAACTTATCGGAATAGACTCTAATGACGAGTTCTCAAGTTCTCTCTCTCAAGTTCAAAAAAATTGTATTTGAACTTGAATGAATGAATGGAAACTATTTTATTTGCGGTTGAAAATTTGAACAAGATATATATATTTAAATGATTATATACAAGGAAAGTGTGAAGTACCAGAAAATACGGCATATAATGGGCACCTATACTTTCAAGCAGCATTTTTTAATTTTTAGGTATAGTCGCTGTATAACATGCACCCCCTTTTTTATGAAAAAACTTAAAATAGACATGTGCAATTTCCTTATGTTTCGAAGTCATTTATTGGGTGAATCATTCCACACTCTCTTTTGAAAAATATATAATTCTAGAACTATACCCTTAAGCGCAAGAAGAGGGGGCTAAATTGGCACCATGGTTCGATTTTTCCCACGCTTTTCTATAAACATTAATTCCTTTTTACCCTATTATGTAATGTACAAGGCAGACGATTAATTCTGATATTAATTAGAACAATTCTGAGACTTATTACGCTCGCTGTTTGAATGATATTGAATACGCCTCAAAGAGCGAGCAGTAAAGATGGGTCCTGGTAAACGAATGAAACACAGTACGGGTTTCAAGATCAAAGTGATTCAATTTCTTCAAGAAAATGGAAATCGTACTGCAGCAAGGATGTTTGATATTGGTGAAAACTCCATAAGGGAGTGAAAAAAATTACATGACAATAATTAACATGCCTAAGAAGAAATGTGCTTTACGTAAAAGTGTAACGAAATTGCCTATTCTAGAAGAAAGAGTTACGAAATGGGTCCTGGAAAATCGCCAGAACGGATTAATTGTAACCAGAAACAGTGTATGTTTATTCACCTTAAAAAGGTCAAAAAAGAATGCAAATGAAAGTAAAAATTTTAAAGCAACTTTCAGTTGGTTTAGCCGATTTATGGCACATAATAATTTAGTTCTGCGAGAAAAAGAAAAGCTGCGCAAATGCTTCTTAAAGACATGGACAACAAATTGAAAAGTTTCCAGAAGTATGTCATGGGGTTACAAAAACAAAAGAAATTTTTACTGTCATATATTGGAAACATGGATGAAACTCCAGTAACGTTTGACATGATAGGAAATAAAACTATAGTTATGAAAGAAACAAAAACAATTCACATAAAAACAACAGGACAAGAGAAATCTCATTTTATAGAAGTGCTCTCATGCTTAGTGGGCGGCACAAAATCTAAACCCATGGTTATTTTTAAAAGAAAAACAGTGCTAAAATCCAATTTCCTGAAAGGCATTTTTATTCATGTAACCAAAAAGGGTGGATGAATGAAAGTAGTATGAAATTGTGGATAAAAAATGTTCAGCAAAAGTGTCCAGGGGCCTTACGGAATCCACAAAGTCTATTAATTTGGGATATGTTCAGATCCCATCTAAGAGATAATACAAAAAAATTACTGAGTGCAACACAGATATAGCAGTTATTCCTGGCATATTAACATCATTAGTTCAGCCATTAGATGTATGTACTGTCTCTGATGCCATTTCTAAAACCAGTCTTTAAACATTTCAACAACACACACACCCTTCCCAGAAACCTATGGTATCCAAGGATTTTTAATCTCTGATGCCATATGAAAAACAGAAATTTTTCAATTTGACAGCATTTGGCACCAAAAAAAGAAGTAGGCCCTACAAGGAATTTACCAATGCACAATAACTTCTTTTAAGTCTTCGGAATTTTTTTATCTTATAAAGATTCTGAAATTGCCAGTAAACAATACTTTTTCAAGAGCTTTTGGAAATTGTTTTCTAATAAAACTATCTACAGGAAATTGGGCACTTATGTATTAAGCACGAATCACATGCAGCATGAATTACACTATGAAATTATATCTGCAAAAGAAAGAAAGATTCTGACATGTTTTATTTGAAAAAAAAACCCAACTGGTAACATATTGGTGAAAAGCGGCATGATTCGTATGGTGCAAAATGACTATGGTGCCATTATAGAAATAAGGAACAAAAAAAAAAGGTAAATAGCCGGAATTTGTAAATATACTGGGTTCCTATATAATAAACATTTGTATAAAAGGTCACCAAGATAGATTGCCATCGTCGCCAAGGTAGTTTGCAAAAATATTTTCAGTTTGAAATGCTAGGAAACAGAGTCCTCCATATCTTCTGAAAGTGGGAGATAAAAATCATAGGCAGGAATTTTTCCTGATCCTCAAAAAAGCATTTCAGTCAGATTAAGTTCTTTGTATTGTAAATATTTGTGATATGAAAAATATTTATAAAAGGAGACAGTATTTTATTCCAAAAACTTTCTAAATATTAATTAATAAAATGAAAAGCTAAATGTGTAAGTCCTAAAAATATAAACTATACACAAACAGAAGAAAAACTAATGTATTTAATTGTACATATGGAGAACAAAAATTAACTGTACTTGAGAATTAACACTGTTAACCAAATAATAATGACAATAATAATAAAAAGATTTTGCCAAATACTGTTATTTGTATATATAGCCAACAGTGAAAACTGTTTTCAGTCATGAATAAAATAATATTTTTATTTGTACATGTAACACCTTTAGAAAAACTAATAGTCAGTACAATACTTTAGTGTGAAATAAATTTATAATCCAGTACTGGATGTATAAAAAATAACCATACATTAAAAAAAGAAAGGTACTTCACAGTAAGAAATTTGAATTCTTAATAATACTTATGATGGTGAATAACAAAATCAATGATAAAAATGAAAAATAGAAAAATGATACAAATTAAAAAAATCTTGCCCAGATATCAGTGCATTTTCAATAACATCTTAAAAATTTAAAGAAAAATCTAAGATTCAAAGACTACACTTCACAGATTCTAGAAAGTTCTATATAACAGATAGAGCATTTTTATTGAATTAGATAATCTCTTAAAAATAATGCCTTTACTTTTTATTGAGGAAATATAACCAGAGAGAGAATTTGACAAAATCATTCAAAAAAATCAAAAACAAATTACCTTTATACTAGAGGACATAAAAGGACTAGCACAAAAAAAATTCCAGAATATTGATCATAGAAGTAGACTACAACAAAGTATGCCAAACACTGAAACGTTAGTAGCCCAAAGAAAGTTTCATTTTGAACTATGCTGTTTTAGTAAAGTCGATGTAAGAAGACTTATAGCTTATGACACACACATACAGCAATTCCATTTCATATTGTTTAAGAGAAGACCTTGATAGAAAAGACATATTAAGCGCACCGAATAGCTCCATTGCAGCAGAAATGCATATACTAGTGTTATTTTCATTGTAAAGATAAGAAGGTTTGTTTCATCAGTTCACTCGTGTAGGTAGAATTAAATTCTTTCAATAAAGTACATCTTTTACACTTGTGACTGAGATTTGAAAGCCAGCTAAATTTTTACACGAGATGAGAACTTTTTTCACTGGTAACAAACAGAACAAAGCAGAAAAGGAAGTATTGACATCAATTTTATAGCTTAAATTATACTACCTGAAAGTTTTCGGTCAGCATTAAATAAAATATCAATTAATGCATTCCCATTTTGGTTTAATACTTTCTTTAGTAACTTTTTATATCAGTGGAGAAATTTCGACTAAACATTTACTTTTTCTGAGGAACTTCATCCGAGTCAGATTTCATAATGGTTGATTTTTCGAATTGGACTCCTGTCACGCTGAGAGAAGCGTCTGCATCGCGCGAATCCAAACAATAGGGAATGGACTAGTCTTCTAAAGAGAAAGTGGAAGGAGAATGTTAGCAGGGAGAAGGAAGTAGGAACTTTTTTAAATTTTAAATAACTTAATTTTTTAACTTAAACTTCCTACTTCAAGATTAATTACTCTCATTTTAGCGTAATTCGCTCCGCGCCGAGAGTCGCGGAATTAACGTTTTCCGAAGCAGCGAACACCGCGGTCGGAATCCAAGAGGGGGTGACCTCATTGGATTCAATTGTGCGGTGTTCACGCTTCAGCTTTTCGGCCACCAGATGGAGGCACGATTCTGTACTATCTAGAGCTCTCTTAAAATTCGTTTCACGTCCAGCAATCATTAATTAAATCGTTCCTTCGAACGACCGCTTATATTTTTGAGAACTGGACATTCCATTTACATCTATCAATTATTACTCATGATTGTACCACATATATGACTTCATTGCGTCATTATTTTTCCTTAAAACCGATGTTCATTTTTCTATCTTTTAGTCCTACCCCCACCCCCTTTATCCCGGCAAGAGTGCAAGTTGGTTCATAAAATTTTTATTCAAAATTTGTTTTCTCCCCTATTTTTGCATGAGATCCTTTGAATTTCAATTCAAGATCTCCGCTTTGCTCGGGTCGTTTATTTTCGGATCGACCCAATTCCATTTCCACGCCCACTTCTCTGCGAGCGAACGGCCTCGGCCAATCAGATCGCAGGAAAGTGGTGCGACTGTTTCTTCGGCCGACAGATTCACTCTGTCGCCGTTCCAGCAGAATTGTTCTGCCCATTTTTATTATATCTTTTAAAATTTAATTTTAAGTAAAATCACTATTTCGGCCCTTAATTCTAAAATTCTGATGAGGAGGTACGCCCCGTTCCGGGGCAGGCACTCCGTAAGTTACATGCCACTTGCCACTGGGAGAAGTAGGAATTAGGGAAACAACCGCGAATGTTGAATAACCGTTAACGTAGTTGATTTAGTTCCCCATTTTTCCGTTTGCTGATTTCGTTTTCAATTGAATTTTTAAAAAAATGGCTGATAAGCATTTTGAAAGAACAACAGCCCTTTTCAGGGTTATCTGAGAAGTTAAAACGGCTTTGCGCATTATGTGATGAGAAATCTCTCAAGCTAAGTGTTTTCTCGTCAAATTGATAAAAGGGCCAAATCTGGTAACCCTTATAAATGTGTTTTCCATTGAACAGGCAGTGTTGCAAAATGAAGTGAAATAAAAGTGCCGCTAGGCGGCGTTGTTTTTGTGACGTCAGTCTGCGAGCTGACGAATATATTCAGAGTACTGGTTGGACGCTCGGCGGTTGCCGAACGTTTATCTTTTATGTATTTTAATGTGCCGTCCTCAGTAGAATAAAAGAATTATCTTGAAAGACGTCTAGTCTTATTTTGACCAAAGTTACTCAGCATCTGGTAGATGCATCTGCAACTGAATTTCTAGAACATAGTGGCGTCCGTGACAGGACTCGAGTACTTTGGATATTTTAGTTGAACTCTGAATTTTTAGTATCTAAAATGAATTTAAATGCTTTAAAAGCACAACGAAAAGGACTGAGGACGGCTTTTTCTAATTGTTTGAAGAAAATCGAATCTGAATTAGCACAGGAACTCTGCAATTTTGAGACACTTTCGGTTTTGAAAATTCAATTCAACGATAAATTTGCGAGAATGGACTCTTGCCAGAAAGCGATTTCAGAAACATTGTTGTTGTCTGATGATGGTGAGCATTTATTCGCTGAAGATTTGGAAGATGCTGAAATGTACCGAGAAAAGTTCTGGGAGCTTACTACGAAAATTGAACTGAAGTCGCAACAGTGTACTGTTCCGAGCGATAAAGAATCGAGGAAATTTAAACTCCCAAAATCGAACTAAAAAGTTCAATGGAGAGGCGAAAGAGTATTTGACCTTTTGGAGCCAATTTCAAAAGATACATGAAGATAGAGGAATTGCGGCAGAGGATAAAATGCAGTATTTGTTACAATCGATGGAGCCAGGTCCAAAGCAGAGAGATTAGTACTAAGTTTCCCTGCTACTGCTGCAAATTACCCAAAGGCGATAGATCAACTGAAAGAAAGATTTGGACGAGAAGACTTATTAGTACAAATCTACGTTCGAGACCTGTTAAATTTGGTTATGAAAATGCTGTTACCGGAAGAGCGAAGACAGATTTACCCTTGCTTTATGATGAACTTGAAAGTAAATTGAGATCCTTGGAGAGCTTGGGGAAGACTCAAGATAAATACGGAGATTTTCTGACGCCCTTAGTGGAGAGCTGCCTGCCTGAGGAAGTGTTGGTCGCCTGGGAAAGAAGCAGAAATCATCAAACAGAATCCGAGGGATCCCGTTCTTTAGAACAGTTGATGAACTTTCTTCGGCAAGAGGTGAAAGGAGAGGAGATGGTTCTTTTGGCACGGACCGGCCTCACCCTCCACCAGAATCCACGAAAAAAGGATTATCATGCAACACAGATAAATAAGGTAGAAACGACGACAGCAGCAGCTTTAGTAAATATGGACAACCCAGGTAAGAGAATTTTAAACTGTAATTTTTGTAATAAGTCGCATCCAAGTGAAAAATGTTACTCAGCAAAGAAAATGACAATAGCTGTTAAAGCAAAATTTATTGTTAAAAAAGGGGCATGCTTTTCTTGTCTCAAAACTGGTCATTTAAGTAAATTCTGTAATATTAAAAATCAATTAAATTGTTCTCTTTGTAATAACCATCACTTTGAAATAATGTGTTCTGAAAAAAGAAATGAAAACGAAATCTATTCCAAAAAATCGGAAAGTTCTCTCTAACTCCAGTAAAAGCAAAACTGTATTTTGCAAACGCTTTGCGTTATTATTCGGTGTCAAGGTCAGGAAAAGTTAATCCGTGCTGTGATTGATAGTGGATCTCAAAGTACTTACGTTAGCGAAAATGTAATAACTCATCTAAAGCACTTCCCCTTAGAAGCGAAACAGTGATTCATGCACTCTTTGGGGGCAGTGAAACAAAACCAAAAAAACATGATATATTTCCGGTAGAGGTTAGTAATTTAAATAAGACGTATACTTGTAGTTTTGAAGCTCTTTCTGAAAAAAAATGATTTGCGGATATATTCCGAAGATTGAAGATAAACAGGTCTTGAATGAATTAAAAAGAAAGAAAATAAAATTTACTGATTCTTTTCGAAGGAAACGGAAATCAATCTTTTAATCGGTGCAGATGTCTTAGGAAAATTATTAACAGGGAATTCTGTGAATTAGAGTCCGGCTTAACTGCCGTAGAAACGAAACTAGGTTGGACAGTATTTGGAAAGGGTTCATGTGTAAAGGATAATATTGTAACAACATTATCGATGCATTCTATGAACATACCAGTTAATAAACTTTGGGAACTTGAGGTTTTAGGAATTTCCAGTCCTACTGAAATTGAAAAACAGAAAACTCTCTCTGAACTTAGCTTAAATGATTTTAATAACAGAATGAAAATTCTTCCTGATGGAAGGTATGAAGTAGAACTCCTTGGAAGTATGACTCGTTGAAGTTACCAAGTAATAAAGAATTGGTCTGAAACGACATGAAGGAATGATAAATAGATTTGGATGTGGGAAATTTTTATGGATTATCAAAAGGTATTTCAGGATTCGGAAAAATTGAACATTATTGAACGCGTACCAGATTTATAATTGAATAAAGAATGCCATTATTTGGCTCACAGGCCGGTTATTAAATTAGATAGTCAAACGACCAAAATTCGCCCCGTTTTTGACGCCTCGGCCTCCGAAAAGGGAAACCTTCTTTAAATGAATGTTTATTAAAGGGAACTAATTTGATAGAGCTAATACCTGATATTCTCGATCGATTTAGAATGTATCCAATCGGTATTAGTGCGGCTATAGAGAAGGCTTTCTTAATGCTGTCTGTAGCACCGAAAGACAGAGATTTTCTTAGATTTTTTCCCCATCTAGTGAAGGGCGGATCGTGTGTAGGCACTGCAGAGTTGTGTTTGGGGTTTCTTCTAGCCCTTTTCTGCTGAATGCATCTATTATGCATCTTTTAGAAAATTGTCAACTTCAACATGAAGAGGTTGCTCAGAAACTGAAATGTTCATTCTATGTGGACAATTGTGTATTTGGTGTGTTTAATACTGACGAGCAGGGACGTTTCATTGAACATGCGAAATTGATCATGTTGAATGGATGTTTCAACCTGCGTGGTTTTGAAAGCAATGTGGCTGGCAAAAATGTTGATAGAAGCTCAGGCGATACTTCCGTTTTGGGAGTAATTTGCAATTTAGAAACTGATACCTTGAAGTGCTGCACAGATATGGATACTTTGACCTGTGAAACAAAAATCACAAAAAGATTAATTTTGGCAATTGTGCAGAAATTTTTTGATCCTATTGGCTTATTAACTCCAGCTACATTGCTTCCGAAACTATTAATACAACATTTGTGGAAAATGAAAATTGCTTGGGACAGTGAATTGTCTCCTAATGATGTAAATGTATTTTTAAAATGGTTTAGAGATTTGTATGTATTGAAAGATGTTACTTTGTCAAGATGTATGATAATTAATTCCACTTCTGAATTACATGTTTTTGTTGACGCTTCCAAGGAGCCGTATGCAGCGTGCGTCTTTGTGAGATCAATGTTTAAATCAGCTGTAAAGGTAACTCTCGTTCGAGCCAAGGCCAGAGTAGCCCCTCTAAAGCCTTTGAGTATACCTCGTTTGGAGCTTATGGCTTGTTACATCGGTTCTAGACTTGCGATATCTATTGTCAATGCGCTTAATTTACCGAACTTAAGAATTACATTTTGGTCCGATTCTACTACAGCCCTTTGAATTACATTTTCCACGGACCATGGTTCAAAATTACGATTCTGACTACAGCCCTTTGGTGGATAAAGGAAAAAGGGAGTTGGTCCGTTTTTGTAGAAAATAGGGTTAAAGAAATTCGTCAACTAACTCGAGGTCATTTATGGAGGCATGTACCCGGAAATCTTAACATTGCAGACTTATTATCGCGTGGTTGTTCTCCTCAGCAAATGCTTATCTCTAGGTGGTGGGAAGGACCTTTGTGGTTGCGAGAAAGCCCTGAATATTGGCCTCTTGGAGAAACTCCTAGCGATTCGGAGGAAGTAGAATTGGAAAGGAAAAAATTAAAAGTGGTAAATATTGATCTCTCAAGAGACGCACCTCCTTGGCATTTGTATGCTATATCTGATTATAATAAAATGATTAGAGTTTTTTCATGGATTTTAAGGTTTGTGAATAATTGTACTTTGTTGAATGGAAAATGTAAGGATTCTGAACTTTCACAATCAGAAATTGAAAATTCTGAAAAGAAATTAATTCGTTTAGTTCAGAGCTATTACCTTCCTGATGCGAAATATTCAAATTATATTGAGACTTACATAGATGATGAAGGTATTTTACGGGTGAAAACTAAAATACTTAATCGAGATGATGAAAAATCATTTTTGTACCCAATATTGTTACCAGAAAAATGTGTGTGAACTTACTAAGCTATTAATTAGAGATGTACATAAGAAAAATTGTCACGCGGGAATTCAAATGATGCAATGCTTGTTAAGAGAAAGATATTGGATAATTAGAGCTAGGAAAGCTATAAAAAATGTTCTGTATAATTGTATAACCTGTAAACGCTTTAAAGTTAAATCCATGTCAAGCGAACCAACGCCTTTACCACCAGACCGAGTAACAGACTGTGCACCTTTTGAAATTGTAGGAATAGATTTGGCGGGGCCTTTATTTTTGAAAGATGGAAGAAAAGTGTGGATAACTTTGTTTACTTGCGCGGTATACCGTGCTATTCATCTTGAACTTGTTAATTCCCTAACTTCTGATGCTTTTCTTTTGGCCCTTAGATGCTTTATTGCTAGGCGTGGTCGGCCACGAACAATCTATTGCGATAACGGAACTAACTTTCGAGGCGCTTTTAATGATCTATCAAAATTGAATTGGAGCAAAATAGTGGAAGAAACTAGAACTCCAAAAATATTATGGAAATTTATCCCACCTACTGCAGCTTGGTGGGGAGGCTGGTGGGAAAGGCTGATCCGCACTGTAAAAGAATTGTTTTAAAGCGTACTTTGGGTAGATCAGTGTTAAAATATGATGAATTGTATACTGTGCTTTGTGATTGTGAATCCATTATAAATTGTAGACCATTAACATATGTGTCAGAAAATCCGGAAGAATTGATTCCTCTTACACCTAGCATGTTTCTTATCAGTAATAAAAACTCAAACATTGAGGATATATAAGAATTAAATTCGAACAGCCTTAACAAAAGAATAAAATATCGGAGTAAGCTGTTAAAAGATCTACGCCAACGCTTTAGGAATGAATACCTTAGTCAACTTATACAGACACATAATGAAAAGGAATCGCGTGATCCTCAGATTGGAGAAGTAGTTTTAGTTGGAGATGATAACAAAAAACGATTGTTCTGGGCATTAGCCAAAATTATTGAATTAATTCCAGGGCGAGATGGCAAAATTCGAACGATTAGACTTAAAACTCAACACGGAAAAATGTTGCGACCAATACAGCGTATCTACCCTTTAGAGATAAGCTCAAATGAAAATCTTCAAAGGGGTCTGGAGGAATCAATTCCCACTGTATCTGAAACTCTGTCACCCGATGAGGTAATATTTAAAAAATATACTTCATCCGGGAGATGTGTGAAGAAACCAAAGAGAGACTGGATTTATTTAATAGAATTTGTTATGTGCTTGAAACTCTGCGAGTCTCAAGGGGGGAGGATGTTGCAAAATGAAGTGAAATAAAATTGCCGCTAGGCGGCGTTGTTTTTGTGACGTCAGTCTGCGAGCTGACGAATATATTCAGAGTACTGGTTGGACGCTCGGCGGTTGCCGAACGTTTATCTTTTATGTATTTTAATGTGCCGTCCTCAGTAGAATAAAAGAATTATCTTGAAAGACGTCTAGTCTTATTTTGACCAAAGTTACTCAGCATCTGGTAGATGCATCTGCAACTGAATTTCTAGAACAGGCAGTCGGGTATTTTTTTTAAATGAAATTTTGTGCAAGTGTTGTAGATTTCTTGCGATTTAACAGTTTTAACGATTACACGGCAGGTTAACGAATTCGCCATTCGTTTTTTTTTATTTTAAAAGTTTAATTCTTCAACTATCTGTCTCGCGCATGGGCAGAAAGCTTTTATTACTTTAAAAATTAACGATAATTACTAATGCGCTTGCGCAGGTCTTTTTTTTAAAGACTTTGGAAACCTTTTTCAACGTGCTTAATTTCGCTTGCTCCGGAAATTCCATTGGATCAGAAGTTTTCTTTTGCAGCGACCTTACAGCTCAACAAAACGACTCCAAAACTGAACTGATTTGATCTATTATTCTTGTAGCATAATTGGTTTACCATGTGTTGTAGTTTTTGAAGCTTACCTCTTAGTTGATCATTTAATCTTTTATCTTTAAAGTTAATAAATGTTTATTGTTATTTCATTCAACCGTGTTGTAGTGAAGAATGTCTAACCACGCAACGCGGCAGTGGTGACCCCTTTTGGACTTAAAAACACGTAAGCTATTCTGTTCTACTGGCGAATGCAATACAAATTCTTCTACTACAGATGATCAGTACGTAGCGAAAGATTTTTTTTCTCCTTTGCCGCGTTGGGTGGTTAGGCATTCTTCACTACAACACGGTTGAATTAAATAACAATAACATTTATTAACTTTAAAAATTAAATGTGCAATTAAGAGGTAAACTTCTAAAAACTACAACACATGGAACCAGGCACGCTACAATAATAACAGATCAATTCAGTTCAGTTTTGGAGTCGTTATGTTGAGCTGTAAGGTCGCTGCATACTCCCCTTCCAGTGTCAACGATACCTAGTTGGAAGATGAACTTTGCGACCAGAACGTGTAGATGGCTGGGTAGGCGTTGAAGCAGTTGGATCAGATTCCACAGTAGCAGGTGTTGAAGCTGTTGCATTAGGTTCCACAGTAGCAGGTGTTTCATTCTTGGTTTGAGGTAGTTGAAAGTCCTCAGTGTTAAGAAAGAAGGCAGGTTTGCATCTATCAATAGATACAGATACCCGTTTACCATTGATGTCAAGAAAAAATACTTTATCCTTCCTTTGTAAGACTTTGAAAGGGCCATCATAGGGTTGTTGAAGTGGACGACGTAACATGTCTCGACGAAGAAAAACATGTGTTGCTTCCAACAGTCCTGGATGGATAAAAACTGGACTTTTGCCATGGTGTTTTGGTGGTTTAGGGTGAAGTGATTGCATGTGAGACTTGAGTTTCGAAACCAAATTCACAACACCATCATCTGGCTTGAAAGAGTCAAACATCTCCCCTGGCAGACGAATAGTGGTCCCAAAAACTAATTCAGCTGGTGAACACAGAATATCTTCTTTAAGAGAAGCTCGTAGACCAAGTAAGATGATAGGGAGTACTTCTGTCCAACGCTCAGTAGCATGGCACTTGATTGCACTTTCAATGGGCGGTGCAATTCTTCGATCATCCCATTAGCTTGAGGGTGGTATCCAGTTGTACGACACTTCTGAACACCAAGTAGTTTGCTAAGAGCTTTGAAGAGCGAGGACTCAAACTGCCTGCCCTTGTCGGTTGTGAGAATTGCAGGAGTTCCAAAGCGAGACACCCAAGAGGAAAAGAAGGCCTCAGCCACAGTCTCAGCAGTTATGTCTTTGAGAGGTTGGGCCTCTGGCCATTTCGAAAAACGGTCAATCATTGTCAGGCAATAGGTGTAGCCATTTAATGGAGGTAGAGGTCCAATGAGATCCAGATGAACATGATCAAAACGTTGGGAAGGTTCTTGAAATGATGAAAGAGATGATCTAGTATGACGATGAATTTTGGATTTTTGGCAAGCTAGGCAGTGTCTTGCCCACTTAGCTACATCTGATGAGATTGATGGCCAAACAAAACGCTGCTTCATTAAATGCACTGATCGACGTATGCCAGGATGGGATAAATTTTGCATAGCAGAGAAAACATCTTGGCGATGCTGTTTTGGGATGTAGGGTCTGGCTGTGCCCGTTGATAGATCACACATAATTTCAGTAGACGAATTGGGAAAAGTTACCTTTTTGAGTGGCAAGGAAGTTCCAGATGCTATTAGGGTGTGAAGCTCCTGATCAGTCTGTTGTTTCTCAGCAATACAGTCATAGTCAATTTGCCTTGGGAAGGTGATTGCAGAAACATGAGAGAGAACATCAGCAGCAATATTGTCAGATCCTGGAATGTGTACAATATTTGTGGTGAACTGAGAGATGAAATCCAGCTGACGGATCTGCCGTGGAGAACACTTGTCACTTTTTTGCCTAAAAGCATAAGTGAGGGGTTGTGATCAGTAAACACTGTGAAATCTCTAGCTTCGAGCATATACCGAAAGTGTCGGATAGCCGAGTAGATAGCAAGGAGTTCACGGTCGTAGGCACTGTAAGACTTTTCAGATGAAGTAAGTTTTCTGGAAAAGAAAGCCAATGGCTGTAGCTCAGAGTCCACAACTTGCTGAAGTGCACCTCCTATGGCATAATCAGAGGCGTCCACATGAAGAGCAAGCGGGGCAGAAGGTGAAGGATGAGCAAGAAGTGCAGCATCAGCAAGAGCTTGTTTACACCTCTGAAATGCTGTAATTGCCTCAGAAGACCAGTTTAAAGGCTTTGAGTCCTTCTTATCTTTAGAACCTTTTAAGAATTCACTTAAAAGATACTGTTGTTCAGCTGCTTTGGGCAAGAAACATCTATAAAAATTTTACAGTCCTAAAAATTTTCTCAGAGAGCCAACAGTCTCTGGTTGTTTGTAATCAAGAACTGCTTGAACTTTGTCAGGCAATGGCTTAATGCCATCAGGAGTGATAAGGTGGCCAAGGAAAATAAGTTCAGTCACACCAAATACACATTTAAAGGTATTTAGTTTTAAACCATATGAGCTCAGTCTTTGGAATATAGTTCTTAAGTGAGAACGATGCTCCTCAGCATTTTCTGAGTAACACAAAATATCATCCAAGTAGACAAAACAAAAAGGAAGTCCTCTTAGTACTTCATGCATGAATCGCATAAAGGTTTGTGGTGCATTCACAAGGCCAAAACACAAATGGGTATATTCGTAAAGACCCCATGGAGTTGTTACAGCTGTCTTAAGAATATCACACTCAGCTATAGGGATTTGGTGGAATGCCTTAACCTTTAGAATTCGGCATTCGCTGAGGTAAAATTTCCCTTCCATTCGGCGCATTCGAATCCGAGCAGGAAATTTCTTTCCCCCTCAGGAAGGTCCTGCTTGACCATTTTCTCCCCTCCTGGTATTGTAAATTTCACACTTTGCAAAGAAAGAGGGAAGGGTTGCCAAATTTTAGTCAGGGATCTTTCAGGAGTACGGAAAATCGCAATATTTGGCACATTATTATATCAAAATAGATTTTTTTTAAATTCTAAATCCAAAATACCCATTTTGAATTGAACGGCCTGTAAATTTTCTAATGAATATTTTGTTATTTTTTCTTGTCTTTTTTAAGTAAAATCTGAAATTAAAATAGATATTTTCTAGAGTTTGATGAATAGCATTTCAGAAGTACTATGAGAGTAGAACAAGATTTTTATTGTATTCATTGTTTTAGTATGAGAAAACTATTATAGAAAGTTTTAAAAAAGGGTCTTTACAATATAATCATTTGTATGATAAAATGATTTAAAAGTTTTTAAAACTTTTTTTTCTGTAAAATATTTCTTTTGTTATGTAAAATATTTTCATGTTCCAAAAAACCAGTAAATAATCATTTAGCGTTAAATACTAAGATATCATTACAGTTGTGTCTTACGTAAATTATTTTAAAAAGTTGACAATCATATATTACTAAAATATTTGTTCTAGTAAAACGTTAAAATATTATTTAAATACGCCGAATATTTAATTCATAGCTTCTATAATCAGAGCTTAATGACAACACCCTCTGAGAGTAGTATATTTCAATTATAAACTCGCAATAATATCGATGCTTGCATTTATATATATGTTTTGTAAAATAGGTAAGTAGGTAGTTATGTAATAAATCTGTTAAAAGTAAGTGTACACATGCTACCTTCGGTATAATTATTGCAGCTTATATATTCAAGTACAATAATGAAAATCATGTTATAAAAAGATCCACCCCATGTTTTCAAAATTATTCGACAGAATTTCTAACAGAAGAAAAACTTTAAGAAAATAAGCATAACATTATTATACTAAATGTTTTACTTCACTCTAAAAAAAAGCAGTTTACATATTTAATAACAATAATTAAACCATGTAATAAAAAAAAAAACTCCTCAAATTTTCAAAAATATTCGATGAAATATGTAAAAACTTTAAGAACAACATGTAGGACATTTTTCTAAACATTTTAATTTTTGAATTAGCGCCCTTTTATTGCACGAAAAATAATAACAATAAATGTACTCCAAATATTTTGTGATTAATTAGATTTGAGTTTTTAATAACATCGCATTCTATAGCAATATAAAGGCTACTGGGGCTGTACTTCAGAAATCTGACCCTCTCACCAAACTTTCACACCATACCAACATGGTGACTTCGAACCTCGACAGAGGGTTGCGGTAGCCTAGTGGTCCAGGCATCGGATCATGGCAGGCATGTCATGAGTTTGAGCCCAGTACCACGAAAGACCGTCGTGTTGGGAGCAATGCACGTTAAATCTGTTGAGAGCTCAAACGTCCTCCCGTTGGTGTGGTAGTTAGGAGAGGGAATGCCAGCTCAGGTGTCGTCCTCGTTACTTGAGAATGGTTCAAAATTATGAGGGTCGTCTCCAAAAGCACTCGTGTACCTGAACAGTGCGACGTTAATCTTCACTCACTCGAACCTCGACAGAATTAACAACTGGTTTTATGAATGTTTAATCTTGAAAAAAATGTATTAATTTGTTTTAATTTTATTTTACGGTACTTTTTTGTTTCTAAGAGAAATTTATATCTTAAATTGAAAGCTTTTGTAAGCATGTTTTTGAAATATCTGTTTGTGAAAGTGAGTTCTACTTTTTGAAATTTTTGGCTCTTAAAAGAGCCTTTTTTTATTTTTCGTTCTATTTTTTTTAAAAAATGTATCAGTTTTAATATTTTGAACTCTGGTCTTTTATTTTTATTGGTTTATGTGTTAAGAAAGTTTTAAATAAATTGTGTGATAATCTTCGAAGCAGTTCTGGTCAATACAAAGAGCCACATTGCATGACTTACAGATTACAGTGGTTCTTTTTTGTACATTTTTTTTCGCGCAATAAGCGCACCTTCTTCTTTTCTTTTCGTCAAATGGCCAATGAGAAAATGTATTATCATTTGTCCTAACTTTTTTGTTACTGAATGCTCTGCATTTTTATGATTTATTTTTCCTATTAGAGATGTAATTAAATTCATTCTAAATTCTTTTAAACTGAATTTTGACGAAGTTCGGCATGATTTAAACATTAGAAAAGCATTCAGAACAGCAATATCGATGAGGCTAAAGAATAATTTTTTTGTCCATTTTCTAGTTCGTCTAGCAAAAGAGTAGGTGGATGACATGCGGTCTCCTAAATCGACATATCCCATATGCTTGTTGTAATCTGCCACAATTTTTGGCTTGGTAGTTGTTAATTTTTCTTTTTCGCATAGAGAAACGTCACCATCAAATTTTTTTTTAAATCTTTTTCGTTCTTCAGTGATTAATTCGTTTCGGGGGCTGTGCATATTGGTCAGCATGTATACTTGCCTCTTATCTTTCCAACACAATGCTGTCATTCCATTACAAAATTTCACGGCAACATCACCTTGTCTCATTTTACAAGGAGCCAGATCCTTTGGAAAATGTTTTCTATTAGATCGCACAGTTCCACAGGAGTTAATACTTCTTTCTTTTAAAAGGTCTCGAAAAAGTTCCGGCGAGGAAAAGAAATTATCCATAAAGACTTTATGACCTTTACCTTTTATACAATCTGTCATTGTATATACAACGTTATAGGAAGCAGATGTTGAAAGGTTTTCTGTTTTATCTTTACCTAGATATACTCTCATATCATAAGTATAGCCAGTGGCATCTGCAATTTTATACATTTTCAAACCCCACTGTTTGCGTTTTTTGGAATGTATTGTTTGAATAACACTCTTCCTTTAAATTTAATGATAACTTCATCGAAAGATAAATTTTCTGTGGGATCATACACTTCTTTAAATATCCTGTTAAAAGAATCAAAAACTTTTCGTATTTTCCACAATCTGTCGTAAGTTGGAGAATCTCTGCTTTCTTTTAAACTATTATCAGAAAAGTGTAAGAATTTTAAAATCATTAGGAAACGATCTCGGGGCATCACTTCTCTGAAAATCGGGTTTCTATCAGATTATCAGTTGTCCAATAATCCTGTATGCTATCTTTTTCGATGTGTCCCATCAATAAAATAAGGCCAAGAAATTTTAAAATCTCATTTTTTCGGTTGGTTTCCATGAAGATGCATGCTTTCTTTTATCAGATGATTCTCCATGAAGATTAAGTAGATCAAATGCATATCTATTAGTTTCTTCAACCAGAACTGCTAAAATTTCGTCTGTTAACATCAGTTTAAAAAATCGTTTTCAGTTTTGAAACTGATAGCATCAACTTTCAATCCAACTTTGCTAGAAAATGGCAATACATTTATCATTTCCGAGCCTTCTACCTCTTTCCATGAGAATAAGCCATCAGCTTCCTCATCAAAATTAGCTGATACATCTAATTCAATCTCATTATTTTCCAAAATACTATTTTCAAATTCATCTTCAAATTCTGAATCACTATCATCAAAATTTTCTTCATCTAAATTTTTCATCAAATTCTCGATCTCGATTTGTGTAAGAAATTTTCGGGGCATTCTAAAAATAGAAGGAACAGCAAGATAAAAAAGAAAACTATGTTGCTCAGACAACGTATAGTCATCGAATGAAGTATATATATATTTTAAAGTCAAAACTTGTTCCTAAATGTCGCCAATGATAAGGAATGCGCAAAATGTTGGCGAAAAATAACCCACCCAATTATGGACAATAGAAGCAAAGTCATAAAACGGGTCAGGGAAGATCGTAAAAGGATGTGCAGAAAAAAGGGTGGGGGAAGAATTCTCTCTAAAGCCTTGGTACGACAGTCGTACCAGCGCCGATGCGAGTGACAAAAAATTTCTGGTACGACAGTTGTACCGCCGATGTTTAAAGGTTAAAAATGTCTATTTTGGAAAATATCCTCTTGCCATGTAGTGCAAGAGCAAAGTCATTCAAATAAGGCATGGGGTAGCTGTCGAACTCAGTAACAGAATTCAGCTTCCTGTAATCCCCAACAGGTCTAACTGTAGAGTCAGATTTCGGCACAACATGAAGAGGAGAACTCAGGGACTTTTGTAAGGTCTAATAATGCCTTGAGCAAGAAGAAATTCAAATTCTACATTCCCTGCATCATACAGTTTAGGGTGTAGCCTTCTAGGCCTGGCAGTGACTGGTGGGCCAGTAGTAATAATATGGTGGACTGTACCATGTGATGCTGATTTGGAAATTAAAGAAGGGTTGCTGAGGTCTGGATATTCCGATAAGATGCTTTTAAAACTAATGTTTGCATCTACAGTGAGGATTGAGGGCTGTACAATATTTGAAAAAACACAAGAAGTGAAGAGAGAAGTTTCCACATTCACCAACCTTTTTTTTTCTTAAGGTCGATTAAAAGGTTGAAGTGCTTTTAGAAAATCAACACCAATTGTAGGAGATGATACATCAGCAATTATGCAAGTCCAGATAAAATGTCGCCTCAGACCCAGGTTCAGTTTTTTACGGACCATACCATAGGCTGGAATTTTGGTATTATTAGCAGCAAATAAGGAGAAGTTAGACTGAGGTGATTTATTCATAGTTGGAGAAGGTGGGATGACACAGATTTCACTTCCAGAGTCTATGAGGAATTTCTGGCCAGACTTGCGGTCTCATAAAAATAACCGGATGGTATGTTGCGAGGAGCTCTGCCATTCCAGCTATGACAGAGCTTACTCGTTTTTTTGCACAAATGCACAAGATGAAACACACACTTGCGGGCCTGCTCTTTATAACGGCGATGATAGTAGCAGATGCCACTTCCTCTATTGACACTCCTAGAGAGTGAATGTGATCTCCGGCGGTCAGAACTATATCGTTGGTGGCGAGAGGAATTGCGCTCTCTTGTCAGTTCAGCAACTTGTAGAGACAGCTCTTGGATCTGCCTGGCGAAAGAGTCCATGGTTGGCTGAGCACTGCATGAAGATGACTGGGATGGTGGAGGAACAGTTGTGGCCGCACAGATAGTCGAGGACGCACCAACAACATCAGAAACCTTATCGGCGATGATAGCCAGTTTATCCAAAGGCTCCGAGGATGCAGACAAAACAGTCTGGATATGTGGTTGCATTCTTTGAAGCCACAAACTTTGCAGAAAGTCATCCTGGAGTTGGCCATTAGACAGCTCTTTCATTTTTCGCAACAGGTGGCTGGGCTTCTCATCTCCTAGCTGAAGGTCAGTAAGCAGTTTCTTAATTTTTTGAGTCTCCGAGTCGCTAAATTGGGTGATGAGCCGCTGCGAGAGAGTGTGATATTTGTCACTGTTCGGAGGGCTTAACACAATGTCCGACACGTAGGAGAGAGTTTCAGCATCCAGGTTCGCAACCAAAGCAGAATACTTAGTATCATCACTGGAGATACCACTGAATGTGAATGCATGGTCGCATTGCGCAATCCATAGACGAACGTTGGATTTCCAAAACGGCGGCAGCCGCAACGCAATACGAGCGACTTCAACGGTTTCACTAGTCATATTGTTGAATAAGCAGGAAGCGAAACGAATCTCCGAGCAGATGCTTCAAGTGGCCTTGAGGAGAAGGAGAAAAAAAAATCTTTCGCTACGTACTGATCATCCGTAGTAGAAGAATTTGTATTGCATTCGCCAGTAGAACAGAATAGCTTACGTGTTTTTAAGTCCAAAAGGGGTCACCACTGCCGCGTTGGGTGGTTAGGCATTCTTCACTACAACACGGTTGAATTAAATAACAATAACATTTATTAACTTTAAAGATTAAATGTGCAATTAAGAGGTAAACTTCTAAAAACTAGAACACATGGAACCAGGCACGCTACAATAATAACAGATCAATTCAGTTCAGTTTTGGAGTCGTTATGTTGAGCTGTAAGGTCGCTGCACCTTCTTCTCAAGGCCACTTGAAGAATCTGCACGAAGATTCGTTTCGCTTCTTGCTTATTCAACAATATGACAAGTGAAACCGTTGAAGTCCCTCGTATTGCGTTGCGGCTGCCGCCGTTTTGGAAATTGAACGTTCGTCTATGGATTGCGCAATGTGACCATGCATTCACATTCAGTGGTATCTCCAGTGATGATAGTAAGTATTCTGCTTTGGTTGCGAACCTGGATGCTGAAACTCTCTTCTACGTGTCGGACATTGTGTTAAGCCCTCCGAATAGTGACAAATATCACACTCTCTCGCAGCGGCTCATTACTCAATTTAGCAACTCGGAGACTCAAAAAATTAAGAAACTGCTTACTGACCTTCAGCTAGGAGATGAGAAGCCCAGCCACCTATTGCGAAAAATGAAAGAGCTGTCTAATGGCCAACTCCAAGATGACTTTCTGCAAAGTTTGTGGCTTCAAAGAATGCCACCACATATCCAGACTGTTTTGTCTGCATCCTCGGAGCCTTTGGATAAACTGGCTATCATCGCTGATGAGGTTTCTGAGGTTGTTGGTGCGTCCTCGACTATCTGTGCTGCCACAACTGTTCCTCCACCATCTCAGCCATGTTTATGCAGTGCTCAGCCAACCATGGACTCTCTCGCCAGGCAGATCCAAGAGCTGTCTCTACAAGTTGCTGAACTGACAAGAGAGCGAAATTCCTCTCGCCACCAACGATATAGTTCTGACCACCGGAGATCACATTCACTCTCTAGGAGTGTCAATAGAGGAAGTGGCATCTGCTGCTATCATCGCCGTTATAAAGAGCAGGCCCGCAAGTGTGTTTCATCTTGTGCATTTGTGCAAAAAAACGAGTAAGCTCTGTCATAGCTGGAATGGCAGAGCCCTCGCAACATACCAGCCGGTTATTTTTATTAGACCGCAAGTCTGGCCAGAAATTCCTCATAGACTCTGGAAGTGAAATCTGTGTCATCCCACCTTCTCCAACTATGAATAAATTACCTCAGTCTAACTTGTTATTTGCTGCTAATAATACCAAAATACCAGCCTATGGTATGGTCCGTAAAGAACTGAACCTGGGTCTGAGGCGACCTTTTATCTGGACTTTCATAATTGCTGATGTATCATCTCCTATAATTGGTGCTGATTTTCTAAAGCATTTCAACCTTTTAATTGACCTTAAAAAAAGGTTGGTGGATGTGGAAACTTCTCTCTTCACTTCTTGTGTTTTTTCAAATATTGTACAGCCCTCAATCCTCACTGTACATGCAAACATCAGTTTTAAAAACATCTTATCCGAATATCCAGAACTCAGCAACCCTTCTTTAATTTCCAAATCAGCATCACATGGCACAGTCCACCATATTAATACTACTGGCCCACCAGTCACTGCCAGGCTTAGAAGGCTACACCCTAAACTGTATAATGCAGGGAATGTAGAATTTGAATTTCTTCTTGCTCAAGACATTATTAGACCTTCCAAAAGTCCATGGAGTTCTCCTCTTCATGTTGTGCCCAAATCTGACTCTACAGTTAGACCTGTTGGGGATTACAGGAAGCTGAATTCTGTTACTGAGTTCGACAGCTACCCCATGCCTTATTTGAATGACTTTGCTCATGCACTACATGACAAGAGGATATTTTCCAAAATAGACATTTTTAAGGCATTCCACCAAATCCCTATAGCTGAGTGTGATATTCCTAAGACAGCTGTAACAACTCCATGGGGTCTTTACGAATATACCCATTTGTGTTTTGGCCTTGTGAATGCACCACAAACCTTTATGCGATTCATGCATGAAGTACTAAGAGGACTTTCTTTTTGTTTTGTCTACTTGGATGATATTTTGTTTTACTCAGAAAATGCTGAGGAGCATCGTTCTCACTTAAGGTTACAGAACACCTTTAAAACTCAATTTTTGGTCAAAATATCGATTTTTCGTTTTTGGTCTTATATTAAAGTGCAATCTTTTATCTTTGTAAATCTGTTTAAATTTTGTTTCTATCTTAATTAGAAGCCGAGTTACAGCTTTTTCAATATTACTTAATCATCAATTTCTCGGACCCGAAATAATTTCTGCTAACCGGAAGTGGCCGAGTTGTTTGTTTACGTTTCTCTTTCATAGTATATGGCATGAAATATTATATAATTAATAGACAAATAGTTAGTCAGAAATTAAAATAGAACATTTAAGAATAAATATAAATGTATTTGGAAATACATTTTTCCTTTTTTATGTGTAAAACCTGGCAGCAAGTTTGTTGTTTTGACTTTATTTACATATGCGTTGGATTTTCATGCTGAAAGAATTGACAGCGTAAAAAAGTTTATTTGATTGTTTTATTCAGTTTTATTTTAACTTAAAAATAGTTAAAAGTATTGCTAAAAAGCGCAAGCGGCAATTTTATGGTAATAAATTCACAAACACTTCGAAAAATAATAGCACTTCAGCAGTTCTTGAATGTACTGTCAGCTGTTGGGAAATGAGATTTTATCAACTGCAGAAGAAATAATTGCTTGGTCCTGTGTTTGGTAACAGAATCGTTGATCTTGAACTTATTGTGGAAGCTTTTGCTCAACTTTGCTGCCCAAAATATTTTGCTGAAAAAGCAGAACTATTCGAGGATTCCTGATATGGATTGTGCTTCCATTTTACAAAGGTTTTGCTGGGGCATTTAAATTATGTTCAACATTAAATTTGCCTCGACTAACCAAAACTGCTTACAAAAATCAGGATGCAAAGCTTTTAAAAGTGGTTCAGGAAGTAGCTGAGGAATCCATGATAAAAGCTGCTACTGAGATTGTGGACAAAAAACAAAATCTATCATCCGATATTGTAAAATGTGGCATATCGGTGGATAAGCACATGGCAGCGAAGAGGCTATACATCTATGAATGGCTGTGTTGCTGCAATATCAGTTGATATTGGTAAGGTGTTAGACATAGAAGTTATATATGTAGTCCTACTATCCAACATGTAAGAGACTTCAGACTATGCCAAGAAACTTTGAATATGAGTCGTCAAAAGCCGACCACATATGTCAGTGTAATTTCACAGGCTCTTCATCAAAAATGGAAATTATGGGGGCTTCCCGAATATTTCTTCGATCTGAAAAAAGCCGCAGACTGCATTACACTCAATATTATGGGGATGGCGACTCAAAAGCTTTCATGAATGTGAAAGACACTTATGGATTAAACAGTGTGACCAAGTTTGAGTGCATTGGCCATGTACAAAAGAGAGTTGGTTAGCGTCTGTGAAAACTAAAACTAAAGGACTGTCTGGAAAAGGCAAATTAACTGATAATTTTATTGACAGACTTCAATCTATTACGGAATTGCAATCGCAGCAATGTCGGTAACTTAAATGCCATGCAGCAAAATGTAATTGCTGCGTTATATCACTGTGCATCAAGTAATAAGAAATTGATGCATGGTCAATGCCCAATAGGGAAAGAAAGCTGGTGTTATTTTCAGCGGGTGATGGCAAATGGAACAAAATGTTCCACAAAATATGCTGGTTTATAAAATGATATTTTAAATAAAATTAAACCAGTATATTTAGAACTATGCGATAAACAGATATTAAGTAAGTGCTTGCATGAACGCACGCAAAATGCCAACGAGTGTTTTAATGGAATAGTTTGGCAAAAAGTACCAAAGGAAGTTTTTGTTTCACTCAAAACAATTAAATTTGGGTCGTATAATGCTATTATACACTTCAATGAAGGATTAAATGGGTGTCTAAAAGTTTTTAATAAAATGAATATAGAAAACCCTGGGATGTTTACCTTACGGGGATATAAACATTTAGATAAATGCAGAATTCGGGAATCAATTCATAATGCAGACCCCAAAACAAAGAAACACAGAAAAATTTTAAGGGCACTTAAGGGGTCATAGGACCCTTAACAGATATCCATGCACTCGAAGAAAACATCCTTCTTCAAACCAATGTAACTTAGCAATAAAACAAAACAATATTTTGAAATTTTTACCACATGATAATCATATATATTTACATTAGTTCTCGAATTTTCAGAAAATTTGAGAAAAAAATAAAAAAGTTATTAAGAAATAAAATTTGGTCAATTTTTCAAAAATATGAAAATTAGTATTTTACACCGCGCAGAAATCTGAAGAACAGAATTGATCAAAATTCACAAAATTAATTGTATTTGATATAAAAATGTTCCTTTTTGAACTTATACACACTTTTAAAGCATTTAGAGAACAAAAAAATTTTTAAAATACAATTATGAAGAAAATTTTAAAATTTTATGAAAAAATTCAATTAAAACACAAATAAAAAAATTATATATAAATTTGTTTAAATTTTTTTGTATAAGTTATAAAAAGCCTTATTTTGAACATGTGTATGAAGTTTCATATTGACATGATAAATAGTTTTTGAAAAATTCTGCGCGGAAGGCAAAATTTTTCATTTTGAGAAAAATGAAGTTAAAGATAAAAAATAACAATGTATGCTTTAAAAAGTCCCAGCAGCATAAATATTGCCCTCTGCAAGCTTGCATTGCTCAATTTGTTTGAGTATTTTAAGTTTTTTAGCTTTACGAGCTTCAAAGAAGGTTTTAGAAACTTGTCTCTTAGCCGTTGACTTGCGCACTTTGTCAATATTTACACAATTCAAAACATTTGTTTTATTTATTTTTAA
Source organism: Trichonephila clavipes (assembly GCA_019973935.1). Lineage (NCBI taxonomy): Eukaryota > Metazoa > Arthropoda > Arachnida > Araneae > Nephilidae > Trichonephila > Trichonephila clavipes. The sequence continues at coordinate 227,658 of BMAU01000318.1, read as the reverse complement.
ATTCAAAGCACGCATCAGATCAATTCTGTTCTTACTTCCATCATTGTATTCACATGCAGCTATAAATGCAGCTATTTTTGTGACATTAATTCCTGATCCAATTAATTTCGGGCTATACTTCCAAATCAGTGAATTCAATGACTCATTAGCATTTTGAGTTTTTCCCCCTAAACACCTTCTTAACAATTTCAAGTGTGATAAATCTTTAAAAACAGGTTTAATCACTTCAGAAACTGCTTTTGGTAAGGTGTTCTTGTGAGAAAATTCATTCACTGTATTGTTGTGAACCGAAACATTGTACTTACACCAGCTATTTTTGCCTTTTGGGCAAAACCAATGTTTCGGCTCATCATCTGTGCTGGATGTATGAACCCACACAGCCCAGACAGCTTGCCTCATCTCATTCACATTATGGGAGTTGGCACGAATCGCATTGCCATAAAAAGTCGTCAATTTGCTTATAATAGCATCGGTTAGGCGACCTTTCCCACCAATTGTTTTCCCATCGGAAAGCTTCTTTTCCCCCCATAAAGCTTTCAACTTCCGCAAGCGGCTACCCATTCGCTTTTGGACATGGCCCACACACTCTATTTTTTCAATGGGAACACTATCCCCATATGGTTGTTTTTCAGCAATAGACGAAAATGTCTTTGAGTCACCATCACCTATGTATCGCTGATACTTTAATCCATGTTTTTGTTCTGATCGGAAAAATTTTTTTGCATTCCACAAACTTCCATTCCTCCAGCAGATCCGCTATGATTTTTTCTGCAGAAAATTTGATGTTTAGCCAAAAAAGCACTATATTTTGGTCCAAACTTTGGCCCTTTATAGGAGTCACATCCTTTGCAATAAGAGGACATGACTTCCATGTCGAGAACTTTCCCGCAGTCAGCTCCAATCAATGCACAGACTCCAATAAGAGAAGTATGCCCACGGGTCTTCCAGGTCCCATCACCGCTAACTACAGCAGAATTTACGGTGCCATCAATAATTTTTTTCCTCAGCAGCAGCTTTCTTCATCGATGCATTTGCAAGCGCTTCACTTATATCAGCTATCTTTGCATTTATTCTGTCGTAAGCTTTCTGAGACACTGGATTTGGCAAACACATAAGAGAACAAAATGTCTCGAGCGAAGACAATCCTTGGCCTATATAGCGCATGGCCAAAACAGACCGTCTGTTGATTTCAGGTATATTTTTTTATACCAATCAATTCACAGGAATTAAGTTTTTTTCAATGCTACATTTTCTGCATGTGAACTAAAATGTGGAAAATAATCCTATAGTGGATTTTTCACTCATTTTTATTTTGCCATAACACACAGAGCAACAAAGTAACTTTTCAATTTGGGCAAATAATAAACTAATGTCGATTAGTCTATAACCTTGAAACTCGGCAGAAACTACATTTTCGTCAGCTTCTGAAATTTTGTGTGCACTTGGCAATTTTTTCACAGATGAACTTTTGTTTGGCGAAACATTTTCAAAAGAATTAATACCTTTTTCAGACAGAGATTTCTTCCGATACATGTTACCTTGAAATCTTCTCTTTCCGGATGAAGTTTTTTTCAATGGAACATCCATGTTCAAAAGCTTTCAATAACAAATGAAAAAGTTTGCTAATCCAAAATCGAAATGTAAACAAACAATCCCGCTTAGATTAAACGAAGTCAAAAGTTGAGTTGTAGTTATGCTACTCCCAAAATCAATCTGATATTAGGTGGGGCTCTTTTAATAAAACTAAACGGCGAAATATTAAAATGTTTGGAATGTGTTCTGACAGATGTCAAAAGTGGGCGTGGCAGATGCAAGTTTTTGCTTACGTGTTACTAGTTATTTCTCAATAACTTCGGAAGTTTTAACAGTATCAACAAAATTATGGTAGCAAAATGCTCAGAAACGTTGAGGCTTTAACATATATTTTTTTCAAAAAATCGAAAAAAATTAAATTTAAGAGTCCTATGAGGCCTTAAAAAGAAAAAAAATAGTGTTTTAGAAGTTAAAGAAGGAAAGGATTATAAATCTGGTGTATTTTAATAAGAAAGTAAGTGTTTTCTTGTAATCATATGAGTTTAATGTTATTTTTGTCGTTTTCTCAAAATGAGTTTGTTCACATTTTTTCTTACCGCAAAACACAATATCTCAAAAAATTATGCTTGAATGAAATAAAAATTTTATATGTATGTTTTTTAAATACTTATACAGGGGGGGAATAGACCTTTCTTAAGAGTTTGTGTTAAGTAGAAATTTTTTTATATAGCAATAAAATGAAAATTACAATAGCTTTTAAAGAAAATGTCAACGTATAGAATCTCGAAACACAATAACTTCCCACGTAATAGTTGTATTACCAAAATAAGAGTCTATTCCCTAGATAAGGTTATATGCTATATTATTCAATTTACAAAATGTCAATATATTTATTTTATTTTCAGTTATCATGTTTTGCGTAAAGTCTTATTTTTGCTTATTTTTTTTAATAAAATACCCCTTTGACACTAAAACTGTATACTAACAAAACTTTTTTTGGGTATTTTTCTAATTTTAGAGACCCATAAGGTCATAAAATATGCATTTACAGGCAAAATTCAGGTTAATTCAAAAAAATTTCTTCGAAGGTGTTCTGTTACCTTAAGAACTATATTCCAAAGACTGAGCTCATATGGTTTAAAACTAAATATCTCAAAATGTGTATTTGGTGTGACTGAACTCATTTTCCTTGACCACCTTATCACTCCTGATGGCATTAAGCCATTGCCTGACAAAGTTCAAGCAGTTCTTGATTATAAACAACCAGAGACTGTTGGCTCTCTGAGAAAATTTTAGGACTGTTAAATTTTTATAGACGTTTCTTGCCCAAAGCTGCTGAACAACAGTATCTTTTAAGTGAATTTTTAAAAGGTTCTAAAGATAAGAAGGACTCAAAGCCTTTAAACTGGTCTTCTGAGGCAATTACAGCATTTCAGAGGTGTAAACAAGCTCTTGATGATGCTGCACTTCTTGCTCATCCTTCACCTTCTGCCCCGCTTGCTCTTCATGTGGACGCCTCTGATTATGCAATAGGATGTGCACTTCACCAAGTTGTGGACTCTGAGCTACAGCCATTGGCTTTCTTTTCCAGAAAACTTACTTCATCTAAAAAGTCTTACAGTGCCTACGACCGTGAACTCCTTGCTATCTACTCGGCTATCCGACACTTTCGGTATATGCTGGAAGCTAGAGATTTCACAGTGTTTACTGACCACAAGCCCCTCACTTATGCTTTTAGGCAAAAAAGTGACAAGTGTTCTCCACGGCAGATCCGTCAGCTGGATTTCATCTCTCAGTTCATCACAAATATTGTACACATTCCAGGATCTGACAATATTGCTGCTGATGTTCTCTCTCGTGTTTCTGGGCAGATCCGTCAGCTGGATTTCATCTCTCAGTTCATCACAAATATTGTACACATTCCAGGATCTGACAATATTGCTGCTGATGTTCTCTCTCATGTTTCTGCAATCACCTTCCCAAGGCAAATTGACTATGACTGTATTGCTGAGAAACAACAGACTGAGATCAGGAGCTTCACACCCTAATAGCATCTGGAACTTCCTTGGAACTCAAAAAGGTAACTTTTCCTAATTCGTCTACTGAAATTATGTGTGATCTATCAACGGGCACAGCCAGACCCTACATCCCAAAACAGCATCGCCAAGATGTTTTCTCTGCTATGCATAATTTATCCCATCCTGGCATACGTCGATCAGTACATTTGATGAAGCAGCGTTTTGTTTGGCCATCAATCTCATCAGATGTAGCTAAGTGGGCAAGACACAGCCTAGCTTGCCAAAAATCCAAAATTCATCGTCGTACTAGATCACTTCTTTCATCATTTCAAGAATCTTCTCAACGTTTTGATCTTTCATCTGGATCTCATTGAACCTCTACCTCCATCAAATGGCTACACCTATTGCCTGACAATGATTGACCGTTTTTCGAAATGGCCAGAGGCCCAACCTCTCAAAGACATAACTGCTGAGACTGTGGCTGAGGCCTTCTTTTCCTCTTGGGTGTCTCGCTTTGGATCTCCTGCAATTCTCACAACCGACAGGGGCAGGTAGTTTGAGTCCTCGCTCTTCAAAGCTCTTAGCAAACTACTTGGTGTTCAGAAGTGTCGTACAACTGGATACCACCCTCAAGCTAATGGGATGATCGAAGAATTGCACCGCCCATTGAAAAGTGCAATCAAGTGCCATGCTACTGAGCGTTGGACAGAAGTACTCCCTATCATCTTACTTGGTCTACGAGCTTCTCTTAAAGCAGATATTCTGTGTTCACCAGCTGAATTAGTTTTTGGGACCACTATTCGTCTGCCAGGGGAGATGTTTGACTCTTTCAAGCCAGATGATGGTGTTGTGAATTTGGTTTCGAAACTCAAGTCTCACATGCAATCACTTCACCCTAAACCACCAAAACACCATGGCAAACGTCCAGTTTTTATCCATCCAGGACTGTTGGAAGCAACACATGTTTTTCTTCGTCGAGACATGTTACGTCGTCCACTTCAACAACCCTATGATGGCCCTTTCAAAGTCTTACAAAGGAAGGATAAAGTATTTTTTCTTGACATCAATGGTAAACGGGTATCTGTATCTATTGATAGATGCAAACCTGCCTTCTTTCTTAACACTGAGGACTTGCAACTACCTCATACCAAGAATGAAACACCTGCTACTGTGGAACCTAATGCAACAGCTCCAACACCTTCTACAGTGGAACATGATCCAACAGCTTCAACACCTACCCAGCCATCTACACGTTCTGGTCGCAAAGTTCATCTTCCAACTAGGAAAAGTTGACACTGGAAGGGGAGTATGCAGCTACCTTACAGCTCAACAAAACGACCCCAAAACTGAACTGAATTGTTCTATTATTCTTGTAGCGGGCCTGGTTTACCATGTGTTGTAGTTTTTGGAAGCTTACCTCTTAATTGCTCATTTAATCTTTTAACTTTAAAGTTACTAAATGTTTATTGTTATTTTATTCAACCGTGTTGTAGTGAAGAATGTCTAACCACGCAACGCGACACTTTCGATTCATTTTTTCGTTGTGGAATCAATTTACAGGTAATATTTTCTCTTTTTCTCCGCATAAATTTTCAGATTCACACAATGAATGAATGCATGAAAAATGACGATTACTATTGTTAAAGGTTTTTTTTTGCCATGTTGCCTGTGCTTGGAAAAAAAGCTGTTTTAGAATGAAGTATGAAAGCAGGTTTGATTGGATCATCGCATGTATGTCCAAAATGTGGAAAAAGTTTAGAATTTTGAGAAAAAGAACGGGTAAGAAAGTGAATGGTGGTTTTTGAATGTTACTGCAAAATTCAGTCCACTGTGAAAGAGAATACCTATCATATGTTTAGGAGTGTAAGGAAATTGCTTTGGTTTGAATTGAGTAACATGGATTTGTGCACCGTTTTGTTAGTGATGCAAAAATAAAAATGTTTTGGAAGGTGCTCTCAGAAATATGCAATAGCACACTGGTATAATTTCAGTAGGCAACTCATCGTCATCATAAATGTCGAACATAGCAGCATTTTTTAAAGGTAAGTGAAATTATTTCCATTTTTAAATGCCTGATTTTTGCAGCAATTTTCAGTTTCAAAACTTTAAAATGCTATTTTTTAATTATTTTATTTCCGCCATCTTGAATTTCGCGCTCCAGCGTTGCATGTTGTGTTAGGGTTTATAACTCAGAAACACAACACGTAAAAACGCGCCAAATTGGCGATTTTTCAAAATTCGACGGAAAAGCGCCCGATTCGACAATTTCACCAATTTTTTTATTGTTTGCGTCTTCTGTTTAATTCTGTGTTATTTTCGAATATGGATATTTATAAAATGAGTGAGTACTAGAATATATTTTCTTCAAAGGATAAGTGTTGTGCTTTTAATTATCGCTATAAATCGTTTACTTTCGTTTTATTTTACGTTTTGAAAATCTTTTTTTTTACGTTCTTTTTTCCGTTCAATTCGTTGAAGGAACTTGCAGTGCAAGTTTCAAGCTTTCACTACTTTTGTAATTAGAATTCTTAATTAATTTTAACATACAGAATGCAATAATTTTATTCATTATGTAATACAAAAATGCAATTATTACTTTTTTAATAATCATCTAATATTCGTTATTTATAATTGTTTCTTTTAATATTTATTTATAAATATTATTACATATTTTCTTATTTATTTATAATTAATATTGTTATTTATTTAAAATTATTATTGTTATTTATAACTATTTTTGTTGTTTATTTATAGCTATTATTTATTTATAATTATGTAATACGAGTAAGCTTATGCATTATTTTTATTTTTTACTATTCGTCGATTATTCTTTTTTATAATTACTATTAAATTATATATGACTATTATTTTTAATAACTGTTATTAAATTGCACAGTATGAATATTATATATATTACGATAAAGTAATATTATAAGATTATTACATGCTGCTTATAATACTATTATTACTACATGTTACTTTTTATGACATATTATTGATATTCATTATTTATTGATTGATCTAGGTTATTCTCAATCTCTTTCTATAGTCTTTATTTGAAATACATTTCAATGTATTTGAAAACAATTCTTTAAAATTATTGTGTATCATTAAATTACCGTTAGGCCGCCTTATTGGATTCCATTCCAGCAAAAAGAATCGCTGCTTGTCACTATTACCCCCGATATCAAACTAGTTCCCTTCTTTTACTGGTAACAAACAGAATAGGGCGGAAAAGTAAATATTGACATAAATTTTATATCTTAAACTATACTACCTGAAAGAGTTTTCCGTCAGCATTAAATAAAGCATCAATTAATTCACCCCTTTTTTGGTTTAACATTTTCTTTAGAAACTTTTTATATCAGTGGAGAAATTTCGTCTTAACATTTACTTTTTCTGAGGAACTTCTTCCACGTCAAATTTCATAATTACATATAATAAATTGAAATAATATTGTAACAAACGAACAAAAGAAAAACACCCAACTTATTTGATAACAAATGCAATACAAAAGAAAATTAGAAGGGAGAACACTGGATGTCACTGGGAACTGGGTTTTCAAGAAACCCTCCGTCCTATATCTACAAAGTATGAGTCCTTAAAAGTAGATGTCTGGGGATAAATGTCACTTAAAATATCAAAGAACTTCATCATATGACGCAAGCGCCTTCTGTTACAAGCCAGTTGGGTAGTTGTTTCTTGATTGGCCGGCATGTCGAGCGAAGTGTGTCCTGTCAGGGGTGATTGATGAGGTAGAAGGGGAAGATGCTGTCTGCCATGGTAGAGCTGTCAGGCTGGTGATGAATGATGTCTGTCAGTAGTTCTGTTGAGAATGGCTGAGTGGAGAGGAAGCAATGGCATTGGTTCTTGACATGGAGTGAGACTCCTCTCTATTGGTTGGGCATGGGTTGGGTAAATGTAGGAAGAGGAGTTTGTTGGACTGGGGGTAAGGCGAGAAAGTTAAGTAGAGAAACAAATGAATTTTAGAGTAAATGAGTCATTCACCGAGTGGCCAATGACTGGGAAAATAACTTATTATTCCTCTTCGTCGAGATATTCTTAGAAGAGAGCTAGCATTGCCTTCTTTTTGTGAGATTTACTTTTAATATTTAAGGAGGGGGGGGGAGCTGAGATATTAATTAGATTTATTTGTTGAACAAACAGAGATAGGGCCTAGATCGTCTGCTGGAGGGTCTGTGAGATGAGATTTAAACATTCATTTTGACTATTGTTACCTCAAAGTGGGGTGGGGAATGAGATAACAGTATTTTGAGCAATCCGTTGATCACTAACAGGAACAGGTGTGATGTCATCTGTTGGGGGTCCACAGAGTGAGAAGTAGTTTGTGTGATTTGTGCATATGAGGTGTTGGGCCTTACAGTACTGTTTGTAATATTAGAGTAATTTGTTTTAATGTTCGTGCCTTGACGGGGCTTGTGGTAAAGGTGGCATTTCGTGTAATTGGCCAGGTGGCCGTAAGTCTGACAGTTGATACAGAATATCGATATCGAATCGACCTTTTTGATCTGGCTTTCACGTATCTTATGAGCATTTCCACATTTTTAATATCTCGGAGCGAGATGGCAGTTGTCTGATGTAAGGTTGAATTGATTGCATTTGAAGCATTGGGTCGCTCCTTTGCGGTCAAATCCTTCCACTATTATGGTTAAGTAACTTAGAGTTTTAAGGTCGAATAATTCGCCATAGGAAAGGTTCCTGGGAAGTGAGACTAGGAAAACTGGTAAAAGTTGTAAGGTAATATTACCTGTCAGTTAAGTCACCCGATCGACGGTGAATCCCAGATCAATCAGGTCATTAAAAATGTCTGTGGTTTTGGAGTCGCGAGGTAGGCCTTTAATGACCACTTTAATTGACCGTTGAGTTTTTGGTGTAATAGTGTAGTTTGGGAAATTAGCGTTATCGAGAAAAGTGTTAAGCGCCTGGTGCTGATAAAATGTGTCGGTGTAGAGTTTGATGTAATGACCAGCCTTTTTAATCCTAATGTAGGGCATTTTAGTTGTTAAAGTTTTCATGTGTGATCTAAAGTCGTCAGTTATTTTTAACATAATAGGGGGTGGTAAATTTGCAGTGGTGGGGTTTGAATCATGTGTGTTTTCATTGGTAGCGATGTTGGTTTGGTGTGGAGATGTGGAGCTATCTGGTACCGATTCTGTTAGGAGTGTTAAATTTTCCAAGGTGTTGAATTTATTAGTTAGGTCTATTTTAACATTAGTTTCCGGGTTGGAGTTTTTTGATATCTTTCTGTGTGAGGAGGTAAATCCGTCTACGCTTTCTTTTCTTTTAACTGTCATTGGTTCGGGGAAAGAGGGAAAATGTCTTTCTCTCTCTCTTGGATGTATTTTTAACTGGCGAGTTGTTGGGGGAAGTATGGAAAGTACAGGCAGGGGTGTCACATGGGGGGGGAGAGGAAATCTGACCTACCACGTGTTGCATATCTTTTGCGTATACTGCTTGCATCTGGAGTTGGTGCGCTATCAGGAAACTGTGGGACACTCCGTGGTCCTTGTAGTTGTTGATGTCAGTATTTGTAGCTTGTACGGAAAGTGTAAGCTGACTTAATTCCTCGGAGAGGGCAAGTCGTCGCTTACAAGTCGAGTCATGTGAGGTTCCGGGTAGGGAGGTTTGATTTGAGGAGGGTGGAATCAGGTCCTTGGGCTCATTAGTTGTCTTATTAGGTATTAGTTCTAGCATAGGAGAAGTGGAGTGGTAGTTTTCAGTAACTGCGCTGGATGGCCGTTCTAAGTTTCACTTTGGTCCGGAAATTCTCGTCTTTTCCGTTCTTGGTTTGCTAGATTTTCTATCGGGCCATGTCAGGAAATTTTTGAGCAGAGGATTAAGCAGTGCCAAACTGAAAAAAAAATTTCAGTTGGATAAAGTTGAACACGTGTATCACGAAATTTGTATGCGAGTGTGGTGAAACACGTCCGTCCGCTATCGTGTCTCCTTCCTCCCTTCCAATTAGTAGTGAGAACTTTGATAAAAAGCATATAAACAATTTCCTAAAATTGCCAGATTTAGTCGTACAATAAAAAGAATAAAAATTTGGTTTCTTTTTTTGGAGCATTTAAATAAATAATTTAATTTAAAAAAATCAAGCAACTGTAAAAAGAAAAAGAAATTACGGTTACCAAAAAGTGAATTATTTTGGTAGGCAGATTTGCCAAAAATTTACACAGAAAAGTAGCACGAAGAAGGGGAAAAGTAGCTAATTGATTTTCACTTTAAAATTATACATCATTTTTTTTAATTTTGTAAAACTGTTTTAAAAATACGTAAAAATGCTTTCATTATTTAGTTCATTTAAAATACGGTAAGTCTTCAATAACCGGGTTTTTACGACACTTGAAAATGATCCAAAACGCCAAACAGGCCGAGTATCATTCAAATGTGGTTGTCGTCTATTAGATCTTTTTACTTCTGGCTACATTACAGAGTAACAGCAACACGTAATTTAGAGTTAGAAATAGTTGGTGGAGTGCGGTTCTTCCGCAACATAATATAGTCCGAAATATAATTACATTTTTTAAAGCAAATACATGAAAAAGAAGGAATTTTAATGTCAGTTTTGGGCTTATTTTGAATGCTAAGAAATTTTCAAGGAGTCTTAGAATAATATTTTTAGTGTAAATTAAGAGATTGAAATAGAAGAAATTTGTATGTACAAACACTCATAATACAATTCCTTTACATTTATTATTTTTATAATTAAATTTCCAATTTTCTTTGAAAGAGTAGATTTTTTTTTTTAAATTTAGGAATTCTTGTTACTTAATATATAATTAAAAATTATAGAAATTTGAGAAAATATTATTTAATATGAAAAAGTTTAATTTTTAAAAGTTTTTCTCTATTATCTTAATTATTTATTGCATACTGTATATTTTATATATTTTTTATATATTATTGTTTTTTATATAATATTTTTACAATTAACCTATTTTTGATAAATTTATATAATAATTTTTAAGGTAAAAATCAATATTTTTTATTTGTACAAATATGCAAATAAAATACCAATATATATACAGTCTCTGGCCAAATTATTAGACGCACTATAAGATTTTATGAAAAATATTAATTATCAGGTGATATTATACAGGTGTTTTGTATTTATCACATACAGTGTATGCTTTTTGGTTGTCCATTTAATAATCTATTATTATCACAAATAACATCATTATTAAATAAAAAAATATGTATTTAGTGACTCTTGAAAGAAAACAGGAACAACTATAATTAAATATTAATATTTTGTTGAGCCACCTTTAGCCGCTATGAGAGCTACAATTCTCTCTCTGCGCGGCATACTATCAATACAAGACAGTACTGTCTCCTGCATTTGAGGATGATGATTCTACACGTGGATTATTCTTTCTAAGAGCTGCGTTTTATTTATAATCACATCTTTAGCCGCTTCTATTTTCATTAACTCCCAAACGTTTTCGATTGAGTTCATATCAGGGCTATTACTCGGGCAATCCAACAGAGGGATATTTTGTTCTGCCAAAAAGCTTTGATAGACCGAGCTGTGTGGCAAGGATCTCCATCTTGCATAAAAATGTATGTTTCGCCATTTGGAAACCATTCTTCCAGCTGCGGAATCAAGCGATTTTGCAAGACATCTTTGTATTCGTCTCTTCCCGCATCACACTTTTAACCACGTACAGACGTCCATTAGCCTTGACACTGATGACTGACGAAATCATTGTTTTTGTAGGATGTTTCACAGTCTGAACAACACAGTCAGAATGAAACTTTTCTCCACGACGACAACGCACAAACTGAGATTTGTTCTGCAAAATTTCAAATGTGCATTCATCACTGAAACAGACTTGTCACAAATGAAACAAATAATAACTAAACATATTTGCTGTTCCTTCTGTAATCATAGAAAATGGTTAAACACTTTGTGAATAAATTATAACAAACCGATCTCCAGAAGTCCACATCTTTATCATGCCACTGTTTGGCTCAATTCAGACGCTTTGCTTTCATTGCAGGGGTTAATTTGGGCTTCTTGGTGGGGGACGGCAGGTATTAAAATTTAAATAATTTAATTTTCTTCGAACAGTGCGTTCAGAAGCATTCATATTAATATCTTGGAGTTGCGATTTTATCACTTTTGTGGTAGCAAATCTATTTTCAAGGCAAATTTTCTTTAAAGATCTATCTGACCATGGGGTGAAAATAGGCTTTCTGCCGCTTTTTTTCTTTCATTTTGGGCTCAATTCTTCCCCTGACTCAATTTTCTTCTTTATGCGTCGTACACTAGCTTCAGAAACTTTCAACCTTCGAGATATTTCGCGGTATGAAAACAATTTTGCATTCACAAGAGCCTTTACTTCTGCTTTCTTACATGGTGAAAAAGATCGTCTTTTTTACCCATGCTGAATATGTACAAACTGGTTGTTTAAACGCCGCACACGAAATAAACAAATAAATGCGTAGTATTAAACTGCTAAATTAACAAACAAAGCACATTAACCGACAGAAACGCGTCCGCAACTCGAGCAGGTTTAGACTTGTTTACGTTCGTGTGAGAATTTATTAACTTTGTGTTGTATGTGTGAAATATAAATGCAAATACAAAATATATAATAAATTTCTTCATTAAAAATCCATTGGATCTATGTTTAAATGTGAAAGTATTGCATATAAACTTATATAAAACAATTAATTATTAAAAACAGGAGTGCGTCTAATAATTTGGCCAGGGACTGTATATATATATATATATATATGTATATATTTATATATATGTATATATATTATATATATATATATATATATATGTATATATTTATTTATATATATATATATATATATATATATATATATATATATATATATACTGAAATTTTTATTGAAGTGAAAAGGGTTATAAACTTTTTCTCATTCTTTTTTTTAATTTGGGGGATTTTTTATGAAAAATTTATGTAATTTTTACCTTAGTTAGTTTTTCTTCAATAATTCACTTGAATTGAATTATGTATGGATTGTTGATTTTTATAAGCAAGTTTTGATTATTTTGAAGACATGTTTTATAAAAAAAGAAAGAATATTTTTTTATTTAAATAAAAAAGCGTAATTATTATACAGACAAAATTTGAAGCTTTTATATTTAACAATTTCTGAGAAACATGTTTTAAAATGGTTCAATTTAACATTGTCGGTACAGGGGGTACCGACTACTCTTAAAACAGTGGGACCAATTCTTGCAGATTGTCACACTAACTGAGGGGTCAGGGTTTCTAATCAGGGTTTACTAAGTAGTTGTAAATATGACCTAATTCAGGGCCCTGTTGCTGTTTTTGAAATAATTTTTCTCTTGAAATTAACAGAAGAGACCTAATAATTGCTCATGATATTTTCGAATCAGCTATGCTTTCAACGGGGTTTCTTGACAACACATCTGCTACCACATTTTGAGAACCTGGGTGATGTTCACATTCTACGTTGAACTCTGCTAGTTTAAGTGCCCACTTTATCATTCTACTAGACAGATTTTTCCTGTTTGTTAATTTAGTTAGAGCAGCGTGGTAAGTTATGACTTTTAACGGCAGGGACCCAAAATACGCGCAGTATTTGTTTAATGCCCAAATAACAGCTAAACACTCCCGTTCCATAACATTGTAGTTCCATTCAGCTTTATTTAAAGTTCTGGGTGTGAATGCAATGGCTCGTCGGTACTGTGTGAGAACTGCACCCACTCTTACTGCGCTCGCATCTGTAAACAACTCAAATGAAATACTAAAATCCGGTAATTTTAAAACCGGTGCCTCTGTGACTGATTGTTTTAATTTTTCGAAAGCAGTTTGCGCTTCCTTCGACCAAATGAATTTAACCGGTTTCCTTTTTAACTGATACAGGGGCTCACAGAGATCCACATAATTTTTAATAAATATTTGATGCCATCCAATCGTTACCAAAAACTTTGATATTTCTTGAGTATTTTTCAAAAGTTTCATCTCCTTGATCGATTTAACTTTTAATTCATCAGTTCAAAACCCCTAATTAACTTCTTATGTGTGATTTCTATGGTTCTTTGTTTCAAATGAGGTTCACCAGATACCAGGCACAATAAAGTCACTAATTCTGTAGTGGCTAAGTTTTTATTACTTTAAAGACAGCCACACACGCACACAACATGAAAAAAACTAAGTATGATGCATTTAGTTTTAATTTGTTAACACCTTTTTTTGTTTCGATACTCACCGAAGTCACCACCATTCCAATTTTTTCCGCCATGTTGTCTCTCTCCTATACTCTGTCTTTCCTCCTCTGGCTGATTTCGATGGCAGCGCTACCTATAAAGTTTTTAAATGCCAGGCGAATCTTACACGCCCCACCAACGGAAGCACATGCATCATATTCAATGACCAGGTGCTAAAAGAAAGAGGTAAGTCACACACTCACGAAAGAGTCCTATTTCTGAAACATATGTAAATCTTAGTTGAAGAGAGTGCACTATAAAATTTAATAACACGTGAGGTATGACTAAAAAGAACCAGTAATACACACATATATTGAAAATTAGGCAATAAAATAAGGTTATATAATCATGAATATAGTAAGATTAATATTTTCACACGTATTCAATAACACAAGAGGCATGGCTTGAAAAAACATTAATTTATCTATGAAAATTCACCAAAACTAATTAATCGTATCTTAGAAAAGAATTAAGATTTTCACTTAAATTTAATAACACATGAGGCATGGCTTTTTAAAAAATATCATTAATATATACACATGAAAATTCGCCAAATCTAAACACGCATAGTTTAGAAAAGAATTAAAATTTATGATACAGTCAATACCCCTTTAACTTTTCCTCACTCTCTATATTCAGTAGTAAATAAACCAAACTATCTTACTATGAATATAGAGCGTCTCAAATAACATTCTAATTTCAAAACGCAAAAAGTATGCTTAATTAATCAAGGTGGGTCTTATATTTTTAAAGATAAATGTTTTGTACTTGTTTAGCATAAAATTTGCAAATTTATAATTTTGATGCTAAATTTAGCCCCTATGATGGACCAAAATTAAATTCACCAAAATACTATTACTACAATAATAATACAAATTTCTCTGCTGCATAAAAAAATATCTCAATTTCTCGAAATTTGTAATCCTAAAGATTTTCATAAATCACAGCAATTAAAGAAAAAATAAAAATATCTCTGCGTTCATATCACTTTCACAAAATAAATGAAAATAATGATAAAAGAAAATCAACCTTTTAGCCAAAATAAAAAATCATCAGTAATCTAAAAACATATTTGACGTATCTGATACTTCAAAAAAATTATATACTCATAAATACAAGTTCTACTTGGCAGACATAATATTTAATAGTATTCAAAAAGAAAAATAAGTTATTACGCTTTTTTCTAATAAAAAAATACACAGCACAGTTGCAAAGAAAATACAGATTATGACCTTGAACAATCGTTCTCACTTTTATTTATTTTTTGCGTACTTAGCAATGGTTAAATCCTATTTTTATAAATGAGTCATAGTTGAATCTGATACAAGTACAAAAAAAAGAGAGACATGAATATATATATATATATATACTAGCTGGTATACCCATTCTTCCCACGGGTGAACTGAAAAATTAAACACAGATTGAAGGAAAAAGAAGTTTTTAATGATTTAATTTTACGTGAATTTTAAATGAAACCAAAAAAAGCTTTTTGCGTATCTCAGCTAAACAAAAAAAAAAAAAAAAAAAGAAAGAGAAATAAAACATCTTTGTTCAATTTTAAGTATGTAGATCTAATAGCTGATAAAAGGGATTTTTTTTATTTATAACTGAAAGTAACACTCTTGAGGGTCGATTTTTGAAAATACATCCCTAAGCTGATCTCTGCTGAGCAAAAGTAACACATTGTTAAAAGTTTTGTGTAATGAACGCTTAAAATAGTGTAAATGATTTATATCTCAAAGTGTAATACATTAATATTACTTTCTGTTGTATTTATTTTATGTTAAAATTGTACTATTTGCAAGCAACGCCGTTTTTGAAATTATAATGGTGATTCATTCAAAAACATAGCAAAATGTTAACGATAGAGTCAAGTTAGCAAATGTCTTTCTACTTTCATAGCTCGAGCTTTATTAGAGCTTTGTAAGACCCGCCGTGTAGAGGCGCGATGCACGCTAATATTTTATCCACCGCATTATGATTTACTGCAGTTTTTTTCATACAATATTTTTTTTTGGATCACTACATTGAAAATAAAGGGATATACATAAACAAAATACTCCACTTGGGAAAATTTAATCCGTTAGAGCTAGTAAATTAATTAAAGATATTCCACTGTAAAATTAATTATATACACCGTTCACATAAAATAAGTAGTCAAATCATTTTCCAAGGTCTTCACTAACATACAAAAACATAAGACACTTAAATGTTGACATAAACTATTTTTTCCGGACAAAAATAATAATCTTTGCAATCCGCTGTAAACGCCGTCAGCTTAAAACGCAATACCTGCTACAAAACTATTCGGCTTCCCCGCTAAAATTCTCATCATAGAACCCGTGCTGCCATATATCTTGGAAGAGTGGATTTCAAAGAATATTCCTGCTAAGTATTGGTAGAATATTCCTTCTAAGTTGGTGTGGTGTGGTAGTTAGGAGAAGGGGGTGCCAGCTCAGGTTTCATCCACGTCACTTGACAGTGGTTCAAAATTACGTGGTCCGTTGCCAAAAGCCCTCGTGTAGCTGAACAGTTCGATGTTAATATTCACTCACTCCAAAAATACAGTACAGTAGTTATAATTATCTATATAGTTAAAAATGCAGTATCTGCCTATTCAATTAAAATTATAGCGTTATAATTAACTACTAACCACAAACAAATTTTGAAAATTTGTCCAAATGATGCAGTGTAAAAGAGAAAAAGTTTATTTACTTTAATTACCAGAACCGATAAAAGCATTTATTTTGAAGAAAGATCAATTTCTTACTACCAAATGTGCATAATAAAATCATAAAAAAACATTAAAATAAAGAGAGATGTATAACAACCTCTCCCTTCAAAACTTAGTTTTATTCTGAAATTAAAAAAAAAGGCATTATTCTGATCACAGGAATTAAATAGAAACTAGCGCCTTGCATTGGCAAAATTTTCACAAACAAAAGGATATATGCTTTTGTGGGCTTTTTTGCAGCGCAAGTTAGATTTGCTAGCAGATGTCAGAATTTTTTCCTACTTGACAAATATCGTTATATTTTGGATACTTTTTACAAATTTTTTATAAATTATAGCTTTTGCTATAAATTATATTCTATGTGTAATTCTGATGTACAAGCTATATTACTGTAAAGTTTCATTAAAATCCATTCAGTTGTTTTTGCGTGAAAGACCCACAAACATCCTCACAAACTTTCACATTTATAATATATAACAATATCTTTTTTTTTCTTAAATCACCATGTATTATGTAACTGATTGAAATAATGAACAAATCTTTCTACAAATAATGCACATTTTACATAAAAAAATAATACTCTTCAATTTAATATTCTGCCTAATGGACTAAATTCATGTGACGTCACGATCACATGATTCCCGTGAGCTCTTGTTCAAGGGCATACGGCGTCATTTGGTTACGACTATTTTGCTCTTAAACTCGTATAGTTAATTATTCTTTGTTTACGTTTAGAAATGACACGTAGCACTCCTGTATCAAATAAACACCCCAGAAAGAGTTACACATTCCGATAATTAGGCCGACAATATGAATTAAACTAGCTGGTATACCCGTTCTACGCATGGGTGAACTGAAAAATGAAACAGCACAGATTGAAGGATAACAAAGTTTTTAATGTGTTGGGGTGAGGCGAGTGAACTATTTTTTCTGGCGGAAGGATAACTGAGTGATCCGCCCCGCGCTCTTTTTTCCGCCTTACTCCCGCGCATTCCTTCTACGAGGTTGACGAGCTGACCGTTCGCTGTGTGCTTTTGGGTCAGACTTGCTGTGTGCAGTATCCGCGATCAATATTTTCGTATGTATATAAATAAATGTGATGTCCCAAGATACCGTAGTAGAAGTGATTTCACAAAAGAACAACAAGTGGTAGCAGAGCGTGGTTAATCTGTGTGACGAGTTAGTTGACTTTGTGAACGTTTAAACCTTTCTACCTACAATGGATAAGATAACTATTCCCGATTTAAACGGAACGAACTATTTCATTTGGGAGCTTAAGATGAAAGCTGCTCTTATCTTAAAAAGATTAGCCCCTCTAATCTTAGAGGAGAAACCTGAAGACCTTACCCGTAAAGATGAAATGGACTGGATTACTAAAAACTCAGATGCAATAGCATACATTAAGTTATCGCTCGCAGATGAGCAAGCCTTACAGTTCGCGGCGGAAGACAACGCGAAAGTGCTGTGGGATAAAATTAGAGCGACTTACATGGGCGAAGGTGAAGACCGAAAAATTGACGCGGGCAATGAACTCAAGAACATCCGAATGAAAAATGGCGAAACTGTAGCAGATTATATTGCAAGAGCGCGGGGGATTTCTCGACTAAGTGTCACTCCCTTGGACTGGGCGTGTCGCCGAGGGAATTGGTCTACCATACCGTTAGAGGATTAAATGGAAAATTCTCCAAAGTGCGGGATATTCTGAAAACGCAAAGAGGAAAGAGCATGGACGAAATATTACAAATTTTAAGGGAAGAAGAAGCAACTTTAAACTTGCCAATTAAAACTCGCATGGATGGAATTAATGAAGCATTTTATTGTAAGAGAAAAAATGAAAAGCAAACGAGACTGTGTTATATTTGCAGAAAATCAAATCATCTAGCTAAGGACTGTTATTATAGAAACAAGAACACACTCTCCAAGTACAAGCCAAAGAAACAATTCGTCTAGAAATGGACACGTATTTACAGCTTCCCATCGAGAAAAACCTTGTGACAATATCTGGATTCTGGATAGTGGTGCATCCTGTCATATAGCTAAAGAACCTGTGTGGTTCAAAAATATTAGTCCAGAAGTGATGGACATTTACTTAGCCGATAAAAATTCTAAAATGATGAGCCAAGGAACTGGAAACGTTTCAGCTAAAACTGTGAGTACAAAACATTGTAATTCTATTAATCTAACAATTACTGATGTCAGTTATGTTCCTCAATTAAGATGTAATTTACTGTCTGTAACATGTTTAATGGATAAAGGTTGTAAGATTAAATCAGAAAATAATTGTGTATTGATATATGATAAAAATGATAAGTTAATAACTAAAGCATTTAAAAATAATGGTAGATTAGAAATTAAATTAGAACCTATGTATAATTCTGAGTGTTTTATTTCTGACCAATCTACTAATAATTATGAAATTTGGCATAACAGGTTATGTCATTTAAATTGTAAATATATGCTTAAAATGAAAGATTATATTGATATTGATAATGTAAATAATTTCACATGTGAAACTTGTGATATAAGTAAGGTAACCAGAAAAACTCATCATAGTATTGATATATATCAAAGCTCACAAATTCTTGAGTTGCTCCATGCCGACCTGTGTGGTCCAATTAATATCGAATCGCATGGTGGTGCAAAATATTTTATGGTAATTGTAGATGATTTTTCTGGCATGTACTTCACTTATTTCTTAAAAATAAATATGAAGTGTTTGATATATTTTCTCAATTTAAAGCCAAATATGAAAATTTAACTGATAAAAGGATTAAAAGATAAGAACTGATAATGGGTTAGAATTTGTAAATGAACAACTAGATACTTACCTGGCTAATTCAGGAATATTTCATGAAAAACTATTCCATACAATAGTGAATCAAATGGCAAGGCAGAAAGAGCCAACCGTGTTCTTCTAGAAAGGGCTAGATCTTTACTATATGAAAGTAAACTTCCTTTAAACTTTTGGGCTGAAGCTATTAATTGTAGTACTCAAGTATCTAATGTTACACCACGAAAAGGGAAAGAAAAAATCCCATTAGAAATTTGGACAGGTAATAAACCAAAATTAAATTATCTGAAAAAATTTGGCTGTGTGGCCTATTTTGACGTTCCGAAAGTATTGAGAAATAAATTTGAAGTTCCAGGAAGACGTGGAATTATGCTAGGATATGCTAGAGAAAGGAGGGGATATCGAATTTATGATATTAAAAATCAAAAAGTAATTGAGGAGAGATCAGTTAAATTTAATGAATATTTAAAAGGTAGTAATTATTTAGGTGAGATAGAAAATGAAACATGGGATATTGACTCGTTTTTTGAAGTCTCTCCCGAAAGAAACGAAATTAATCAAAATACAGAGAATGGAGTGTTGTATAATTTTGATATAAATAATGGACCTGGAGCAATTGAGAATGATAATTCAATTCCCCTTCAGACACGTCATCACCTCGGACAGGCAGAATCCAAATTCCGGTACTTGGATTGAATGATGTGCAAAATCAAATACCTGTTAGAAGATCGGAAAGACTAAAATCTAAGCTGATGTCTGTCCATTTGGTAAATAATGTACCTAACTCTTATTTTGAGGCAGAAAATAGTGCTAATTGGAAAAATTGGAAATTAGCAATGGAGAATGAATTAGATTCGTTAGATAAACATAAAGTTTGGGAAATTGTACAAAAACCTGCGAAATCAAAATTAATAAAAACTAAATGGGTATATAGCTTAAAACAAGATGATGCTGGGAAAAATATAAAATACAAAGCAAGGCTTGTAGCAGCTGGTTTTAATCAAATTAAAAACATAGATTATTCAGAGTCGTATTCACCAGTTGTAAATATTGAATCTTTTCGATTGTTAATTGCACTTGCAGCTAAATTAAAGTTAAATGTTAATTTCTTTGATGTAAAAACTGCATACTTATATGGTGATTTAGAGGAGACGGTGTATGTGTTACCCCCTCCTGGTTATGAAAAATTAATTGGAGATGATAAAGTTTGTAAATTAAAAAAAGAGTATTTATGGTTTGCCACAGTCTGGTAGAAACTGGTACATGAAAATAAAGGGTGAATTAGAAAATTTTGGTTTAAAACAATTAGCTTCTGATAATTGTGTTTTTATTAAATCTGTTAATCAAAGTGTTCTTATATTATGTATGTATGTAGATGATTTAGCAATTTTTTGTAACAATGATAAAATGTATGAAGATATTGTTAGTAAGATTAAAAATGTATTTGAAGTGGTTGAAAACAAAACTAATAAGTTTTTAGGCATGGAAATTGAAAAATGTGAAAATGGTATTTATTTATCTCAGTGTGACTACATTAATTCATTATTAGTCAAACATAATTTAGAAAATAGTAAAAGTGTGAAAACTCCAATTGTGAAGGGGAAGACAAAATTTTTCCCTCTACAAATGAATTTATTGATATTACTATGTATCAGGAATTAATTGGTGAACTTTTATATTTAGCTAATAGAACTTGACCTGATATTTCTTTTGTAATATCTTATTTATCCCAATTTAATCATAATCCAGAGAAGAGACATTACAATTTGGCTAAACGAGTGTTAAGATATTTGATGGGCTCAAAAGATAAAAAATTGTTTTATGAAAATGAATTTGGTATTTTAAATGCTAGTTCAGATGCTAGTTGGGAAATGCAGAAAATGGAAAATCATTTTCTGGAGGTGTAGTTTTACTAGGTAATTCATTAATTTTATGGAAATGTCGTAAACAAAAGAGTGTTAGTTTATCAACATGTGAAGCAGAGTTTTTTCTATTTCTGAAATTTGTAAAGATATAATTTGGACTGTAAATTTATTAACTGAATTAAAATGTGAACAATTTATAAATAATGCTGTAACTTTAAATTCAGATAGCCAAGCAGCAATTCAGTGGATTAAGGGTACCCGTTCTTCAAATAAATCAAGGCATATGAACTTACGTTTTCATTTTATAAAGGATTTAATTGAAGATACTGTAATTAAATTAGAATATGTCCAAACAGAATTTTTAATTGCAGATTTCCTTACGAAAGCCATGAATGTAGAAAAGTTGGAATATTCAATGCAAAAAATTGCATTACTCTCTTGATTTTATGTCACTGTGTTGATTGTTATATTTTATGTGTATTGTGTATATGTCTATAATGTTTGTAATGTTTAAAAAAAATGTATCACTCGCAGGAGGGGTATGTTGGGGTGAGGCGAGTGAACTATTTTTTCTGGCGGAAGGATAACAGAGTGATCCGCCCACGCGCTCTTTTTCCCGCCTTACTCCCGCGCATTCCTTCTACGAGGTTGACGAGCTGACCGTTCGCTGTGTGCTTTTGGGTCAGACTTGCTGTGTGCAGTATCCGCGATCAATATTTTCGTATGTATATAAATAAATGTGATGTCCCAAGATACCGTAGTAGAAGTGATTTCACAAAAGAACAACATAATGAGTTAATTTTACGTGAATTTTAAATGAAACAAAAAAAAGCTTTTTGCGTATCTCAACTAAACAAAAAAAAGAGAGAGAGAGAGAGAGAAATAAAACATCTTTAATAAATTTTAAATATGTAGATCTAATAGCTGATAAAAAGGATTTTTTTATTTATAACTCAAAGTAACACTCTGTGACAAATCTATACGGAACTTTATCACTAACCTTCTGAGACGTCCTTTTTAGGAAAATTTAATTCCCTACCTATTTCCAATCAGCTCCAAAAAGAGGACAGGGATTCCTTATTATATATGCAGATTAGATAAAGTATTTAAGTCAAACGGAATAGTAAAGAAAAAAGCAGTAGGAGAGAGCGAGATTGAAGCAGGAAGGTATAATGGAGAAGTTGGAGATTTATTAATGAAGATTTCTAGGTGGATAAATCTCAGGAAGAGCTGAGCTGCAGTGTGGTAAATATTGATTTATAATTTAAGTCTCATTAAAGTTTTATATTAGGAGGGAGATTAAAGTTAAATGTTCAATAGGAACATTATTGAATATAATTCTGGGATCTCGTATTGCGGTAATCTCTGCGTGATCGATATTCTAATTGTTAATTAATTGGATCATTAAATATTTAAGTTAATATAAAGGAAAGTCCCTTTTAAACCTCATAAAGCTATTTTCATTTAGTTGTAATTAAAAGTCTTTGATTCTATTTGGGAAAGATAACTAAATAAAGAAAGTTATTTATAAAAATGGCTACCGGTTCTTATTTGACTCAAAATCATTCTCGTTCTCAAAGTGAGATCCAAGGGGATCTTCACAATGGCGCCCAACGAATAAATCCCGAGAATAAAGTCGGATCCAGCTTTAGAATCATTCCGGAACAATATTTTTCGGGGGTTGAGAACATAAATGATTTTTTGGAGAATATTGATTATAATCTCGCGTATTATGAGATACATGTACAACTAGCGTGTACTTATTTGAAAGGTCATCTCAAAGGACAGGCACTAGACTGGTTTGAAGTTCTTGGTTATAGGGTCTTTGAAGATAAGGCAACAGACTACGCGCACTTAAAAAAGGCATTGTCGGAACAATTCCCCTGAGTCAGAAACAGGTCAGAACTAGAAACGCGATTTTATTCCTCCTCGCAAAGGCATGATCAGCAGCTTTCGGACTTTATTTATGAATTATAGAAAATTCATAAGATTCTTAAATTAGAAATGTCGGAGGAAAAATTAATTGATCACGTCGTTAGTCGATTAGAACATCAAATTTTGGATTATGTCGAATTTAGACATCCACAAAATACTGCCAATCTCCTGCAAATCGTTGATAAATACGAAGAACGTTTTATGAATAGACAGATCAGAGGTTCGAGTGAGGGATTTAGAAGTTCAAACCCTAATGAAAACAATCGTGTTAATAACCAGCATAGACAAGAAAATTGGAGGGAAAACAGAAATAATGAGAGATACGCCAATAATAGACGACCACAAAGAGAGTTTAATCGATTCGAAAACCAAGGTTTCGCAAATAATCGGAGATTCGAGGGTCGACGCCAAGGTGAACAATCGGATCAGCGATTCCACAATCAGGGCGGTCGACAAAGTGGGTCGAGAAATATTTCATTTCGGGGTCAAAATGAACGAAGTAGACATTTAAACTTTTAAGCGATCGATGTGAATATGGGGGTAATCGATCTCGGGGTACGGAAAATCCTCCAGTTTCGGATCATCGGCCTATCAGAGTACCTTCTATAAGAATGACTCCAGTCGAATTACCGTATGTCCCTATACTATTAAACGAAACCTTTATTACAGCACTATGGGACACGGGAGCGGAGAAATCTTTTATTTCGGAGGAGCTCTATCGCAAATATTTTTCATACCGACCTCGTCAAAAGACGAAAGACAGAGTCGTGACAGCACAAGGAGCCCCGTGTAGTCACTTAGGTCGGGTCGAATTGCAGATTAGGATCAGGGAATATCAGAAACCCTGGGAATTCCATATTCTAGACCACATGCAATATCAAAGCATCTTGGGAATCGATTTTATGAAAGCGTCACGATTGACATTGGATTTTGATCAGAAATCCTTGATCATTCCCGACAATCAGATCAAGCAATTGCCGAAAATAGAAAAACCGGTTGATATTGATCTCGCAGACACAAAACTTGATGCCGGGCAACAGAGACAATTAAAAGCTTTATTTAATAATTTTAAGGGGTTATTTTCCGATCAGCCGGGATTAACGCATGTTCTATATCATGAGATAGATAATGGAGACAAAGGACCGGTAGTGTCGAGACCATACAGGTACGACCGGGTCAAGCAAATTATCACATCGGTAAGATGTTACGGGATGGTACAATTTGTCCTATTAATTCGCCTTACGCATCTCCATTCGTTCTAACTCGAAAGAAAAATGACCTTCCTCCAGATTCTCCCGAGGCGTATTGTTTCGCGATCGATTATCGCAAATTAAATGGAATTACCAAATATCCTCGATATCCATTACCGGTGATTGATGACTTACTCACCAATATTCCTCACACCGGCGTTTTGTCCACTCTTGATCTAAGAAGTGGCTATTTTTTCAATTGGCGATTAGTCCAAAAGATATAGAGAAAACCGCGTTTATCACTCGCAATGGCACTTTTGCGTTCCTCTGCATGCCTTTTGGCATTCTGGGCATTTCAAAAAGGCCATCGATATAATACTCAAACCTGTTATTGGGCGTTTCGTGTTGGTCTATATGGACGATGTTATAATCACATCTCCATCGTTTAAAGACCATCTCGATCATTTACGTCAGGTTTTTACTTTATTGCGAGACGCAGGGCTAACGTTAAATAAGGAAAAATGTCACTTCGCCCGTGACAAACTACAATATTTAGGCCTGATTATTAGCAAAGATGGAATCGAAACTGACAGTAATAAAATTAGGGCAATTACGGAAATGAGACCTCCCAAAAATAATAGGGAAGTGTCAAAATTTTTAGGGATGACGGGTTGGTACCAACAATTTATTCCGCGATACGCAGATATATTCGAACCATTGTACCAATTAAAGAAAAATGGGGCGAAGTTTAACTGGTCGAATGAAGCACAGGATTCTTTTGATCAGATCAAACGCACACTAACGGAGGCACCAATTTTACAATTACCGAATTTTCTGAACAGTTCAATTTATTCACTGATGCAAGTGGGGTCGGAATTGGTGCTGTGCTTCAACAAAATCAAAAACCTATTGCTTTCGCGTCTCGAACCCTTAATAAAGCAGAACGTAATTATACGGTTACCGAAAGAGAATGTTTGGCGGTAATATGGGCTCAAATAAGTTTGAAACTTATTTTGGACCCCTTCTGTGAAAGTGATCACTGATCACGCAGCGTTAACAAAGTTAACGAATGGTAAGAATTTGTCAAGTCGGATGATCCGATGGGCATTGAAATTGTCCGAATTTAACATAGAATGGGAGCACAGGCCTGGTGTTCAAAACGTGGTCGCAGATCTTTTATCGAGAAATCCAGTGGACAGTGTCGAGGGGGTCACAGATTTCGTGCGCAGCTCTTAGAGCCCTCGCAATAAATTCACGTGAACAATTAATTAGAGAACAAAGGGAAGATCCTGAATTAGGACATATTTACCGATATTTGGAAAACCCTGATGACGGTTCTGTTAATGCGACGGTATGCGAGGGTTGGTTCCAGGACTTCAAGTTAATAAATGGTCTCCTCTTTTACGCGAAGTATTTTTCTACTCTGGGAGAACTAAGAGTTTATATTCCTGGTTCTCTTAGGGGAAAAGATATAATGAAAGAGTTTCATGATCTTCCACTGTCAGGACATCTCGGAAAGAGGAAGACATACCTTAAAATTCGTGACACGTGCTATTTTCCATTTATGAGAAAATATATATTTGAATATGTTTCAACCTGTGAACGGTGTCAAAAATTTAATTATAAAAACGCGCTACCAGCTGGTCATTTAAGGCCTATAGTTTCCAAATATCCGAATGAAATTGTAACGCTAGACTTATTAGGCCCCTACCCCGCATCCCGACCCGAGAGATATAAATTCATATTAGTTATATCTGACCACTTCACTAAGTGGTGTGAGCTGATTCCTCTTCTTAAAGCTTCAGTCCAGGCAATAGCTAATGCTTTTTTTGATAACTATATAGCGCGATACGGAGCTCCGATTTCTTTGATAAGTGATAACGGCCCCCAATTTATTTCTGACGTATTTGAACATCTCAGTCACAGGCTGGACATCAAGCATATGAAAACGGTAACGTACAGACCACAGGCTAATCTTACTGAGAGAGTGAATAGAAATTTAGTTCAAATGATAGAAATGAAGAAAACCATGAAAACTGGGACCAATTTCTACATGAGTTCGCTTTCGCACTGCGCACTGTGGTAAAGGAAACAACAAATAAAACTTCGGCTGAGTTATTCTTGTGAAGGAAAATCATAACCCCGTTTAGCAAGCTCATAAATGTTACAGAGGATACGAAATATGTTGGTAGGAACATCGAAAGATTATTCGATGAGGCAAGACGAAATATGCGAAAAAAGCATAAGTCTTGGGAAAAATATTACAATCGCAGAAGGAGGGATGTTCACATCAAAGTGAACGATTTAGTTTTAATTCAAACACATTTCTTAAGTGCCGCGGGTAGAAAACAGGTTGGAAAATTTATGCCTAAGTTTGAAGGTCCCTATAGAGTTTTGGAAATAAAAGGTAATAATTTAATTATTTGGAAAAGCGAAAAAAAAGTGTCAGTTAATATTGATTAGGTTCGAGTGTACCGACCTCGACAGACAGACACGATTAGTTCAGATAGTCAGGTAGAAACTCTGTATGACGAGCATGGAGTTAGTCATGGGTCGAATAGATCGAATCAAGGGCAGTTTAAAGAGCACAGGAAAACCTCTAGTAAGGAAAGTGAGGGGTGTAGATCACGGCAGGGTAACACCGCGCGGGAGATCCCCAGAAACAAACGCAAAAGGAGTGTTTATGAGTCGAAGAACCAAGTTTTAAAACGGTCCGAGATGTGCAGGAAGAGATCACTGCAAGGGTCTGAGCACAAGGACAGGAAAAGACTCGCTCGTGAGCAAAGGCAGGGTGTCAAGAGCTCAATTCCATCCTTGATCTCATCCAGAACTTATAAATTTAAGAGACCTAATACCTCTTCACAAGGAGTAGAGTCCACACACATTGCAGGTCCATCAAGGTTACCTGATCGCAGGTGGAGTAAGTCATCTAAAGTCGGATCCCGGACGGAAGGTAGTGGACGTGATAACCAGACCCGCCAGACCAGAGCAACAATGAGAGGACGCAAAGCGGAGAGACCAGTACGGTCGAATCAAACCACAACAAGGAGACATTGCCCATACTATCTACGCAGCCGAGTGAAGGAAAGCGACGGCATTCCTGAGGAGCAGAGGAACATCGAAATCAACGGCATCTCTCACAGCAAAATAAGGAGCAGAAGCCTCAGTATGGAAGCGTTGGATGGAGATCCGGTACATAGGAGGATTTAACAGACAAAAACCAGGTTGTATTGTTTCTTTATCTTCGCGGTACGAACAAGTGAAGAATTTTTGCACTTGAAGCAAGTCACGGGCGGACTTTAAAATTAAGAAGACTAGCAAAAGTGGACATCGCATTGTGTGTGTTTTTTTCTGTAGCAGAAAAAACAGCTTTTGTGATAATTTTTTGTATTATGGAGAAAACATCTGTAAAATTTGCATTTGTTTACTTCGATGTATGACTTCGCTAAGATGCGATAATTCATTTGGTTGTTTGTGTTATTTGTTTATTGCAAAATGATTGTTATTGTATGATGTATATATATATATATATATATATATATATATATATATATATATATATATATATATATATATATATATATATATATATATATATTTTGTTTCAAATCTGGTGACTTGGGGCGTGGCGAAGTTAGATAGGATTAACCATTAACACTAACTAGCGCAACAACTTTTAGAATGGGAAGGCAAAGGAACCAGGTATATATTGTATATAAAATTCATGTAACAAGTGTATAAATTCATGTCTGCTTTTACCTACCACTCAAATGGAAATTAATCTTTCAGGGTAGCTGACCCTGAAGTCCTCGATGTTCCAGTGCCAAAGAAGATACAAATTGTTGTTTTATGTATAGTGTTTAAGTAAACTCTATGGGGCTGGTTTTTTCCCACCACTTGGGTGGTTTTTCCCACGCCTCCGTGGCCAAATGGATAGAGTGCAGGGATTAAATTAAACTTGTAAAGTGTTATGAGGTTTAAAAATTGATTATAAGTCGTAATTTTATTTCTCCTTTTCCTTAAGGAAAGATAGTTTCAGTAATATCCAATTGGCAGTTAAAGTCGTCGGAACTATAAGACAAATATAGGAATTACGTAATTTATTTTCAGGACGTATGAGACCTTCGAATAAAGAATAAATCCCGTTTTCTTTTTGGAGGGGATTGTGACAAATCTATACGGAACTTTATCACTAACCTTCTGAGACGTCCTTTTTAGAGAAATTTAATTCCCTACCTATTTCCAATCAGCTCCAAAAAGAGGACAGGGATTCCTTATTATGAAGATTACATAAAGTATTTAAGTCAAACGGAATAGTAAAGCAAAAAGCAGTAGGAGAGAGAGATTGAAGCAGGAAGGTATGATGGTGAAGTTAGAGTTTTATTATTGAAGATTTCTAGGTGGATAAATTAGGCTCAGGAAGAGCTGAGATTCAGTGTGGTAAATATTGATTTATAATTTAAGTCTCATTAAAGTTTTATATTAGGAGTGAGATTAAAGTTAAATGTTCAATAGGAACATTATTGAATATAATTCTGGGATCTCGTATTGCGGTAATCTCTGAGTGATCGATATTATAATTGTTAATTAATTGGATCATTAAATATTTAAGTTAATATAAAGGAAAGTCCCTTTTAAACCTCATAAAGCTATTTTCATTTAGTTGTAATTAAAAGTCTTTGATTCTATTTGGGAAAGATAACTAAATAAAGAAAGTTATTTATAAAAATGGCTACCGGTTCTTATTTGACTCAAAATCATTCTCGTTCTCAAAGTGAGATCCAAGGGGATCTTCACAACTCTTGAGGGTCGATTTTTGAAAATACATCCCTAAGCTGATCTCTGCTCAGCAAAAGTAACACATTGTTAAAAGTTTTGTGTAATGAAAGCTTAAAATAGTTTAAATGATTTATATCTGAAAGTGTAATACATTAATATTACTTTCTGTTGTATTTATTTTATGTTAAAACTGTAATATTCGCAAGCAACGCCGTTTCTGAAATTATAATGGCGATTCAATGAAAAACATAACAAAATGTTAACGATAGAGTCAAGTATACAAATGTCTTTCTACTTTCATAGCTCGAGCTTTATTAGATCTTTGTAAGATCCGCCGTGTAGAGGGGCGATGCACGCTAATACTTTATCCACCGCATTCTGGTTTACTGCAGTGTTTTTCATATAATATTTTTTTTGGATCACTACATTGAAAATTAAGGGATATACATAAACAAAATACTCCACTTTGGGAAATTTAATCCGTTAGAGCTAATAAACTAATTAAAGATATTCCACTGTAAAATTAATTATATACACCATTCACTTAAAATAAATAGTCAAATCGTTTTCAAAGTTCTTCATTAATATACAAAAACATATATAAGACACTTACATTTTAAGTTAAACTATTTTTTCGGGACAAAAAAAAATCTTTGCAGTCCGCTGAAAACGCAATATCTGCTACAAAACTATTCGCCTTCCCCGCTAAAATACTCATCATAGAACCCGTGCTGCCATATATCTTGGAAGAGTAGATTTCAAAGAATATTCCTGCTAAGTATTGGTAGAATATTCCTTCTAAGTTGGTGTGTGGTGTGGTGTTGTAGTTAGGAGAAGGGGCTGCAAGCTGAGATGTCATCCACGTCACTTGACCATGGCTCAAAATTACGTGGTCCGTTGCCAAAAGCCCTCGTGTAGCTGAACAGTGCGATGTTAATATTCACTCACTCACTCACTGCAAAAAAAAAAAAAAAAAACAGCAGAGTAGTTATAATTATTTTTATACTTAAAAATGCATTATCTGTCTATTCAATTAAAATTATAGCGTTATAATTAACTACTAACCACAAACAAATTTCGAAAAATTGTCCAAATGATGTAGTATTAAAGAGAAAGTTTATTTACTTTAAGTTCCAGAAGCGATAAAAGTATTTATTTTGAAAAAAGATCAATTTCTTACTACCAAATGTGCATAATAAAATCATAAAAAAAACCCAATCAAAGAGAGAGATTTATAACAACCTCTCCCTTCAAAACTTAGTTTTATTCTGAAATAAAAAAATTAGGCATTATGCTGACCACAGGAATTAATTATAAGCGAGCGCCTTGCGTAGTGAAAACAAAAAGGGTTTCTTCACAGACAAAAGATAGATATATGCTGTTGTGGGCTTTTTTTGCAGCGCACGCCAGAATTGCTTGCAGATGGCTTTGCAGATTACTGTGAAGTTTCATACAAATCCATTCAGTTGTTTTTGCGTGAAAGAAGCCAAACATGCTCACAAACTTTCGCATTCATAATGTATATCTAGATGTAAATAATTTGCTATGTGTTACTATGACTGAGTTGTTTATTTGGATTTATTAATTTCAATTTCCATTACTCAAATTATTTCTGCTTGATTATGTTTTGAGTTCTCATAGTTGCAAAATTCTAAAATTGATTTCAATGCCAATTTTTATTAAATAGTTAATAAAAACCAACAAGTGTATAGATTTTCAAATCCGTAATAACTTTTAAGCGCAATGATCTATGAAACACTAATCACTTAAAGCGACTAAAAAATTTTAAAAAATTGGGCATTTTATGAGTTTGAAAAACTTAAATTCTTAATTTTTAAAGTAGTGAAATAAGCTGGTCAAACTGACTTTTTGCTTTGAAAATCAACTTAATATATTTTGAAAAAGCATTAAAAAGTTATTTTTACTGTTACTGTATCCAAACATTTGTTTTTTTCAAAAAGGGTACTATTTAGTTTTAAAAACAAAGTGACTTATGCTAATTTATAAAACAAAAACATTCAATTACTGGAAATTTTTTGTTAGGTCTGGTTGTACATTTTTTCTTGTTTTGAAAATTCTTATTTTTCAATTCTGCGGCAGAAATATATTCAAGTACTTTTATAACCTGAAAAGTTAGTGGGATGTCTAACACAAGAATTTTGTGATTTTTTGTTTTAAATTCACATATTTTTAAATAGTGTTATTCTTGATTTAAATTGTGTATAAAAATATTTATTTTGTCTACATCAGATAAATTTTCAATTTAATTGTGAATGGATATTTTATGCGACTATTCATTTATATATATATATATATATATTGTATTCCTTCAATCTAATTTGCATTTCATTCTGCTGTAAAAATAATTTCATTTTCGTCAAAAAACTGATCGACAATTAAATAAAATATTAAATGCTACTCTAAAAATTAAGAATCAAATTATAAACTAATCGCTGATAATGTATCTATTAAAAAAATAAATTAGCCCATTCACATTTCTTTTACGGATGTTTAAAAAGCTGCTAAATTTGAATAGTTGCCATTACTTTTAATCTTTTGGAATAAACTTATTATATAAAATCCTATTTTGTATTTTATAGCAATGAGTTACATTAAAGCATAAATGAGTAAATAACAATGCAATCATAATAGTTTCAAAAGAAAAATACCTATAAAACAAAATAATTTATAACTTAACGGACAAGTTATTCTGATTTGAACAGATGGCTTGCACTTCACTCTCTTCTTCATTTCTGCTTTTACATGGCCTTGAATAAAAAAATAATCATTCACTAAGTAATCAGGCTCAGTAAATGACATGTTGCTCACGAATTTATCTTCGAATAATTTTAATCCTTTCGACATATTCGCAGCAACACTTCAATTTCCAATGGCACTGGAAAACTTCCAACTATAATACAATATTTGGTGCAAGTTGAATTTTTTCAAAGGAAGCGGTTTTGAACCTATAATGTTAGCCCTTCTTGTGAAAAAATATGAAATAAAGAATTACAAAATTAATTAATAACTAAAATAACTAAGAGCTATATCTAAGTGTATCAAGAAATATAAATAAATATCCAGCTAACACTAACCAGATAATACTAATGAAGCAAACGAATACCTAATTAGATAAATTAGAATAAAACAAAAATTATATAAAAGAGTTGTTAAAAATATTTCCTAACAAACATATATACTAGAATAATGCAAAAAACGCAATGATATCATATATTTCGAATTAGATAAAATTAAGACACTAAAATGTCATCAACAAAAATTAAACTATAGGAAAACTAACGTTATGAATAAACATGTGTAGATATTGCAGCCGGAATCACGTGACTACTTACTTGGCGTCTACCTGTCGTGAAGATAATCCATTCAGAGATAAATAATTACATTTGATTTAATCCAGCAATATTTCTGGTGGAATAAGAAATAGTTCGATATTTTCTTACCTGACTTGTTGTTACTTAACTCGATTTGGAAACATCATCTCTTGCTGCACCTGGAAGTAGTTACTTATTTCTTAATAATTGAATTTATCTGAAAATAAATAGTATCTTGACAGCACAATAGACGACAACACACGAATGAGTTTGAACATGAACTGTTTATTTACACTAAGGAATACAACAATGAAATGCGCAGAGCACCATCTGTGGACTGTAAGATTAAACAATTTCAATAACATAAATATCTGAACTGATGTTCAAAAGAAATACATATATCTAATAGTTCATAATGTTTCTGATGAAACCCAATAAATATCTGAACTAGTGTTCAGTAGAAATAATATATATCTAATATTATATAATGTTTCTGATGAAACACAAATAATACTTCTAAACTCTTGGAATAGATATTAATTAATTCTCAATTTAAATGAAAAGAAAAATGTTTACTATGACAGAAAACTAAATATTCTACACAGTGACCATTTAAAGATTATAATGAATCACACCGAACAATGTTTTCTCAGACAGAAAATTAAAATATTTCTCGTGGTAATCATTTAATGATTATAATGACTCACCCGAACAAGGTTTTCTGTTTCAGGGACTCTATAATGAATCAACGTACGTATATAAGTTAGACTGTAACTCAACATATCATCTGTTCCAAACCAAAATCCAACTAATGATAATGCACTCTTTACATTTTCATTCAAACACTAATAACTTTAATTTGTGAGAGTGGATTAATCCCTCTTACATGGTATTTCGATGAAATCTTCATCCTACCGACTGCGCCATTTAACTTATTAATTGTGATTTCTATGGTTCTTTGTTTTAAATGAATTTTCACCAGATACCAGGCACAATAAAGTCACTAATTCTTTAGTGGCTAAAGATTTATTACTTTAAAGACAGCAACACACAACACAAAACAATATAAAAAGAAACTAACTAAGATACATTTAATTTTAATTTATTAACACCATTTTGTTTCGATGCTCGCCGAAGTCACCGCCATTTACGCTCGTTCCGTCATGTTGTCTCTCTCCTGTACTCTGTCTCTCTACTTGTTCATCTTTTTTTGGTAACTGTTTGATCTGTGAATCCGGAATAACTAAAAATATTTTATCAAAATCAAATGTAATTTTTGAATCCTTCATTAAATCGATCCCCAAGATGCATTGATATTGCATCTGGTCTAAAATGATGCAGTTCCCAGTTTTTGTGAATTCCCTTATCCTGATTTGTAATTTTATCATACCCAAATTTCTCCACCTGGCACCCTGTGCAGTCACAACCTCGGTATTTGACTTTTTTTTCGCAGCCTGTATGAAAAATATTTATTGTAAGACTCTTCAGAAATAAACGATTTCTCGGCACCAGTATGTATTCGAAAGTGCCATAATAAGTGTTTAATTTAATAATATGGGCTCGTACGGAAGATCTGCGGAAGTCATTTTTAAGGCAGATATCCGAATACTACATTTCGTCATGATTTTACGAGGAGGGTTTACTTCAACTAGAGATCGATTACCCCCTTCATATCGATCGCTTAAAAGTTTAAATTTCTATTATTTCCTGTGGTTCAATTATTACTTCAACCCCCTATTTACAAACTCATTCTGACTGCCGCGATTATCGAACTCATGATCATTTTTATCAATACAGCTCCTGTTCTCGAACCCTTTTGATTTAGATTACCCTCATGACTTCTAAATCCAATCAAATCTGTATTGGTCATTCTCGTGTCATTCACCCTAATACCAACACCTGCATCTCGCCAGTTTTCATTTCTACGTCTGTTTGGAATCTCCTACGCACATCCCAATTTTGTCTTCCGATATTTGATCGGAGGGGGGCGGGGACTCAGGATTTCTCTACTCAAGTACCTATTTCGTGACCATTTGTAAAAGATGAGTTCTATTAGTTGGATTTCTGATTTCAATATACTCCATGATCTGGGGCTCGAGGGGTGGAGCTCAATGAGTGTCTTTCTTCAGATATATTTAGTTTAAATATTTTGTGAATTTTTAAGAGGTCATAAATAAACTGACATCTAACTTGATATGTGGAGTAGAACCTTGCTTCTATGTCACATTTCATATTACTGGGAAAATTTCCGTTAACGCCTGCTTCAATTGTGCAAAATCTGTTGCTTGCATCTTGCCCAAGTACATCAAACTAATTTTGTCCCCGTCCCCTGGCATGACCTTTTAAATGAGCACAAGCCAAATTAGCCAGTATTTTATAGAATGCTATGTTATTCTCAATGCATTCTAAAAATTCTACTATATTCTCCTAAAAAGGCTAATAGACGAAAAGCACACAAATCTTTCAAAAACCGTAATTTTTAAACATTTTTTTTTCAATCTTTGTACGGATTATGGATAATATTGTCTTACACAAGGGAAAAAGTATTGTGAGAAAATATTTATAAATAAGGAAGTTACTAAACATTTAATTAAAATTGTGAGTATTTTTTGAAAAAATCGTGAAAAAAAAGATTTCGACTTTTTTTTAATGACTGATTCTAAAAGAGAAAAAGATGAACATTTTTAGGGTAGAATACCAAGTCATTGTTGCGAAAGGAAATTGAAAGGGAACTATTTTGAAATCATTTTCAATAAATCTCTCTAATCATGACTTTGACTATATAATTTTAAAAAATTCTAAAAAATAGAAATCTCATTATTTTATAGAAAAATTATACCATATCGGTAGCGAAATAAATGATCTTTCCCATTTTGTGATGATTTTTTGTCTGCGTTTGATATTAAAAATTAGATGGCTTTTTTAAAAACGTGGTTAAAGTCAGAACTTCATACTTTCCTACCTTACGTTCATTGCGTAACGTGGAACGAAAAGTTTCCCCTACCGTGCCAAAAGAAGTTAACTTTAAAAAAAAGGAAATAGAGAATGTTCAATGAAGTGATAAAAAGCATTAAATGCTAACTTAAAAAAATATGCGTGGATCGTCCCGCGGTATAAGTGAAACTTCTTTGGAGACGTTGGCCTTAAATGTAGGAATAGATGTAATTATATTAAAGTGCTGGGGAAACTTATTTCAATCAAATAAAATTCGAGCTTTATTTATTGTAAAAAAATAATATATTTTTATAAATTTCCTGCGACATCATTTTCCGAGAAAAACACAAAAGGTTTGTGGTAACTGAAGTAGGATATGAAAATCCTCGATCATAGTCGATCAAGAAAACTGCATCAATTGTGGTTCCGTATCTTGTTTTTCCTTATCTAGTATAAATATATTCATTGTCAAATTCAGTGTTTTTTTTCAAGAATTGAATAAGTGCTTTTGCTTCTTCTGATGCAAAATTAACATTAAATAAATTGCTGGAAGAGAGCTCCTCAGCATGTTCATCAAATAGTAAGCTTCTTTGTACATTTTCTTCTCCAGGAGCTATACGAAGATAGTTATTTTCATTCCATACCAATGTCTGTTGCTCAGGCAGTAAGACTATTCAATAATAATATTTTCACTGATTTCATCTTGAGGAACTTGGTGGAAATTGAAGAAATTATCATAGATTATAACATCCTACATTCTGGAGAATGGAGTAGCTACTAAATATTGCAACTATGCTTTGTTGGTTCTTCTAGGGACCAAACCCATTAGATAACTTGTCCTGTGAATTTTTCGCTGTTTGATGTGAACATTGACACAGTAGTCATCATCATTTTGTGCAATTCATTTGACCATTGTACTGACGGATACTGAAACATGTATTGAACATTTACCCCAATATTCCAAGCTAACAGCGTACATGTCTCAAACGCCTAGTTTGCATAAAAGGTATTCGTGGCGAAAATAGTCTTTCTGATACCACATCCAAAGTAAGAAAATGTGCTGAAATTTCTAGGTATACAAAACCATTATATTTTCGAAAAATATGTTGCTCAGCTATATATATACTGGCGTTCTCAAATCATCTCTAAACCACAATTTATCACAAATGGAACACCCATGACCGAATCTTTTGAAAATCCTTGTGAGCCTTTTTATGGAAATCATAGTTTTTGCAAAGTAAGATACAATTTATTATTGGTTCACATGCATCAGTTCCACCTCGCACTATAATTGTTAAGGGCTCTGTACTTGTTGATGGCACAGGGTGCTTCACAAAGTCCGTATTAATCTGTGCTGCCATTAGAAGTCTCAATATCATCTCCTTCACCAGTTACTCAACTCGGCATTATTTTACAATGCTTTTTCCGTGTTCGATATTCTCTCATACGCTCTGACGGTGATTTGGCAGTCATACTTGATAAATTTGTTATATTTCTCTTCTTTTTTTGTGTGATTTTTCAAAAGAACTTGCTAGTAGTTTTCCTTTCACGAAATTCTTTTCCTATTTGGGCATTTTATTTAGGCATACTGAAAAGAATTTATAAACGAATAAGCTCATTTTGGACCCTGGGCGCAGATCTACTGGCACCTTAGCACTGGAGGATCGAAATTTGCAACCAGAAAATGTGGTTAAATTTATCTTATCTGGGCCCCAGGCGCAAGTTCTCAATGCATAAACCAGCAATGGTGAGTAGTACTTATTATAAGTGTCGTTGGTAGTTAAGGGTTAAATGAAATACGAAATTCACACCCAAAAATATGTCAAATTTGTTGTAACAAAAAATATTTTTCAAATTTGATCTAACTTTGTTCAAAATTGATCCAGTTTGTCCGGCCGTAGAACCCCTCCACCACACACATACGGGGTAGCTTATATAGGGACAATTAACTGGGAAGGTGAAAGAGGACTTCTGGGGCTTATTGTCGTATCTTTTCTTAGGATGGGAAATAGCTTTCGCACACTTGGTGACCAGGAATGCACATTTAGCCTTTTGGATGCTAAGGGCCAAGCCTTTCTAATTTCGTTTATTTACAGCAGGGATTCTCAATCACTGTATCGCCAAATTCTTGAAGTGATACGCCAATTTTTTTTAAAAATCCTTAGTTATAATCTGACGTAATATTATTTCCCTAATTTAAGTATAAAAAAATTTGATTGAGTTCGTAAAGCATTTGTGATAATGGAATGTCTATACATGAATAATTTTGAAGAGAAAGAACTAATTTCGCCCTCTGTATATACTAACTAGCCATTACCCACCCACTTCACTGGGTATTTCACGATGTTGCATATATGTATACTTTTTACATATAAATTAATTATTGATATCTAGCATTAAGAATTCGATTGTATTGAAAAATATATTTATAGTTGTTACACTATCACCCCTTGATATAAAAAGAACATAAATTATAATATCTAATTTCTATTTATGTCTAAAATCGAAGTAGAAAGATTTTTTCGCTCACTTAACCTAATAATCAAGTGGATTTCCATCAAAGCAACTTTCAGTGGATCTCTACTCCATAAAATAAACATGCGCGCTAAATTTAAAGTCTAAATCTAACAGAGCAAAAACGGAATTTTTATCATCAATACCTCGTTGACAGCATTCTTAGCGGATTCCAATTCAGCAAAAGAAGCATGCAAACCAAATTTTATTATTATAGTCTTAGCAGTTCAAAAACGGGAATTTTGTCTATCAATACGCCCCAATAACTCTTCCCGTTTCCCCCTGCAGTTGATTTCCGTAAAATTCATTCTTAGTGGAACTCTATTCAACTAAAGAAAAGTGCTCAACAAATTTCACGTAATTCAGTTAAATTCAAAAACAGGAATTTTTCTATAACATGCCTTAATCCCTCGCAAACCCACTCCTTTGGGGGTCCGTTTTCGCAAAAAACTTTGTAAGAGGAACTTTATACCATGAACGGAACATATCTTCTAATTTTCAAGCAGGTGGTTCTATTAGTTGAAAAGCGGAAATATTTATCTATTACGCCCCTTAACCCCCCTCAGTGACCCTTGGGGATCAATTTTCCCCAAAACTATTTTGTAGCGGATCACTACACCATGAAAGGAATTATCTTACCAAATTTTAAGACTGTACGTCTAATAGTTTAAAAATGGAAATAATTATCTATAACGCCCCTTAAGTCCCCGCAACGCCACTTAGGAAACAATTTACACAAAACCCATCTTATGACAGATCACTACTCAGTGAATGGAATCTGCTAACTCAATTTCAAGATTTTACGTCTAATAGTTTAAAAAAGGAGTTAATTGCCTATAACGCCACTTAGATCTCTACAACGCCACTTGGGAGTCGATTTTGACAAAGCTCATTCTGTAGGGGATCTGTACTCTATGAAAGGAATCCGCTTACCAAATTTCAAGACTGTATGTCTAATAGTTTAAAAATGGAAATAATTATGTATAACACATCTTAAGCGCCCTCAACGCCCCTTGGAGGTCGATTTTTGTAAAATTCATTATGTAGGGAATCTCTACTTTATGACAGAAATCTGTGTACCAAGTTTCACGACTTTACATCTAATAGTTTAGTAAAGGAAATAATTATCTATAACGCCCCTTAAACCCTCGTAATGCCCCTTGGGGTTCGAACATTGCAAAATCCGTTCTTAGCTGACGTCTACAGCATGAAGGGAACCTACCTACCAAATTTCAAGTTTGTACGTTTAATAGTTCCGGAGATATCGTGATTAGTCAGTGAGTGAGTGAGTGAGTCGCTTTTCTCCTTTATATATATAGATATAATCGAGGTTTAATTTCAATGTAGTCAATTAATTTATTTTCGAATAAATATAAGAATAAAATTATTGTGGATAAGAGTCCAATTATCCACAATACTCAAAAAAGCTTCACAAATATTGTTACAGTTTTCTACACTTTATATTTGTATGAATTTGGAAACAATATAACATAGAGATAATCTAATAAAATTCAGCATATTTTTTAGATTCAAGTATTATTTTGAGAAATTCGCGTAAAAATTTTGCTTGATTGATATATATGTATGGCTGTTGCTTATTTTGATCGAACTGCACTCTTCCCACTACCGACCTATAACGCGCACCTATACTTTCAAGCTTAACTTTTTAAATTTTAGGTTTATTCACCGTATAACGCACGCCCCCTTTTTTACGAAGAACTCCAAATAGTATATCTATCGTTCTTATATTTCGAAATCATTTGTTCTAGGTATTGTAACAGACTTTTGACAGAACAGTTTTCATCTTGAATCACAACGGTTTTACTTAATCAGGCAAGTCATTTCTTTGAAATAAACGGTATTTAAAAACATGTAGAAGTAAAAAAAAATTATGCTCATTTTTTTTCATTTTTAAAGCTGTCGTTTTTATACTTGCCGTATAACCAAGGCTATCTTGATTCTCAGGCTGCGACAGACAACCCCCCGAGAAAAACTAGTTACATGACCAAACTAGGAACGATTCTCCACGGATTTGACCATCATTTCACCATTAAAGCTTGTCATATAGTGCCTTATCTTACCGTGTTTTTTTAAATGATATGTAGTGAATATAACATAAGTAATACCATTGGATATAAAGAGAAAGTAGGATATTTATATTATTGTATGACTTTATTCTTGAGTCATTATTGAATTTATTTTAGTTTTAAAGATAATTGGGTATAATAAACTGATGCATTTATGCCAATATCACTAATTATTTGGAAATTAAGATATTTTATTCGATATGAGAAATTAGTGTTTAAATATATATATATTTTAATATATCAAATCCTTATCTTAAAAAGTTTTATTAATACCATATTCGAAAACTCCGCACATTTTATAGTAATGTCTCGTTATTGTTATGTACCCCAACTGTTCATCAAATAAAATAAATATCCTTTCATTTTCCCGGCTGTCCATCCTATTTGAAAGAGATAACATATTTCAGTGAATTGCTAAATAATCTTAATACGGTTATTGTTTTTGAAGAAATCTGACTTATTAATTCTGTTCATCATGTTATGACTATTCAATCTCGAGAAAAATATATTAAAATTTGTAACATAGGAAAAATTTTGCAAGCTGAAAAATAACTGCGCGTTAAAAGGGTGCTATCTTAGCAATTGGATAAAAATAAGGTACTATTTCACTGAAAAACTTACTTTCAAATTATTCAGAAGAGATATTTAATGTTAAAGTAGATATTAAAGAATTCACAACGAAGTATTAAATATTTCAAATAAATTAGATAATATCTCAATAAAAGAGTATAAAATTTTAATGTAAATTACGGGTTATGCATGCATAATATAAAATTCGGATGCTCCGATTGTAAATGTATATTTCTTTCAAATAAAGAGATCAATTTCGGTTCAGGAATGCAGGACAAAACATTTGAGACTTCTGGATAGAAGAGATTTAAAAATGCCCACGAATATATTGCTATGAAAGTCATTTCAACGCAATATTTAATCTGTTGATATCGAAAACATTCGAATCAAGATTTCTTAAAGTTAATTGCGAATTATCCTGTTTGCAAGCACAACAGAAGCGTATTTGTAATTACATGAGTTGTGGAATGTCTCGCATTCGTTTCATTCACCTTGTGTAAAGTGTAACAAAAACCTGTGTATTTTCATATTTTAAATTCATATTCCTTACATTCGGAAATTTAAGGCCAATTAGATCAATGTTGCTTTTTATATTTCACTGTTTTATTTATTTAAATATTCAATTATCGATTGGTATATTATTCAATATGAATGTGTGTGTATTTCCTTATACTTCACTTTTTTATTCTATATAGATTTTATGCACATGGTTAATAGATCACATAACTACTTAAAGAAATTTTTTATTTATTTACATTATTCGTTTAAATCATTTTCATGACGATTTTAGCATTCGAAGCATGTTAAATGTAAAATATTTTTTACCTCATATTTATTTGAAACGCATAAAAAATAATGTAAATATTGGTTTGAATAATATCATTACAAATCGAAATGATTCAAAACTTGAAAGTAATCAATACATCGCCTCATTGATATATTCTGTGAAAAGTTTTTTTTAAATTTTTTGTCATATTTATAGGTAAAGTATTCTTTTCTAATGTATAATCTAGAATCTATTTTTGCTGTATTACTGTGGTATCTTAAACTGTTTGTGTCATTTCTATATATTTTTACATTCTGTATTTGTATATATTTTGGCATATATTTAACCTGTATTATGATTCATTGATTGCAGCAAAATGTTGCTAAATTTACATGTTTTTTTTATTTATATGCCTCTAATGCTTTACTTTTCGTATTTTCTTTGCAAGTAAATGTTTCCTTTATTTTATCTGATTTATCTTAAATTTTATATTGAGTAAGTTTTTACTTAGATGTTTCTTACATTGTTATGAACCTTTCACGAGTGATATATCCCCCTTTTTCCTAGAAAATATTTGACATCCTTCAAACGTAATTAATACATAACTTTCATCTGAAAATATTCTAAATGGGAATTTAGATGGCGGTACTTGTAACGGAAGCATTACCGACCGAAGCCCTGTATTACCGCCAGAGAGAGAGTTGGGATTTGAACGAGTAAACGTTACTCGTCTCGCTGTCCAATCCTGGACTATGTAATATATTTAATTTCCCCTTATTTCCTTTAAATGTTTAACCTGTATTGTGTCTAAATGTCTGTCCATTGTAACTGTGTTATTTTATGTCACAAACTATTTTAAATTACCCCAAGATCTTATCCATTATTTTCGTTTACCCAGTAATGACGTAAGAGAACCGTTACAAAATGAGAATTATAAAAAATATTCAATATAAATGTGGAAATATATGTCTACGACATGAAAAGAAATAAATCTCGTACGCTTTATATTCGTGACAGAAACTGCGAGTAGCAAAACATTCCCTCCTTTCGTGACATCATCAAAACGTTGTCGGGGCCCGGTCCTTCAAGATGCCCTTGGTATAACGCGCATCTATAAGTTTCGATCTTATTTTATGTGTAATAAGTGCGCGTTATACGCCGGATTTTACGGTAGATAAATGACACAATTCCTTATTCGATAAACATTGTTTTCCTACGATATTGTTCATCAAAAATAATTAAAGAATTTGTTTGTTGGTTTAAAAAAAGAATAAGTTAACCAATTGACATTTAATTATCAGTATTACATGATTATAAACTCGTGGAAAGAAGTTTCATGTTTTGATGCAAGCTTCAATGTTTGATTTCTTTCTTTGCCAATAGATTAGACTATAGCAAAAATATTTGTGTTTTAAACCTCTAAAAAATCTTCCGTCACATTTAAGTATCACAGCATCTTTCACATAGTCCAAAGAAAACATTTTAATATAAGAACTAGGGAATTCCAATATATATATATATAGTGAAATACGTTTTAACGCGAAGAAGATTAGAAGAAACATATACAACGGTCCCGACAAACGTATTTTCATGCATTTTTTTCCTCTCTTAATGCTAAAAGAAAATTGTTTAACACGAAAAGATTTCCCTTCAAAGAATGAATAAAATATGGAAAACACCAGCCAAATTGGACTGTCCTATTGGATCATCAGAAGAATACATTGAAGTAGAAGATGATAATGTGTGTATAGCCCAAATTATGGCAGACAAAGTCATTCTGGAGTTTGATCTGAGCTCAAAAAATATCATTAATTCAGATTCTGACAATGAAAACGAAACGGATGGTGCAGATCCTGTTCCCAGATAACTCGAAATGGGGAAGAAGGTCATGAAAAATTTGCACACTAATTTAAAAGCAATTTTTCAATGGTGAAATGAATAACAAAATGGAATATATCAAACAATTTGATGCTAAAAGAACAATGCAAAGAAAAAAATATCAGATAATTTTCAAGAAACTCAATAAATATTTTGCTTTTCAGAAAATTTCAAAATTTTGTATTAATTTTCTTCAAGTTCTTGCGAATTTTTTTGTTTCATAGATCTTTACTAAACTTATGCATATCTTTGTAAATAAAATAAACAAAAATAAACTTAATTTTGTTGATATGTTTTTTTTCCACGTGATATCCTTTAATACGAATAAATATTTCAATCTCTTCAGTTTCATGTTAAGCAATTTTGACAGCATATATATTTAACACTTTCTTGCATGCTGGAAATTTCCATCATAACATTGAGTGGACAAAAATATATACTCAAAACAGATGTACTATAAATAGTTTGTTGTTGACAAGTTTTTTTTCACCAATATTGCGAAAAAACGAACGTAGCTGCCATACTAAAAATCAAACGTCTCAATCATTATTAAGCGTTGGAACTTATCATTCCATTGTTTTTTGTGGTTGAAAGAAACATGCGCGATTTCTTGAAACATTTTTTTATACTTCATCTGAGATGTTTTTGGCTGGTAAAAGTGATGAGTGGAAAAAAGGTTTCTATTTTGTATTTCTTTGTTGTGCTGAACTTCACATGTAAATTTGCATGACGATGGATATATATCCCTCATACATTTTTTTAATTACTTTATAATATATATTTATACTAAATTGTTCCTTTTCTAGAGCAGGAATTCTCTCACCATGATTTTTTTTTTTAAAAAAAAGAAAAAAATCCTGCAAAACCAGGTTAACACAAGAAACATTAAGCATCATCACATTGAAAGTACATACACATACTTTAGATTTGTATTTAAAAACGATTTTTAGAAATAGGTAAATATCAATAAACTCACATTCGTAGAATTTATTTTAACACATATTCAACTGATTTATGTGAATAAGCTTTAATAACTTACTTTTACTTTTCTTTAAATGCTATATCTGAAAAATACACATAAAATTACAGTGTAATTAAAAACATCAGAATAATTTCACACAATAAAATAAACAAAACAAAGTCATTAATTTTTGCTCCCGTA
This sequence comes from Trichonephila clavipes, assembly GCA_019973935.1. Classification (NCBI taxonomy): domain Eukaryota; kingdom Metazoa; phylum Arthropoda; class Arachnida; order Araneae; family Nephilidae; genus Trichonephila; species Trichonephila clavipes. Next base: position 183,333 of record BMAU01000318.1, on the reverse strand, counting down.
ATTACATTACTTTAAGAAAACAATGATATTCTTTTGAAAAAGGAAAACATGTCTATCTTGCAATACTGTGAGTATACTATAACATAAAACTAAACCAAAAAGACATTTTGAAGAATTTATATGTAAGGCTTTCTATCAGCTACAAAAGCATTAGTCATTATTAAAGGTATAATGTAAGAAATGCTACATTTCACAGTGGACATTTCTTATTGGTTTTAAAAGTAAGATGGCTAACAGAAATGTCTCCAGAGAAAGCAATGCAGTGTATTTCATGAACATGAAATTTTTAATTCCTACGAATATATAAATATGCTCTATGTGACCAGTTTCAGAAAACACCTAATAGCACATTTTATAAAGTTTTTTCCTTTGTATGATTTTGTAAATGTCTTTTTAAATTAACAATTTGAGAAAAACCCTTGTAGCACACATCACAAAAATAAGGTTTTTCCTTTGTATGAATCCGTAGATGCATTTTTAAATTACTATCTTGAGAAAAACCCTTTTTGCACACATCAGAATCATAAGGTTTTTCCTTTGTATGAACCAATAAATGTTTCTTTAAACTATTATTTTGAGAAAAAACCTTATTGCACATTTTACAAACATAAGGTTTTTCCTTTGTATGAGTAAGTAAATGCACTTTTAAATTATAAGCTGTAGAAAAGCTCTTTTTGCACATTTTACAAACATAAGGCGTTTCCTTGGTATGAAAACGTAAATGTACCTTTAAATCACTATTTCTAGAAAAACCCTTGTAGCATATCTCAAAAATATTATGCTTTTTCATTGAATGAATAAGTCAATGTGTTTTTAAATTACCAACTTGAGAAAAACCCTTGTTGCACACTTCACAAACATAAGACTTTTCATTTGTATGAGTAAATAAATGTGTTTTTAAATTATAAGCTCTAGAAAATTCCTTGTTGCATACTTCTCAAACAAAAGGCTTTTCCTTAGTATGATTAAGTAAATGTTTTTTAAAATTACCAGCATCAGAAAATCCCTTGTTGCACACTTCACAAACATAAGGCTTTTTCTTTGAATGAATAAGTAAATGTCTCTTTAAATTACCAGCTTGAGAAAATTCCTTGTTGCGTATTTCACAAACAAAAGGCCTTATAATATAAAGAACATGTGAATGATGTCTTGAGTTCTCTTGAGTGAATGACATTTTTCTAACTTAAAATGTGCAAGCTTTTTTCTCAGATGTGACAACAAAAATCTATAGTTAAAATCTACAATAAAGAGAATGAGTCTTGCACTCTTGTTTGGAATATTTTATGTTAAAATCCTTCTGTAAAAGAAAAAAAAATGTATTCAATAATAATGTAGAACATGTAAAAAAAAAGCAGAATTTTATTCTTCATTATAACATATGATTTAAAAATATTCAGCTTGTAATTACAGCTTAAAACAATTAGAAAAGAAATTTTTTTTCTAAAGTCTGAAGAAGTTGATAAGCTTTTAAATATCATTCTTATTAATTCAATGAAAAAATCTAATATAAATATTAAATATCTCCGTTATTAAAAATATGTTTATGTAATACTTTATCCGATTAACGAGAGCAATATATAGGAAACTGAAGGAACATAATGGCAAAATATGAATACCTTCTAGGTGGAGAAGTCTAATGGGTTACATACTGTGTTATAGTATTCAAAAATTAAGCATATATAAAATTGAAAAAGAAAAGAAAAACAATGTGCAAACATTTTTTGATGCAATATTAAATTTTGAAATTACTTTTCAAAAAATATCTATACTGTAGAACATTATTTGTGCATAGGTAAGTTCTGATAAATAACTTTTTCAGTTCCTACAATTAGCTCACACTCTCTATGCATTTATTTATCTTAGTGGAATTTTCAATTGTTAATAAAATACATTTTAAAGCACTCTCTGAGCTGAAATTTTCTATACACTATTGTTTTAGGTAAAAATATGATAATCAAATTATAATTAATTTAAAAAATTGACAAACTAATTATTTAAAGATTTACAGATACAGCTACTTTGTTTTCATTTTTGGTGACTTAAATCAAAACTTAAATAGATTTTTTCCCCTCACATTTTAAAGGATTCAGTTGAGCTGAAATTTTATATACACGATGGTTATGGATGAGAATATGATACTTTAATGATAATTAAATACCACTTAATGTTGTGATTCTGTCATATGTATAAATATATTTATATTACTTGTAGTAGTTAAAATAAAAAAAAAATTGTACATCTAAGTAAGAATTAACTAAAAAAAATTTTATTTTTCATATTACCTGTTTCACCTTGTAACCATGATCTAACATAGAGAGATATAATATTTATACTAAAATATAAAAAACTGCTGCTCTATATCAGTGACTCTCAAAAGGATCCGTATTGACCCCCTTGGGTCTATGATAGCCTGCAAGGAATCCACATCTTTTGGGAAAAAATGGGGTCTAGAATCATTTTAATTTTAACCAGTTCATAAATTTAATTTATAATGAATGGAGCATCCCGTTTACAGATGTTTTCTATTTATCTATAAAGTGTTTATTATATTATAAATACATATTTATCTATCTGTATTAACATTAAAGAGTAAACAAATGTTCGAGTGAAAACACACCAAAGGATGGGAAACAATCAGAAGAATCTGTTTTGACCATTTAAATTCCTAATTTACAATTAGTTATAAATATAGTAACTAAAAATGTCAAAATTAATGATTGTAATGCCCCGTTGTAATATCAACTTCAAAGAACATCTCGAACATTTCTGTTGTTTTTAAAACCGTTTTCCCTTCTTCCAAACCACAATCAGAAGAAAAAAATAATAAATCCTGAATTGGATATATTGTTTATTTCACCACAATAATTTTGTTATATTGTTCAATAAACAATATTTCGCTCTTTTTGTAATTTTTTCTAAAATGAGTAAATTTTGACGTTTTTTCATGAATACAACATTCAATCTCTCTGTGCCTCATTCTCATGATTAATCATGCCTAAGTCCTCAAAGAGTGCAAGATTTATTCTTATAAACCACGTGATTTAAATATTGGATTCGACATAACTTTTTCTTTACGATTTTTGAAATTTGATTTAAAAATTTATAAACTTCAGTATTTCTGAAAATAAATACATGAAATTTCTTTCCCTTGTGCCAAAACTTTTTATCTATGTTTTGGAAGAAAATTGAAACTCTTGGTACAATAGCAATGCATTAGCAAAGCATGTATTAGCAATATATACACTGCATCATCCAGTGATATAATTTAGTTGTTAAAAATCTGAATGGTAGATGGAAAGAATCTCTTAAATTAGTCATCAAAGCAATAAACTGAATCTAAAGCAGTGTATTGAACACATGGCTATTTGCATAAATGTGAGAGGAAAAATTATGAGCTTTAATCATTAAATAATTCACACTAAAGTACACTGCCTTGAAAAGGCCTATATTTATTAGCTAAGTTTTTTTTTTGTTGTTGTTCTTTTGACAACTGAGAGTTTTGTGATGTTAAAGATCAAATTTTTCGAGAAAAATTTCACCACAAAAACTAGATTTTACCAATTGAACAGATTTATTTACTAAATTTATTGGATTAACATGCAGATCCAAGGCGACAATCTAAATGTGATTCAGCCATGGAGTGTCATTTTACCATTTCTTGCCAGAATGAAGCTAAAAGAGTATAACAATGGAAGTCATGAATTTTTCCAGTGTCTCAATTTGTCAACGACAATTTTCCAGGAACATGACATTTCAAACTACATTTATTTTTTAAATGCCCTTGATTCAGTTTTCGATTGGAAAATGTTTTGACCATGGTAATATTAAGAAAAGCACTTAATTCATAAGGGGATTTTGAAAAACAAATTGTCCTATTTACAAGAGGAACTTATCGGAATAGACTCTAATGACGATCTTAAATTAAAGCATGGAAATGAATATCAGCAATTTTAGCTATAAAAGACATTCTTGTCTTTTATCCCAAATGATAGAAAAGTATGATACAGCTTTTAAATGCTCTTTCTTGAGAAAAGCAATTTCAGAATGGTTGTGAATCTCCAAAAGAAAAAAAATGCTGGACAATACAAATAAAATTGATTTAGGATTAAACGTAACATAATCGAAGTTAAATGTGAAAAAATTGTTGCAATGCATCAGATTCTTTCATTAAAAATGTCACAAATAGTACAAATGGTGAAAACTTATATAAAAAGAATACATAAAAAGGATCTACTTTGTACAAAAAGTATATGAACAAATTTTCAAAACTGTTGTGTTTATTTTCTACAAAGCCTTTTTAATAACCTAAAAAATAAAATTAATTGCAACAAGTGATATAAAATAAAAGTTTAAGTCATTTCCTACTTAGGGTAACAAAAAAAATATTATTTTAGTTACTTTTTATTAAATAGTTGCAATTAATATAAATATGTATATATATGACAGAATCACAATATTAAGTGACAAAATAGAAAGCAATTTTCCTTGCAACTTTGGACTATTATTTTTGTTTGTTACTTTTCATGAATTAAATGTTATAGTAAAAAGAAATAACATTCTCAGAAATTGGGCCATCCCAGGTGGGAATCAAACCCACGACCTTTAAATTAAAAGTCCAATGCACTATCCATTGTGCTACAGAGATACAACGAATGATTTTCCTTTCATATATGCTGTTGAACTATTATTCTTGTTTATTACTATATATTCAATTTAATTTAATCATTGAATCAATATTTGAAAAACTGTATTAAACATCAAGTGTCATTAACTACAAGTTCAAAAAATTGTATTTGAACTTGAATGAATGAATGGAAACTATTTTATTTGCGGTTGAAAATTTGAACAAAATATATATATTTAAATAAATATATACAAGGAAAGTGTGAACTACCAGAAAATACGGCATATAATGTGCACCTATACTTTCAAGCAGCATTTTTTAATTTTTAGGTATAGTTGCTGTATAACATGCACCCCCTTTTTTAAGAAAAAACTTAAAATGTACATGTGCAATTTCCTTATGTTTCGAAGTCATTTATTGGGTGAATCATTCCACACTCTCTTTTGAAAAAATATATACTTCTAGAACTATACCGTTAAGCGCAAGAAGGGGGCTAAATTGGCACCATGGTTCGATTTTTCCCACGCTTTTCTATAATCATTAATTCCTTTTTCCCCTATTATGTGATGTACGAGGCAGACAGTTAATTCTGATATAAATTAGAACAATTCTGAGACTTATTACGCTCGCTGTCTGTAGTATATTTAATACTATGAATAATATTGAATACGCCTCAAATAGCGAGCAGCAATGATGGGTCCTGGTAAACGAATGAAACGGGTGTCAAGATCAAAGTGATTCAATTTGTTGAAGAAAATGGAATCGTACTGCAGCAAGGATGTTTGATATTGGCGAAAACTCCATAAGGGAGTGAAAAAAAAATTAAATGACAATAATTAACATTAATATCTCAAATCAATAAACTGAATCATATTTACTCAAAATCCTATTCATGAACTAAAGAAACATCAAACACTTTACACGTCTTATAGTCTACTCTAGAATCATACTAATAAAATGATTACATCGCCGTATTAGAAATATATAATTTTTAAAAATAAGAACAATTTTTTTTAATCAGAAATGTTTCAAGAATCACACATCTATATTAAATATTGAGATATATGCACAACATTCAGTATTATTATCATAATAAATCACTACTCATAAAATATACTTATATTCAAAAATTGGTCATGCCTATAGTATGTATGTTTAAAAAGATATGAATATCATTTCGATTGTATAAGAAAATAGTATACCTAATAAGCAATATTTTTTCACAAAATGGTTTTTTTAAACTACATAAACATTCTAGCTTTCAATCAGAGAAAATACTTTGAACACATTAAAATGTGAAGATTTTTTTTCAGGCGATTCAATATCATACATTTTTTTAGAACCGAAATTAAGTTAAAGTTTATGATCTGCATACAAAAAAATAAATAAATAAATAAAATTGTTTCGGGTTGAAAAATAAATCATTTCGTGAAATCAGGGGCGTATAAAACTGAATTAGTCGACAAATTTCCCTCCAATTGTCTAAAGAACTCTGGACATTCAAAAGTCCATTTAATGTCCCCTTTCTTTGATTTTCTTTTTAACGTTTCTGTTACCGGAGTAACTGACCGAAAAAACATAGGGATATATTGTCGATCATATCCCCAAACTTTAACCTGAGTTTTATACCGTGATATTGAAAAATCTATTATTGCCCTAACCTTCAGTTGAGCTGGGGACTGCTTTCCCAACCCAACAACATGACTACAATATTCAACGCCATCCTGAGCGAGTTCAAATTCCGCTGGCCTGACCGCTAAATGTGTGTTTAGCTCCAATATCCCATCCATGTGGTCTATAAGAAAGTCCCAGCCCTCTGAAAAGACAACCACATTGTCGAAATATGATAAATCAAACTTTTCATGCCCTTGAGGTAGTTCATCCATCAACATGCTGAAACAATAGGAAGCATTTTTTAATCTAAATGGCACTCGTAAAGGACAGTAAGTTCCTAATTTTTGAAGTAACTCGGTAGTTAAAATACTCATAAGTAAGGTTTCTCTATCTGCCTGGATCTCTCTAGGAAAGACCCTTCTAAAAATCTGTGGCGACGCCTCAACAAGGGGTGTGGATGCCATCTCAGGCACTGGTACTGCCTCATGGCACCTCGGTGACATAGACATGTCAGGTGAAATATGTTTGTTTCCTGGTATAATAGGAAGGGGTTCTACTCTATTAACATATAACTTAGAAAAGATTTCTCGTCTTACAGGAACTAATTGCATGGGTGCTATTTCCTGATCTCTGACTTCGTTATTAATGCCATTTTCTTTCTTTTGAATCAAGGGAGCTGATTCTTTACTTTTCTGCTGTGTTTCTATGAATTTATAAGCATTAATTTTAATTAAATTCATAGTGTCCTGGTCTTCTTTTGTTAACGAAGGTACAAGATTTTAATCGATTTCAACTAAATACTCTCCTAATCCAAATTGATCATTATATTTTTCCTTATCCAAATGTACCGGACTAACAACTGGCTTTGAGACCACGTGTCCCAGCCCACACTCAATCTCCAGTTCTGCGGGACGCAGACACGTCATACCATTATCCAGAATATGTTTGATCGAGGCATGATCCCCTGTAAACATCTCTGGTGCAGCATATTTTTCACAACCTATATCTAATGAGGCTCCTGTTTCTCTAAGGACAAGAATCACAACCCCCTTCTCCTTACTTCTAATAGTACAGGGATTAATTGAAACGCTTTCGGATTTACCTCTTACTTTATCTATAGTTTTAGAGCTGTGTTTCTTTTATTTAAGAAGTGTTTTTAATTCATTAGTGCTTAAAATATATATTTCATTTAGATCAAAATATTTACTGACACGTGACGTGCTAGTTTTTAACCTTTTCTCAATTATCCTACTTAACATTTCTCTAGCGAATTCTTCTTCGTAATTTGGGCTATTAACAATGAGATTTTTAAGGTCTATAAATTTTAGATCGTCGTTTACTTTTTCTCCTAATTGTTGTGCAATATATCTTAGTTCTGCTATTCGACTTTTTCTAAATAAGCCATTTCTAGCCAAAAAGTTTTTACAATAAAAATATTTCAAACCTCACAGTTAAAATGAATGCAGTATCACTTATACACTCTTTCTTAGTAAAATAATATTAAAATAGTAAAATTCAAAATTGGTAACCATTAATAGGAAAACTACAATACGTATTTGATAAACTAATATTCATAAAGAACAACAAATTGCAAAGTATCAAAAGCAACAAAACCTTCTATTTTTCATACAAAATAGCTTAAAATAAATATTTAATATTCATTTATTTTTTTGAAAAAGAATTATTAAGATTTTTATGAAACCTTTCTACCAGTAGCTTACGCAATTCTAAAAAACACACCGGAAATGCAATGAATAAAATACACAGTATTACATAATCATGCTATTCGCACACAAAAAAATATATGTACTTAACTAAATAATTTCCACTATCACACAGAATGTGACTCATATGCAAATTTAAATATATATATCTATATTCAAATACAAAATTTGCTTCCCTAAATTATATGATTATAAATACAGAACCAATTACAACAGCGCATTAAAAGAATCTATTCTTAATACATGTAATTCAGTTTAGTCACCAAGTTTTAATGCTTCAAATCACAAAAATATGCAGAAGATATGATTTAATTCATTTGGCCAGATAGAAAGGAAATCGTACCTGAAATATATTTTCGTTGATCCGCACTACGTACTACGGCGCTTCCAAGACCAGGTTGATTTTATCTCTTTTTCTTTCCTATTTTAGGAATTCTTTGTAGACGGGGCGGCGTTTCTTTTAAGACCGGGATGGTATAAATACGTTTTTTTATGACAGGAATTGTCGTTGGCCGGGGTGGCACTTGTTTCAAGACCGGGGTGGTCTATCTACTTCTTCTATGAGCAGAACTTCTTGCGTACCGGGACGGCTCGTTGATCTCATCTCGATTACCCCGGGGCGGCGTTGCTCCTAAGACCAGGATGGTCTAAACACTTCTCGATTACCGGGGGGCGTTTCTTCAAAGACCAGGATGGTCTAAATAATTTTTGATAGCCGGGGTGGCGTTTCTTCAAAGACCAGGAGGGTCTAAATACTTTCTTCTGTTCTGTGCAATCTGAATTCATCCATTATATATCTAGCCAAAAATTACATTTGAGTAATTATTTATCTCCATCGGTGCCTCCACTTTATAGACTGTGACGTATTGGGTACGAAAACTCACAGCCAGGCTAGATATATAAATATGTACAATTTATTTACAGAACATTTTTAAAAAACAAACTTACATACAGAGCACGCTTATGCCGTCTGCCTCCAGTTGGGACCCTCAAAACCGGTTCTCCGCTTGTCCTTTCCAGACGAGTTTATCCGGAACGTAGGGGAACGGGATTCTAGTAAACCCTTCTCCCCCACTTCCTCGGAACATTCGCCACATGGCTGTCGCGTTGAATTTCAAAAATATCTGCCATATAAATCATAAAATGGAAAGGACTTAAGATACAACCCTGGGGTACAACATAATTGTTTTTAAAGATTTTTGAAAAAATGTTCCTCCATTTTATTTGAATTGTTCTCTGATATAAGAAGTTTTGAATCTATCACAGTAATCTACCAGAGTATCCAACTTTGTTTAATTTAGAAATAAGGCCATTTGGCCACACTGAGTCATATGCTGCTTTAATATCCAACGCTACCAAAATAAAATATTCTTTGCGTTCTCTAGCCAGTATAATGTCATGTTGTAATTGAAGTAATGCATTAATGCTGCCTCTGTGAGGGTAAAAACCATGGTGATTAACATGAAAAATTTTGTTTTGAAAACTGAAATCTAGCATTCTATGTAGAATCATTCTTTCTAATAATTTGGCAATTACTGAAGTAAGAGAAATAGGACGGTATGACGAAATTTCCTTGAGATTTTCTGAGGTTTTATGAAAGGTGGGATAATTGCGTGAGTCTAATCTTTTAGAATTTGACTTGAAGTCCAACTGTCATTAAATGATTTCAGAACGAGATTTATTGCTTTGATGGGGAGATGGTTTATTGATTGGAGAGAAATTTTACCATGCCCTGGACTGCTGTTCTTTCGATGAGATATTACTATTTCTAATTCTTTTAAAGAAAAGGTTTATTAATATCCTGGCTATTGTCCGGAATAGAAATATTTGGAATATTATCGCTGTTTTGTTTTGCGTAATATAGTAAAAAACAGTTTGCTTGGGATTGTTCGTTTGTTAATATGGTTCCGTTATTTTCAATAATATTAAATGAAGAATAGTTAGGATTTGTTCTATTTTTGATTATTCGGATTATTTTAAAAATAATTTTAGGAGAAGATATTTTTTCGCAGGTCTTGTGCCAAAAATTTTCTTTACAGGCTTTGATTGTTCGCTTAAGTTTTGCGCTTACTTCTTTATATTTTATCCAGTCTTTTTCTTTAAAGTTTTTTCTTGCTTTATTAAGGAGTTTTCTTTTCTTTTTTTTTTTTTGCTCTTAAATGCCCGCATGCTGCGGTCCACCATGGAGCTCTTGAACTGATCTGTTTTTTTTTCTTCTGATTCTTGAGATAAGATTTGAGCTTTTTTAATTTCTTTTATATCTATATTTATGTTTTCATTTAAATTTAAATTTTGTTGAATAATATTGATAGATTTGTTCCAAATTGTTTTTTGTTTAAAATCATTAGTTGCTGAGCTGTTTGTTCTTTTGTAATTAATAATTATAGGGAAGTGGTCACTTCCAAAATTATCGGTATTTGTGGACCAGGATAAATCCTAATTTAAATCTATAGATGTAAAAATTCCTGATTAATGGAGATAAGTTGGACCTTTATCGTTTAATAATATTAAATCATTTTCAATGATCCAGTCAAAGATCTTTTTTCCAGAAGCACTGGAATTTTTTGATCCCCATATCTCATGAGATGCGTTGAAATCTCCCAATATCAAACTGTGATTATCAATATATGATGCTATTTTAGATTAATTGATGTCTTTAAAGTTACCCGGTGGGGTGTATATATTAAAAATTGTGATAGGAACTAAATCTATCTGAACTCTGAGTATTAAAATTTCTAAGTCTTCGCTAATTTCTGAGAATATTTTTATTTTGCTAATATCTTTATTTAAAACTATCATTAACCCTCCTCCTCTTTTGATTTTCCTATAAATTCTGAATATATTCTTATTGGGAATTGTGAAAACATCATTTGGATGTAACCAAGTTTCTTGAATTATTAAAATACTTCCTTCTTGAAAAATTGGCGCGAAAAGAATATCTGTGACCTCTTGTTTTTAATTCCACGTGCATTCCATTGGATTATATTCATGATTTAAAACGGAAAAAAAGGTGCGATACTACGAATTAGTTTAAAAATTCGAAAAAAGAAAGTAGATTAATATTGAGTTTTGAGCGAGAAAAAAAAAGAAGAAAATTTGATTATTTATTTAAGTTCCTTTATTTTTTTCTACTACACTATCTAATGTGTTTCCTCTCTGTTCTGATATTTTCTTGAATCTTTTTGATTTTTCATTCAGTTTTCTATTTATTGGACAATAATCATCTTTTGAAATTGTTATATTGAATGCAACTTTTTTAAGGTGGATTCTATGGTATTCATTAGGGAAGAAAAACTCAAATTTATTTGTGCTACCACGGTATTCAGTTCTGTCGTGAAACGTTGTACTATTTGTTCTAATTTCTTTTCAAATATGTTATTGCTTTCTTCAAATTTCAACTCTAATTTCGCAAACTTTCTTTCAAGATTTTTTATCTTCTCTGTTTGATGATTATAGGTTTTGGACGAGTATGATGTTTTTTCCCCTTTGGAATTTCTCAACTGCTTCTTTTCTCGAGATTTGTTGCTGTATTTTAATTTTTAAGATTTCAACTTCCTCTTGATATCTTTTGCAATCTTTATCGTTAGCTTCATGCTCCTCTCCACAAGAGCTACATTTTTTTTATTTCTTTGCAATCGTTTTCAGAGTGGTTTAGTGATCAAATTCGGCATTTTATCGAGCTTCTACAAAATTTTTGAATGTGTCCAAATTTCCAACAGTTTGTGCATTGTCTAAGGTTTTTCATAGTAGAGATTAGTTTTAATCATTTCAAATCCTATTGGAACTCTTTCGGGAATACTGCATCCAATTTGGGTAACTTTAACTGTTTTGATAGGTCCAGATTCTGTTTTTTTGGTAAAACGTTGGATATCAAAAATTGCATAATTGTTATTTTCTAAGTCCGATTTCATGTCGTCTATTGTATATTCTGTGTCTATTCCTTGTAATATATAACTACTGGTTAGGCCAATAAAGGACAATCTTGTACTTATTTTTACACCATTAATTTCTTTAATTTTTAAAGCTTCTTTGGTGGTCTCGCAATTACTTGTTTTAATTATGATCTCTACGTTTCTTGTTTTGCTTATACTCAGAATACTTTTTTTAATTGTGAACGCTTTCATTATACTTTCTTTTAGTTTAAGTGGATTACCATTCTGAAAGTTATTTTCTGATTTTAAGAAAATTGTAATACTTGGACTCGTATTTAAATTTTGTCTATCCGCAAACTTGGTGAATAATTCTATATCTGTTAAATTACACCTATATTTATTGAATGAAAAATTAGAATTTGTATTTTCTTTCTCCATATTATTATCTGGGTGAGGGTGGTCACCCATTTTGTCTTCCCTACTCCAACACTCAAATTTGTATAAATATACTATCTTGTGTAAATACTTAAATTAAAAGCTCTTATCCGGAGATAGAATAAAAGTTATATGAACTAAATTTCAATACAAAATAAAAATTCAAAACGATCTCACCCGCTCGAATCCGCTTGAAGTGTCAAAATTATTCAATATTTTTAGCACACTCTCACTCAACAACCTACCAACCGCAATCGTTTACACCAAAATCCAGTAGAGAGAGAGAGAGAGAGAGATTTCTTTCATTTTAACAGTTTTAACGATATCGCGGCAAGTTAGCGCATTCGTATAATTCGTGTTTTTTTTTATTTTAACAGTTTAATTCTTCAACACTCATTTTTCGCGCATGAGCAGAAAGCTTTTATTACTTTAAAAATTCCGTTAATGAGGAAACGGTTAATTCTTTTGTTCCGGTTGGGTCAGCTGTTCGGCTTCGTTTTCTTCGTTTTGGGAATTACTTTTTACAGGTAATATTTTTATTTCTTTCTCCACATAAATTTCAAAAGATTGTCATGATGTCCAGCGATGCTCTTAGGATTAATTTGAATGAATGCATGAAAAGATACGATTACTATTGTTAAAGGTTTTTTTTTTGCCATGTTGCCTGTGCTTGGAAAGAAAGCTGTTTTAGAATGGTGCATGAAAGAAGGTTTGATTGGATCCTCGTATGTATGTCCGAAATGGGAAAAAGTATGGCATTGAGAGAATGAACGGGTAAGAAAGTGAATGATCGTTTTTGAATGGTACTGCAAAATTCAGTCCAGTGTGAAAGAGAATACCCATCATATGTTTAAGAGTGTAAGGAAATTGCTTTGGTTCGAATTTAGTAATATGGATTTGTGCACCGTTTTGTTAGTGATGCAAAAATAAAAATGTTTTGGAAGGTGCTCTCCGAAATATGCAGTAGCACACTGGCATAATTTCAGTAGGCAACTCATCGTCATCATAAATGTAGGAAATAGCAGCATTTTTCAAAGGCAAGTGAAATTATTTAAATTTTTAAATGCCTGATTTTTGCAGCTATTTTCAGTTTCCAAACTTTAAAATGCTATTTTTTAATGATTTTCCTCCCGCCATCTTGAATTTCGTGCTCCGGCTTTGCGTGTTGTTGTAGGATTGTAACTCCGAAACGCAACACGCAAAAACGCACCATATTGGCGATTTTCCAAAATTTGGCAGAGAGGCGCCCGATTCGACAATTTCACCTTCATAATTATATATAAAATTGAAATAATTGTGACAAACGATCAGAAGAAAACACCAAATTTACTTGATAACAAATGTAATACAAAAGAAAATTGGTAATAAAGAATGATGATAGTTTAGTTCAGTTCAGTTCAGATTTTCTGGGATACAGGACAACAAAGGCTATTAGTCTGATTTGATTTGATATTTAATATTAACGTCGCACTGTTCACAAAGGGCTTTTGGCGACGGACCACGTAATTTTGAACCATGGTCAAGTGACGTGGACGACACCTGAGCTGGCACCCCTCTCCTAACTACCACACCACACCAACGGGAGGACGTTTCAGCTCGATTTAACGTGCATCGCTGCCCTACACGGCGGGTCTTTAGTGGTACTGGGATCGAACTCGTGACCAGGCAAGCCACGATCCGATACCTATACCACTCGGCTACCGCGGCCACGCTATTAGTCTGATAGATAAAACAAACAAATAAGGCCGAACGTGTAATGCTCGATTCCGTTAGAGGCACCTATTCCTATTGTTTGCGGTTTCGGAATTCAAACCACTCTGTTTTGGGCTTGCTATATTTGGTTGTTCATAAATGATTGGCTACATTCAAAATAATTACAATAAAAAGTGCAATAAATTATATTTTCACGATATGCTTAGTGGAAAATAGGGAGATCTTTTAAAACGGGGGTTGGGATTTTCCTCCGCTAAATAGTGCCTGTCTATACAACCGTTATGCTTCCAATTATAGCGTACGCTAGTCCAGTATGGAGTTATGCCGCTAATACAAATATTAATATTCTTGATACTCTATAAAATTATCTAATACGTATGATTGTAAAAGCCACAAGGTGCATGCGCAATGAGGATATACGTAACGCTTTAAATATTACTATTTATAAGTCTCATATTCAGAAAATAAAAAATAACTTTTTCAACACTATCTGAAACCAATAATTCTAATATGCATAACTTAATTCCTTACATTCCTAATGATAATACTAAAAGACCAAGAAGAATTTTTCTTGATTCTTATAATCCTCCTTAAAATTATTTTTTCGTGCAATAATTTTTATTGCACCATTTTTAGCTAAAATTTTACTTCTTTTATAAAATTTTTTGTCACTATTAATTTTTTTCATCCCTACTGGACTTGCGAATTCCCATTTTCTAAATCTCAGCCCCCAGGGTAGCCAATTGGAGTCACTGTTCACTGTACCCAGCATCCAATCAGAAAGTTGCCTCTAAGCTCTCAGCCAAGCCAAAAAACTCCCAAATTTTTTTTTTCCTTCCAGATGAAACACCATAGCCACGCCTCCCGGATTCCATCGTTCAACCAATCGCCATCATGCCCCTGAGCAGAATGGAAAAAACCACTTTCGCCATGCCCAGCATCATAAAGTCTCACGATATGGGATTGAGGACTGTTTTACAGTCCAGATGCCCAAAAATGAACGCCTATTCCTCCGCCAAATAATTCTTTTCTAGCCAAATGTGGATCAACAAAGCGTATCCTTGGGAGAAATCGGTTTGCAGTTACCATATACGATAGCTTTCTCCTCGCAGGAAAAGCTCTGCGTAGTGATACACAGCATTTCTGATAATCGTTTAAAGCTCATGTTCTCAGGAAATGTTACCAATGTAGTACGACCAATGTGTCACGATTTCTCGAATTCACTTTGAAGAAAATTTTTTAATCAAAATCAGATTTAATCAGATCCTTCTGAATTAAGTTAAATTTTTCAGGGTTTTTTTTCGAAGGTAAATTACATTAATTTTACAAATACAAGACATAAATGTCAATTTATAAGTAGGTTAAATTTTTTGCCGGTTCTAAGGAAAGTAACTACTTATCTAATCCAGAAAATTCAAATGCCTTATTATTCTAAACGTATTTGTTTTATTTCTATCATTACCTTAATTTCTAAAGCAGATAATCACTTATGTTTTTTTTCGAAACATTCAAATATTTACTGAATTTTCATCTATTATATTTATTCAGAGCTGATTTATTATACTCAAAAAAGATTATTTCCTACTGAGGTTTTTTTCGATGTAACAGTTAAAAGATATAATTTGGAAGCGAATATATAGTTGCAGAGGAGAGTAGTGTATTTTATTTTACATTTTTCATTACTTTTCTCTTTTTTTCGCTTATAGTTTTTCGAAAAAGTCGTAATTTATAAAAAATAGTTGATATTATATGTTAGTGAATACTATAAGAAAATTCATTCTTGTGTGTGCTCCAAATAATAAAATTCTTTAAGCAAATAACATGAAAATAAATCCTGAATTATCCACGTACAAAATCTAGAATTCTTAACAACCGAAACATCACGACTCTTAGAACATCGGATTTATTGAAAGGGGTGATTGTAAAATGATATCTTATCTGCAACACTTGACTGAACAGGAAATATAAATATATTTATCAAATTAACATATCAATATTTTAGCATTTTTTATAAAATAAATTAAACAAAAAAAAATCTAGAATTTGGTTGTTTTTTAGTGTGTGAAATTCCGTTGTTCCTTACAATCCTACATGGTTTTTATTATTGTATCAATTTAAGAAAAACTTTATTAAAGCTCTTGAATTATTTAATAAAACACTTTAATGTACATCTGTTTACATAAAATTTTATGTACTCAGTAAGATTTATGTGCAACATTTTTTTTCTAAACAAGTATAAGATGTAAGAATTCTTTTCAATGAAAATTAGTGATTTCCATTTAGAACAATTTATATTTCAGTATTTGAACCATGTACAACACTACAATTATACTAAAGATTATAATTGGCATAGTTTAAATATTTATGTAAACATTAAAATAGAATATACATTCATATAGTGATGAGGTGTCAAAATTTATGTGTTCCTTAAATTCATTGTTTTCTTATAAATGTCTTAATAAGCATTTAAAAACTTGTAAACCTCAAAAACTCAGAAAACTATTTTAAAAATATTTTATTATTTCTGAAGGTTGAACATTCTATCAACTGAGAAATTTTAGAGTGTGAAATGTTTAACTTTGTCTTAATGTGTGTGTTAACTTTTTTCCTTGCAAAACAAAAAAAATAATGTTTTAATTAACACGATTTAGATTTTTTCAGAGATTGTAGCCAATTTTTAAAAAAGTGATAGCATTAAATTTAGTTTTGCTTATAGACCATAGGCAATAAAAATATAACTAATAGCATTTGGTTAATTTCAGAACTTAAAATAAAAATAAGTTGTAAAAAAATATAGTAATTTTTTTAAAAAAAGTAATTTTATATAAATACTGGGTGGGCAAAAAGTCCGTAAAAACTTTAAAAATTCATAAAATCCGGAGAAATAAACGAAAAAAAACTGTTTGCAGAATCAGCATTAGTATGTCACGGGATTTTTTTAAGCTAGAAAAAAATAATTCGAAGATCATCCGGTAGGTGGCGCTGTTACAAGCGTCTGTGGTGGAAATATGCAAATTAGACGGCTATAAAAACATTTGCTCTCAATGAATCCACATTCATTTCACCATTACAAATAGTGAATGTGAACAAGGATGCTCAGTGCGCCGGATAAAGCTTTGTTGGTGAAATTATTTTACATGAACAAGGAATCAGCAACCATTGCCTTGCGTAAATTCTGAGTTCAGAAAAATGTGAAGAGTGGAAAAGGCCCTTTAACACCTGCAGGTCTCTTAAAGCTTGTTAAACGTTTTGAGGAAACTGGAAAGTTGAAGGATTGAGCACGAGCCGGACGGCCATGCTTGAAAGAAGCACGTGCACCCTGCATTGCTGTCGAAATGGAAGCGATTGCGTCCAAAGCAGCTTCAGGGACCAGCAGTGCTCGTGAAGCTGCCAGACGATTGGGCTTACCACCATCATCTGACCGCAATATTCTTCGTCGAATCCTGCAGCTGTACCTATACAAATTGCAATCGTGCCATGAACTTTTGCCAGCAGATACCGCACAGAGGGAAGCATTTGCGAAGTGGGCCTTCTCTAAAATGGAACAGGATCCCTCCTGGGTTTTTAACATCTTGTGGACAGATGAAGCTCATTTATCGCTACATGGTGACGTTAACAACCATAACTGTCGCATTTGGGCGACCTCTAATCCACGTGAGTACACGTAGAAGCCATTGCATTCCCCAAAAGTGACAGCATGGTGTGGTTCCACGGGTTCATTTATCATAGGACCCTTCTTCTTTGAAACGCAGTGCCCAGTAAATGGATGGATAATAGAAACGGTAAATGCTCAGCGTTATCTAACGCTTCTGCGGGAGACTGCCGTGCCATGTTTAATCCAACGAGGTCAGATTTCGAATGTCACGTTCATGCAGGATAGAGCAACCAGTCACACTGCTACCCCGGTTAAGGCATTCCTGATACAGATGTTCGGGGAAGACAGAATCGTTAGCAGGCGCTGCAGGTACCCATGGCCTCCTTGGTCTCCAGATTTAACACTGACAGATTTCTGGTTGTGGGGATATTTGAAATCTCGTGTGTATCTATCCGGTCCATCAAGTCTGTCGGAACTGAAAGATGCGATCCGCAGAGAAGTATCCTCCATACATCCGGACATGTTGCACTCTGGCGTTGCTGAATTTGTCACTCGTCTGGAATGTCTTCTCCCCTGTGGTGGTGGTCATGTGGAACATATTCTGGTGTAATAAAGTTGTGAAAGATTTCTTTTAATTATTTATGCATTGTTTCTTTGATTTGCGTACATCAGCGCCACCTACCAGATGATTTTCGAATTATTTTTTTTAGCTTAAAAAAATCCCGTGATATACTAATGCTGATCCTGCAAATAGTTTTTTTTTCGTTCATTTCTCCGGATTTTATGAATTTTTAAAAATTTTACGGACTTTTTGCCCACCCGGTATATAAATCATTTTATTGGTAAACCTTTTTTTTATTGTAAAATATCATTTATAGCATACCATATTCAATTGTCATATGTAATATCTGGGTTCTAAAGTACCATATAATTTTGACTAAAGGATTCAAAAATGACAGCAATATATAAAGTTGTTATACTTAGCTCTGTACCAATCAGAATTCCTTTTTTCTCTTGATTATTACTACTTAGTTACAAATATCGGCACAATTTTGAATTTTATTATCAAAAAAAAATCAGATACATCTATTAATTTCTTAATATACATATATTCATTAGAAAATTACATGCTATTTCAAATTTTTAAGATGACACTTTCTTTCTAAGCTCCTTAATAATCAAATTTATTTTATTTGAAACTTTTCGGGTTTTTTTTTTTGCATTTACAAAAATATATTAACCAACTTAGTATAAAATGTTTTAATGTTATTTATTTTTCTGCATACAAAACACTATGTTTAGTTAAATGTTGGCAAATTCTACAACGTCTGTGTTTTTTGCGTATGCTGCAAAATTTTATATTTAAAAATTTAAATAATTTTGTTTCACTCTGAATAGTGGCTGCGGTAACCTAGTGATTCTGGTCACGAACTCGATGCCGGAATGTCACGGGTTCGAGTCCTGGTGCTACAGAAGACCCACAGTTAAGAGAAAGCTAATGCACATTAAATTTATAGATGCTCATTGTCCTCCCGTTGTTGTAGTGTGGTAGTTAGGAGAGGATGGTTGCTAGCTCATGTGTCGTCCTCGTCATTTGACCGAGGCTCAAAATTACGAAATACTTCGCCAACAACCCTCTTGTTACTTTATAGTGTGAAGTTAATGTAATCCCCCCCTTCCTCTCACTCTCTTGACTTTTTATACATTTTAATGAGTTTTGTTTTAAAATCCTATCTACAAATGTATAACTAAACTTAACTCAGTGGCGCAACAGCCCATGAGAGCGAAGGCCTACTGTACCCTTATCAGCATATGTGACCTTGGGCCCTGAGGTGCATGAGCAGATGTTCCGGTCAGGTGATCAGTCTGACACGAGACTCCCAGTGTTAAATTCCCAAGCAAACTTGGTACTCCTTTATCAGCCCACTGAAGGAATGAAAGGCTGAGTCGACCTCACCCAGCTCGGGGTTTGAACCTCAGACCTGTGGTGTGGAAGAGAACGGTCCTGGACTAGCTAGCGTGAGGACGTGCATGACATACGCTCCGAGTACGAATTTCGTAGTCAGGATCACGTGTTTCAACTTTGGCCGACTGAAAAGTTTATTTTTCAGTCCAGCACTGCATACTACTACATTTAGTAGGACTGGCAATGGCCCGTAAGAAAAGCCAATCTATACAACGAAGAGGCCGAGGAACTCCAGATCGATTTTATAACCCTGAAAGGCCACCCAGCACTTCGACAGAAAGCTTCCGCTCCATATCACCACTGATCGATGGAACTACCAGGATGATGATCGACGAACCGAAGGACCTGAATCTACCTTCTTCCAATGAAAACTTCAGACCTGCAACGCCACAGGTCACAACTTGCAGGAAACGAGTTTTACTCACGGCGAGACTCAGAACTATGAAATCCGGAATAGACGATGTCAGAAACATCATCAACAACTACAAGGTGAATGGACATGACACCTCGAGTTTTCTGATCCAAGACCAACTCAGGATACAGGAACTCTACGAAAAGGAAATACAACAATTGGTGAGTGAGTTATCCTGTCTTCCCCCTTGTTACACCCCTAACTGTACACTGCATAACACCCCAAACAACTCTCCAGTTAAACTAATTTCACAGGAATTTCCCCCTCTTCCCACCCCAATGCAGGCAAAACGCAAAGATAATACAGACGGTTTTACCCTCCCCCCTCCGCAAAGGAAAATAACCAAAAACTCTAGATCGAACTCCACCTCGGAACTTAATTTTAATATAGAACTCGCTATCTAACTCCTTAGAGAATTTAAATATTCAATCTCAACCGATAGCAGACGCAACTAATCTTCCACACCACTCCAACATCGCGACCACTAAAAACACAGTAAAGCCGACTCCCAACACCGTAAATTTACCACCCCATACTATGCGTAAGATCACAGACGATCTTAAAAACCAAATGAAAATTTTAACAACTAAAATGCCATATCTAAGAAACAAAAAGGCCGGACAATACATAAAACTCTACACGGACACCTTTGAACAACACGATACACTAAATGCTTTCCTAGATAATGTAAAATTCCCTCACTACACAATCACACCGAAAACGCAAAGGCCGGTAAAAGTAGTCATAAAAGGACTACCCCGTGATACCAAACCCTCCGACATCCGACCTGACCGATCCGACATCATCTCAAAACAACCTGACTATTCTTAATTACTCTACCCAGGAATTTGACTAATGCTAAAATATTTGATTTAAAACTTTAAGTTACTTTTCAATCTCAGGATTCTCGGTTTCAAATGAATCAACCATACGGCAGAAAACGGCCACCTCGCTGAGAAAATGCGGTAACGAACACCAGACTACGTTAAGCCACAATTGTGAGACATACGGGCCAACTATTCTAAATGCCCCCTCTATCCGAAACTCCGTAAGGACACAATCATACAAACAAGTTACACTACTACGGTGAACAGCATTGTAAGGCCTAACATTACTTTCACTCAAATTGCAAAAACTAATCACTCCGCGACACCTCAACAGATGGCAGCACTCGCAACACTAGCGCACGCGAACAAAAATCAAGACACACAAAATAAAACCGAACAGATCCCCATCCCACTATCTGGTAACAATCAACAAAACGAATGTTTTACTATAATAACAGACTCTGCAACAAACAATACAAGCACTTTCTCTACTCTCGTTCAACAAATAAGTTTATTAAATACACCAGCTCCCGCACCCCCTCACTTAATGGTAATCGTAAACAAGAAAGAAAGGAAGAATTGATTAAACTTTTCACAGCATACCTCGACGAAGAATAACTAGTTCAAAATACACTTACGTAAATGACCTAAGTGTATAATTTTACTATTTTTCAACATCAAAAATTTCCTTTATTTAAACTTATTTTTTCTAATATTTACCCAACCCCTGCCCAATTAAAAGAGAGGATTCTCACTCCATGCCCATGATCAACGGATATGTTTTCCTCTCCACACCTCCATTGCCTACTATTTTCTATCTCAGGATCCTTCCATTACCGGCCTGACAGCTTCTCATTGATGAACTGCTCTTCTCTGATACCAACGAATCATTCCCGATGGCATCATAACTTACGCAAGGACTCACTTTCACGGCACGCGTCGACCGAAAGACTTCATGTCATCAAGTTCATCATCATCAATCATCAGTGACAGCTCATCCACTCCAGTGTAAAAGAACTACCCGAGACTCTGCTCTGACGTCACGGACTGCCTGACCAACCAGAAAGAGACTCTAAAACTGTCTGCAACGAGCAAGATGCTATGTATCCATCATGGCCTGATTTTGTAAAATTTAATGGACTTTAATTTCCATACACGACTCCATAAGGTCTTTGTAACATAATTAGATATGGGACAGAGGGTTTATTAAAATCTAGTTTCCCAATGACCCTCCCCCAGCGTATTCTCTGTGTTTCTTGGTGTTCTTCATTCAAAATTTCTTGGAGTTCTTCTGTCGTCAGTTCATCTTCATGTCCCATTATGAGCTCATCTATGTCATCCTCGTACACCTCCAATTCCAGATCTCTAGCAGTTGTCAAAATTTCATTCATAATTCCAGGGGTGTATCCCTGATCATCTCCGAGTATGTGTTTGTTGTCCAAACACAAAAAATCTTTCTTGAAAGTGTTCATTATCTGAATATGCGTTCGTTATCCGAACACAAAAATCTTTCGTGAAGGTGTTCGTTAACCGATCTGTTCGTTAACCGATTCACCCACTGTATTTTCTTCGGAATAACCTTAGAAATCTTGTCATCCATTGCTGGACACTTGGTACATTTGCAACCCCCTGCCAGACACGCCTTACCTTTAAGAAAAATAATTATTCTTTCGTTAAAGTAGAAAAATTGAATTTTTTATATATGTTACGTGGGGATCTATAAAAAGATATTACCTCTATAGCCGGACAGTTTTAATGGCTTTTACATCTTTCCAGACACATTGAAAGTCTGCTGCAGGTGTGAGTGTAAGGTGGGTGCGAATGAGATAGGACGTTTAGTCCATTGCGATTGCTTAAGAAATTCAATAAAAAAAATAGTTTTGTTACGTTTATAAGCATCTTATATAAAATAAAAAATATATTATTTTATTATTACTAAGTAAAAAAATATTATTACATGTAAATATTATACATCATTTTCGTCGATATTTTCATATTCGTTGGTACTACTTCTGTGAAAAACTGTGAAATATCGTCATTTCACATTGAAATTGAAGATACGAAAGAATTGATGAATAATTGTATTATTTTCAGGCAACGATGTCTCAATGGTAAAGTTGGTAAAACTTCACAATTTTACTTGATTTACATCAATCTTATACATTATTACTTGGACCTGTCACGGAGCATTCGCAGTGGGGAGTTTGAACTTTCCATATCAACATTGCCCAAAATTACAAATATATTTTTATATGCTGTGACAGGCTTTACGTGATTTTATATTAATCCTCTTGGGGAATTTTTGGGGCCAGCAATTGAGTTATTTCACAGCCATCCCCCTCAAGAAGAAACCTTGATATGCAGATTAGCTACTATATATATAATGGAAGTTTAGTAATTGTAAATAGAAGGAAAAGAAGCTCAGTTGCGGAAAGGAGTGCTGTTACGGTAAGGATCGGAATTTAGATGTGTGATTGTAGGACGGGCTTTAGCTATTAAAATAATTTAAGGAAGTTAGTATTCTTAAGATTACTTTGAGTAAAGTTAAGCCATAAGGATTTCATGCACTTATTCACTTAGGGTTTTAAGCTATCGTTATATCATTCTAGATTTTCCCTCTATAGTTAGCTTGTCTTAGATTATTATATACTGCTCAAAATAATTAAAGGATATTGCGGTTTTAGGTGGATCTTGTGGCTGGGAAACATTTTAGCTGATTGATACATGGTGGACAGACGTAGTAGGTTGTATGAGAATAAATTACACATGTTTGGCAGAAAAAAATGTATTTTATTGCGCATTTCTGCACAAAAGGAAAAAAACACAATTTGTGCATATGAGAAAAAAAGAAGAAAATACGCTTTCTTCAAAGGAAATCATTTTCAGTACGGGGTATGGTTTCCACGGACGGCCAGCAACGTTGAGCACCTTTAAGGCATGAAGTCAATGGAGCTATTAATCACGAGTTCGGGTATTTTGTCTCACTCTTCCAGAAGAGCTCTTTCCAGTTCTTGGAGAGTTTGTGGAGGTGGTTGGCGGCCAGCAACTCGTCTTCCTAGAGAGTCCCAAACGTACTCTATTGGATTCATGTCTGGAGAACACGTCGGCCATTCCATTCGTATGATTCCTTCCTCGAAAAAGAAATCTTCCACCAAGTTAGCACGATGTGGCCTGCAGTAATCGTCCATTAAAATGAAGTCATCTCCGATTGCTGCAGCGTAAGGGACTACAATAGGTCTGAGGATCTCATTCCTGTATCGGCGAGCAGTCAGAGGTCCATCTCGAATGATGTAGAGGTCTGTGCGCCCGTCAATGGAGATGCCACCATACACCAACACTCCCCACCTCCAAATCTGACACTTTCGTGCACGAACGCAGGATTATTCATACTTCCACCGTCCCTCCAGATGAAAATACGCCTATTATCCGGATGAACAGAAAAACGGGACTCGTCAGAAAATAGAACATTGCTCCATTCATTTTTCCTGCAGTTCACATGATCTGTTGCCCACTCCCTGCGGTCGAGACGATGCCTTGATGTTAGTCTAACACATACCATCGATCCGCGAGCATACAGACCTACACCATGGAACCGGTTTCGGACAGTCTGAGTTGAAACCGTGATGCCAGTTGCTAAGCGAAGGTGTTGTTGGAGAAGAGTAGCGTTCATATTTCGGTGTCTCCAAGCAGTTAACACTAAATAACGATCTTCATTGGACGTTGTTGCCTGTCTACGACCTTGTCCTGGTGTTCGGCTTGCACTTCTAATCTTCAAAAACGGTTCCAGATCCTGGAAATCACACTTTGTGTCACTCCAATGGCTTGCGCTACTTCGGCTTCAGTTTGGCCCCCTTCTAACCTACCAACAACTCTCCAAGATTCTGAATTGGTTAAATGACTTAGCTGAGACATTGTACTCATCAAAACAAAGCAGTCACTGAATGCCGATCATCCTTGCCTCCATTTCAGTTGAACGTCAAATTTCATTCGCTGCCGCTGAAGTGACGTTTTTGACGTCGAACTCAAAATTAGTATACTCCACAGTTTTAAATTCAGAAAAATTTGCATTTGTGATTCTTTTCCTCCATTTTCGGCAAAAAAATATTCGCTTATATATTTATTTTATATAAAACTTACAATATCCTTTAATTGTTTTGAGCGGTGTATTTGGAAATAATAATTTGGATTTCTCATGGCTAGTTTCGATCTCATCAATCTTTTCCTCCTACAAATTTAGGTCTAGTAGACGAGGAGATGGCTTCCCCAGGTGGGAAGCCATTACAGTACAACCAACTAAATTATGCACGGGGGCCGTAAAATATTATGACAATTTTCTGAAAGTTGCACAAACCCATCCGACGAAGGATTTAAACAAAGTCGCTTTAGTATCAAACGGGCCACTAAACCATTTTCTAGACAACCGATTGACCTGGTATTAGAGCAAACTATAAATGCAAATTCTGCTAGAAGGCTCACAGGTGTTATACACTAAACAAATTCAATTTCGGCACGTCAATGGTAGGCTCGTAATCATGATGTTAGGTCTACGACAGTGCTTCTCTAACTTTCAATACTGGCACCCCCCTTTTCAATCACAATTTTTATCGCTCCCCCTTATGCATTAATAATGTACTGAATGCAATAATAATGAACATTTTTGACGCTAAAGCTACAATCTTTATTTTAAACCGTACAAATTAATAACATAAGAATTAAATTTTGTATATGTTACTTTTAAACAAAAAAAAATTAATAGGATAATTATTATGTTTTTTTTTCCTTTCTCTAATTTATAAATTGGAACATATTGCAAAATGCGGTGGCTGCTTAGAAGACAAAATATAGATGTTGTTGTGTGTTTATTACTGGGATACATACGAAACACGAGAGATAGATGAACAGAAACATATATAACACAACCACAGAAGATTTTATTACAAACGATGATCCCAGCATATAACAAGAAGAGAGATGCGCAGCTTTTCCTTTCGAGACGGGAATCCATTTCAGGTGAAAGACCGACTTCTTTCCCGAAGAAGATACAACCAAGTCTTACTCGGAATTCGAACCCCAACCCACTCGGTTACCAGCCGAGGGACATAGCCACCATACTGGCTGTGCGACGACAAAATATAGATATAAGCTAAAAATAGAAAAAGAACTCAAAGGGTCAATTTCTAATCATAAGCATTCATTTGAAAAAACTTTGCTCTGCAAGACAAGCAGCCCATGGAAATCGCTAATACTTATTAAACTTGTTGTTAATTTAGTATTAATTAGTAATAAAATATTCTTTGCAGCACTGATACATTAAAAGTATATCGGCTGAAGTACCCGCTCTTTGCACGAGTTCATTTATAAGAAAATAAAACATTGATATAACTGCTGAATTGTAAGGAGAGTAAAGCCAAGTGCGCGACAATGTTTACAAAAATGTAAAATGATTTTTTTAAATGATTGCTCAAATTATAATTAGTTTTAAGCGAACTGTAATTTTAAGCCTCACAGAATTAGCATTTAGAATTGATGCTGAATAATGATATAAAATTCCGATGAAGAATAATTGTATTATTCTTAATATTTAAAGCGAAAAGACTTCAACATGTTTTAACCTTAGAGCAGGCACGCTGTCGATACTAATGGTCGAGCGGGGTTATTGAGTCACCCCAATCCTTTTTTTTTTATAATTATTTTTATGGTACACAATAAAAATCGTAATTCCAATGAATAATTTAATGATGAGAGACTATACTTATCTACTTTCAAGGACTTTTCAATTTTTTTTGATAATTTTAGGAAAAAATCCAAGAAAACTGAACTAAAATGTTTCAAAAGTGCGTGACCTTAAAAAAAAGGTACAAATCACAGACACTTTTCACTAACATTACAGGAATGCTATTTGCAGGCAAAACTGTCATATTTTGTTCAAGTTATTGTAATTTTACTCTCCTTTGATGTTCGACAAATAGCATGTTGAACTTTTTCTTGCAAAAGGTGTGTTTTTGACAAAGCAAAGTGTCTCTTCTATTACTTATGGCTTCATATTTCAGATGATGGAGTTCTTTTGGTAGCATTTGAAAATTTTTCTTTCATTTCATGTTCATCGCTTTTCTCAAATATACTTTAATATGCATTATTTCAGCAGGTTCATCCCTTTTTTTATCAGTTTTAACTTCTTTCAATAGAGATTAAAGATGCCCATTTCTTTTTTTATATATACAGGGTTTCCAGCCTTAATGTGATCCAATAGCTGATTCCCGAACCGTTCGGTTTATACATGCACTTTCAATTTGAAAAATGTCTTAAAGAAGGTAAAGAATGTATTTACCTGCTTTTGGAACCCAAAACCCAATTTATAAAAAAAATTACAAAAATTAGATTTTTATACGGACCCCAGGTCTTATCAATTATATTTAGGAAAAGATGCAGTACACAAAAACAAAATAAACACAAAAAGTTTCATTTTACTATGACAAAAACTGATCGAGTTATGCCTACATAAATTTGAAGCATCTGAATTGCTCAGAAAAGGGGGTCGTATACAAATTGAGTTTAGTGAACCGTAATTCACTATCTACGGAAAGATCAAAAGAAAAACATCATAGTACTGTTAAAACATCGCAGTAAACATCATAGATTGATAATTTGTATTGCTATATGGCAAACAATAAAAGTTAAATTAAAGAAATACAACTTGTACCAAAAAGATTTAAACAGCTTGTTTAAACAAATAGCAGCAAAAGAATACATGATTTGCCGTTCAAATTATAGCATAATGTGGAATGATGCTCCAATCCTGAATCAGGGGCTTTATTATATCAGAATGACCAAATTAAAATAATGTTCAAAATGACTGCCTTCCGCAGAAATGCAGTACCAAACCCGTATCAGAAACTCCGCCTGTAGCTTCTTCAAACTCTTGACCTCTGTAACCGATTATTTGAGTGTCAAATGTTAGCTCCAAAAATGTACATGTTTGCGCAGATTTGTGTGTGGGGGCACCATCATGCTGGTACCACATGCGTGACAAATCCCGTAAGTAAACCATCTTCTAAAAAATCGGCTAACGGTCCAGATAAAATTTCCGTGTATGATTCTGATGTTAAAGGTCCATCGAAATATATTGGGCCAATTAAGGTGCTCTTCCATACTCCGCACCACGCATTCACCGACCATCGCACTTGGCAGCGATTTGGTCGTATTAGATGTGAGTTTTCGAGGGACCAATAATGCTTATTCTGTGTACTAATAGTGCCTTGCCTCGAGAACTTGCATTCATCCGACCACAAAACTTCATTAAAAAAATCTGGATCTTCATCCAGTGTGTTTAACACGAAATTGCAAAAATTAAAAAGACGCTCCTGGTATCTGGGCATTACTTCATGCGTCAGGACTGGATGATAAGGATATGCATCGTACGTATGTAATATGTTCCATACCGTCAATTTTGAGTAGGAACAAGCCTTGCTAATATCCCGGACACTACTTTCAGGATGAGCCAGGGCATATCCTATAACATCCTCAGTGAGTATCCGCTGAAGGTGTGGCGCGAGATAAGGGAATACGTCTATGACAACCACTGGCAATTGTACAATAAGATGGATGTCTTCGACTGGGAAATTTAATTGCATAAAGTCTTGCTACCTCTCTCTTGTTTCAATTACACTGCTCATATAACACCATTTCGAAGTATTCTTCATGCGTATACATCTCGTTCTTCTATACTAGAATTCGTAATATTAGAATACGACTGTATGCAATTGCAAACGACTATACAACAGATTTTTAATGATCGCTATGATCAGTACCGCAGTAAATCAGTCTGAAGCCGCAGCAAATAAACCTATTTTTGGCACTGCAATTGACATGCTTTCTTACTCCAAAATATTTTATTTTGTCTATGTTTTACTTGTACACATAATAAATTTTATTTCTTAAGTACTCAATTATTGTAATATTAACCTTAAATTTAAAAACGATTTACATAAAAGTGACGTGCAAGAGCGAAAGTTTCCTGGCAAAATTCCGATTAATTTCACTTTGGAGACGGCCCCTTACTAGCTTCTTGAAAATGGCCAAGAAAATGCATGAAATGTATGATTTTCAAGCTTGCATAATTCGGTCGGTTTCTATCGTAATAAAATGAAACTTTTTGTGTTTACTTGGTTTTTCTGTACTGCATCTTTTCCTAAATATAAGGACCATATAAAAATTTAGTTTTTGTAATTTTTTTCTAAATGCACTTTTTGGTTCAAAAAGCATTTAAAAATGTTTTTTTACCTTTTTTAAAACATTTTTCAAATTGAAAGTGCATGTTTAAACTGAATGGTTCGAGAATTAGCTATTGAGAGAGAGAGAGAGAGAGAGTCACTTTAAAGCTGGACACCCTGTATATTCTGATCCTTTACCAAACATTTACCTGCTCATCATGCTCATTTACCAAACCACAATAAGTCGTATAACAAGGCAATCAAAGTCACTCAGTTATTCATAGGGGGACGGGGAAATGTAGCATGAACACAGAAAATATTTTGGAAAAAAACGATCGCACCGGAAACTCTGTCAAAACAAGTACCTGAAGATTGTAACAAAACGTTTGTCACTTCCAAAAAAGAGGGAGATATGTGACAAACATATCTTAGTTCACGTTAAGACTCTCAAACTGGAGGATAGTGTCAGGGCCATTGGTAACAATTAAACAGTTTTGCCAGAATTACCGATTTCGTGCACTCTGTGCTCGGCGTGACCGCTCCCGAATTAAAAGTTTATTTAATACAATATGGATGTTCAAATAAAATTGTGTAAAACGTTTTTCATTATGCTTTATATGCTTGGGAATACTCTTAAAAATAAATCTAAGCCAAGTAATCCTTCAAAGTGATCTCTGTGCTTTTCCAAAAATCATAAAAATATTTTACAAGGAAAAACACGCAGCAGAAGTAGTTTATTTACAACTTCCCTAAATGAAAAAAAAAACAAATACATAAGAGAATGGACGTAACTAACCGTACAATTAAGCTCGAAGGGGTCAAACCGCAGCAAATACATTCTGCTGCCTACAGCTAATGTGCAATATTTCAATAATATAGCAGTGATGAATTTTTTATCTTTCTAAAATTTTTTTGATTATGGGTCTAGGTTTTGTTTTTTCTCTGAAAGAGTAGTATTTTAGGGTAGTATTAATAAAAAAATCTCTCATCATGGGATCACAGCAAATCAAATATGTTTTTCAAAATGTTTTTTATTTGGTTATAGTATAAATGATTGCTAATGAGGTTTTGAAGTAGAAGCTTATATTTTTGATGAGGTAATATCGTAGATGATATATATAAATTATATCAGTGTAAATGTGTATTTTTTATTATGTCAGAAAGTATTTTGTTTTACTTCATTAGAATAAATAAATTTTTTTAAATCTTTTATTTTCGATATACTCGTGCCCCCCTCGTAGGTTTATCGCGCCCCACAGTTTGAGAAACACTGGTCTGCGATTACAAATCAAGTTTATACAAAACTGTCAACTCATCAAGATGTTTTAACAGACTTAAATCTCCATAATACCCGGGAAAATACCAAACAATTGAGACAATTTATCGCAACCTTCGATCGATTTATTAATCCCTTCTGCTCAGAAATGAGCAAGGACCAACTGATAAATATTTCATCTGGAAAATCCACATCACCCCTGGTAGAGGCATTCCTTCTAAATATTGAAAAAAAGGAGATTATCAATGTAAAACATTTTTTCCGAAAATTTATCACATATTAACAGAATTGAAAAAGATAAGGAAAATATCCATTGACAACTTCTACAAAGATTATGAGGGGAAAAAAAGAAAGTTCAGGTAGGTGGTAAAATTTAAGAAATTAAAATCCAAAGAATTTATTTGGATGCATGTTGGATATCTCTATGGATTACAATGTAGACATTTCAAAGATTTTGTTTTGCCCAATTACCTCAGTACCAAGGGAACATGTGCCATTTGGATGGCACTATTTGTAAGACCGATAAATCTGCTTTGATGAAATGTCTAGAGAAAGAGGTCCAGCATGAGCAACCATATCATATAGATGTTCTAATAACTGATGGTTTTTTCCTATTGCAAACAATTAAAAATGTTCCAAAAACATTTGGAAATATTTCAAAAAAATTGTTGCAAATGGTCACTCAATTACAAACATCGAGAATTGACGTGATCTTTGAGCAATACTTTACACCATCGATCAAAGATTACGAGCATTCCCAATGGTTAGAATCTGCGCAATTAGAGTACACTAGAACTGTGCCTGAGCAAATTCGATCAACTGACTTCGCGAAAGAGCTGAAAATATTAATTTTTAAAGAAGCTCTGGTTGATTTTTTTAATTTCGCATTGGGCTACCGATGAAGTGGTTCCATTTATTGGCAACAAAATTATGCACAAAAATTTCAGACAATGTAATTCTTTCACTATTAATGAATTCAACAAAGTTGTCTTAAGAGTTGATGAAGAGTTGTCATGCTCAGCACATGAGGAAGCAGATACAAAGATAGAATACCATGCATGTAACATCAACTATCCAGCAGAAATAGTAATCAGAAGTATAGATACTGATATTGCTGCTAAATTGCTTGGTAACATGCACCCTTTAAAAAGTGATTCGGTTGTTTGGATGCTTACGGGTACTGGAAATAATTTAAGATATGTGGACACAGGGCCGGCGCTAGGGGTGGGTAACAATATTTTCATTTTCAAATTCTCTTTTAGATTTTTAAGGTTTAATGCCCAGGAATTTTAATCTTTGCGTAAGATAAAGTGAAAAGAAAAAATTATTTTGCTGCATTTTTGATTTTTTTCTATTTTATTTATTTATTTTTTGTATTATAAACATAAATATAAATGTCATCAGTTTCGTAGAATATTTTCATGTTGATTAACATCTTTAAGTATGTGTGTTTTCGTAGCTTGAAGGTACCTTAATCGTCTTAAAACATTTTCGATTGACATTGTTATTCAAATGAAAAAATATTATTTGCCTCTCGTATGAAAATAACTTCTTTAGTTGCTTATAAAGGCCGATAGTAGGTCATTTAAAATGCAAAACATTAATGAGCTTTTGAGTACGTTCATTGATTATTTACCATACATCAGTGCTTCTCAAACTTCCAATGCTGGCGCCCCCCTTTTCGATCACAATTTTTTTCGCGTCCAGTACATTAATAATGTACTGAATGCAATAATAATGCACTTTGACGCTAAAGTTACAATAGGCGATCTTAATTATAAACCATACAAATTAGTAACATAAGTATTAAATTTTGTATACTACTTTTAAGCAAAATAAATAAATAAATAAAATAATAGGATAATTATTATGTTATTTTTCCTTTCTCTAATTTTTAAATTGAACATATTACAAAATGCGGTAGCTGCTTAGAAGACAAAATATAGATATCTGCTAAATATAGAAAAAGAACACAAAGGGTCAATTTCTAATCATAAGCATTCCTTATAAAAACTTTGCTTTCCAAGACAAGCTCATGGACGTCATTAATACTTATTAAACTTGTTCTTAATTTAGTATTAATTAATTATTTATAAAATAATCTGTGCAGCACTGATACATTAAAAGTATACCGGCTGAAGTGCCCGCTCTTTGCTAGAGTTCATTTATAAGAAAATAAAACATTATTGATATAATAGCTGAATTGTAAGGGAATGTTTGTTTATGTTTACAAAACGACAATGTTTACAAAAACGTAAAATGATTTTTTTAAAATCGTTGCTCAAATTATAATTAGTTTTAAGCGAATTGTAATTTTAAGCCTCACAGAATTAGCATTTATAATTGATGTTAAACAGTAGCGCACACAGGAATTTTTCAAGGGGGGTCCGGGGTCGAAAGTTCACCAATCTTGTATCAGGTTCCTTTTGATTTTGTCGATTTTCGGGAACAAAACACAGTAAAAAACTAATTCTTGAATAAATAATTAGCATTAACTAATAAAATTAATCATCAATAACAAATACTTAACTAAATTTTGCGTGCTATAAACTTAGAATTATAATCAATCGGAAAAAAATCAAGGACTTTGGGGGGGCTCCGGACCCCCCTCCCCTTGTGTGCGCCACTGATGTTAAATAATGATCAATAATATAAAATATCGATGAAGAATAATTGTATTATTTTTAATATTTAAAGTGAAAATACTTCAACATGTTTTAACCCCGGGAGCAGCGCGCACTCGATACGGTCGGGGTTATTGAGTCACCCCAATCCTTTTTTATAATTATTTTATTGTACACGATACAAATCATGATTCAGTGAATAATTTAGCTAAGAGAAAGTTTACTTACCTACTTTCAAGGACTTTTCAATTTTTCTTTGGTAATAAATAAGCAGTTTTGCCAGAATTAACGATTTCGTAATCGGTGTGTCCCGCGCGACCACTTGCGGGTAAAAAGTATATTCATTATGATAATATGTATGTTACTGCTAAAAAATTGTGTGAAATGTTTTTCGTTATGCTTTATAGATTGAGAATATTTATAAAAATATGTCTTGGCCAAGTAATCCTTCATGTGCTTGTGTGTGCTCTCCGTGGTTTTCCAAATATCATAAAACTGTTTTGCATGAAAAAAAGCGCAACAGAGAACACGTAAGAGAGGGGTCATAACTAACTGTACCAATAACTTAGAAGGTCAAACAGATTACAGCTATAATGTGCAGTATTTCAAAAATAATGACAGTGATGAGTTTTTTATGTTCCTAAATTTTTTCGATTCTGGATCTGGGATCTGTTTTTTCTCTGAAAGAGTAGTATGTTAGGTTAAAAAAAAGCGCAATAAAAAAACTCTCATCACGGGATGACAGCAAATCAAATAAAAGTTTTTTATTTGGTTATAGAATCAAAGATAGCTAATTAGATATTGAAGAAGTTTTTATTTTTGGTGGCTTAATATCGCCTATAAATTATATCAGAGTAAAAGTGCATTTTTTATTATGTCTGAAAGTATTTTGTTTTAATTCATTCCAGTAAACTAATTATTTTTTAAATCTTTTATTTTCGATTTGCTCGCGCCCCCCCTCGTAAGGTCATCGCGCCCCCCCAGGGGGCGCGCCCCACAGTTTGAGAAGCACTGCCATACATAAAGAATCCTAACAGCAATAGCTCGAAATTGTAATACAACGTAGTTATATTTACTATGATGATTTTGTTTTGTAATCGTAATATATTGTGATAATTTTGTTTAATAATAAATGAACTAGACTATAATTGCTAAATATTTCATTCATATTACTTCAAACTGTTAAAAGAATTTCCAAAGGTAAAAAAAGTTAATTTTACTTAAATAGACTTTTTTTATTTTTATTGAATGTAACATGTGAAATAAACATATAATTTTTCTAATGTATTCTAAGACTGTTAAACTAGACATTGTTTTGTAAGATTAAATAATGGCTAGCTTAACAGGGGTCTATTAGCGTAAATAACTTCCAAAGCATTTTTAAAATTAAGTTTCAATCTTATTAAAATATGTTTTATTTGTGATTAATACATAAAAGTTTTAAATCTCATTCGTTTAATTGCAACGAATACAAATATAAAATACTTGGAATTTCTATTTCAATATATCAAAAAAGTTTCAGACCATAATCACTCATCCAATACATAAACGAGAGGCTCTTATTCAGTGTTCTGTAGAACAATGGTGCATTAAAAATTAAAAAGTCGGTGGTTTCAGTTTGCCATAGTTTTTATTTACTCTGTTTCATTTCACTATTATATTTCTCAAAAATCCTTTAAAATGTATTTTTCGTGATTGTGAAAAGGTTTAAAGCGTTAGTATGTATATTTAAGAAAAAAATCTAGTAATAATAGGTTCCAATGTATAGCAATATTTAAAATCTTTAAAAAAGGCAACAAAAGAATGTCAAAATTATGACAGAAATAAAAAGCAACAGAAAAAGGATTTAATTAAAGTTTTATTGTTACACACAGAACAATAATTAATGTGAAAGAGTATAGGTACTATTTTTTTTGCTTGTTTCTAGTATATTAAAGTGGAAGTTAATATTAAGTTTCTTTCTATTTAATTAAAGTGGAAGAAAAATGTAAATTACAGAAATAAAAATGAGGAACACAATTTATAAAATATATAAATGATTTCAAATAAAATCTTTGAAAAAGCCGAATAGATACATTAAAACCACTAAAGTATCAAGTAGGAGGGATAAACGATGCTTTACTTGCTGTTTGTAATAATTCGGAGAGTGACAACTCTATAAAAGCTTCTGGACTATTAAGGTGTGTTAAACTATTTATATATATAAGGTATCCAACTTCGTTCGGAACCGTGATTTTAAAAAAGCGCATAAATGGATAATTTTCAAGATATTTAGTGTCACTAAGATTAGAATACATGCATAAAGTTGTTTTAAGGACATTTTGACAAAATCAATTTATTTAAATATAATATTTTGGCAAAAAATTAACTTAGAATAATCTTTTTTCCAAATGTTCTCCTTTTGTGAAAAATGGTTCAATTATAATAATATTTTGCGAGTATATAGCTCAGACCTCTTTACAGAGGATCAACTAAAATGTTTGAAAAATTTACATTATTTTCGGAGTTACCATCAATTGAAATATTATTGGCGTTTTTTTCTTAACGTTTCTCCCCTCTGCTTTCGTAAAATATGAATAAACCCATTTCTAAGTTATATGTTTCAAAAATTCCAGTTGAGCCTCTGAAGAGAGGTCTAAGCTATATACTCGCAAAATATTATTATAATTGAACCATTTTTCACAAAAGGAGAACATTTGGAAAAAAGATTATAAGAAGGATATTTTTTACCAAAATATTATATTTAAATAAATTTTTTTTTGTAAAAATGTCCTTAAAAAAATTTTATGCATATATTCTAATCTAAGTGACACTAAATATCATGAAAATTATCTCTTTATGCGCTTTTGCAAAATCACGGTTCTGAACGTAGTCGGATAACTTAAGCCAGCGATACTCAATCTGCGGCCCTCATGTGGCCCGCCGGTCTTTCTGAGTGGCCCGGTCATGGCCCATTGCACTAAGAAATTCAATGTTAGAGAACAATGTGCTAAAAATTAAGCAAGGAATTTTTTTAATCAAGCAATTAAATATATCGATTTTGTAATCTGTTTTTTTAATAGTAGAATGTAAGTAAGAGATTGTAAAAGGAAATAGAAAAATTATCACATAATTATAAAAAAAAATAAAAATAAATGTTTGTGCGTGCGTGTGTTTGATAGAAAAGTTAATATAGCATTAACATAAAAGCCAAAAATTAGTTTTACAAATTTTGTCAAAGTTGCTTTGGTCTTATAGTGTCTTTTCCATTATCCGCATGTTGCAGACCGCATGAAATAACTGTCATATGTATGCGACCCGCGTGAAATGCCTATCATGTATTTGCAGCCCGGTGTTAACAAAGGTTGAAACCCGTGATTTAAGCTCTTATGCTGCATTGTAATTTGGTACAAAATCTTAAATTGTATCAATCCTATATGTAAGCTCTTGCATATAAAAGACTATGATTTACCATCTGCTATTGAGCTCTTGAAAAGTTGTAAAGATTTTTTCAAAAATCTTAGATCGGACACAGCCTTTAATGAAATGCTTTGCGATGCTTGAGAACTCGCCAACGAAACTGACATACCGGCTAATTTTGAGCTCCCCAAGCCATGTCATACAGTTAGAGTGAGTGAGTAAGTGAATATTAACTTCGCACTGTTCAGCTGCACGAGGGCTTTTGGTGACAGACCACGTAATTTTGAACCATGGTCAAGTGACGTGGACGACACCTATAAGTTGGCATCCCCCTCTCCTAACTACCACATCAGCCGGAGGACGTTTCAGCTCTCGACAGATTTAACGTGCCATAGAGTTCGAAGAAGGAATGTTAATTTCGACTATGAAGCCCGAGGTCATCTGATAGACGATCCTACTTTGAAATACACTGCTCAAAATAATTAAAGGATATTGTGGTTTTAGGTGGATCTTGTAGTTGGGAAACTTTTTAGCTGATTGATACATGGTCAACAGACGTAGTAGGTTATATGAGAATAAATTACAAATGTTTGGCAGAAAAAATGAATTTTATTGCGCATTTGTGTACGAAAGGAAAAAAACACAATTTGTGCATATGAGAAAAAAAATAAGAAGAAAAGGTCTTTTCTTCAAAAGAAATCAATTTCAGTAAGGGGTATGGTTTCCAAAGACGGCCAGCAACGTTGAGCACCTTTGAGGCATGGAGTCAATGATGCTATTAATCACGAGTTGGGGTATTCTGTTCCACTCTTCCAGAAGAGCTCTTTCCAGTTCTTGGAGAGTTTGTGGGGGTGGTTGGCGGCCAGCAACTCATCTTCCTAGAGCGTCCCAAACGTGCTCTATTGGATTCCTGTCTGGAGAACAACCTGGCCCTTCCATTCGTACGATTCCTTCCTCGAAAAGGAAATCCTCCACCAGGTTAGAACGATGTGGCCTGCAGTTATCGTCCATTAAAATGAAGTCATCTCCGATTGCTGCAGCGTAAGGGACTACAATAAGTCTGAGAATCTCATCCCTATATCGGCGAGCAGTCAGAGGTCCATCTCGAATGATGTAGAGGTCTGTGCGCCCGTCAATGGAGATTACACCATACACCAACACTCCCCCACCACCAAATCTGACACTTTCGTGCACGAACGTAGGATTATTTTTACTGCCATGGTCCCTGCAGATGAAAATACGTGTATTATCTGGATAAACAGAAAAACGAGACTTGTCAGAAAAAAGAACATTGCTCCATTCATTTCTCCTCCAGTTCACATGCTCTGTTGCCCACTCCCTGCGGTCGTGACGATGCCTCGATGTTAGTCTAACACATACCATCGGTCGGTGAGCATTCAGACCTACACCATGAAGCCGGTTTCGGACAATCTAAGTTTAAACCTTGGTGCCAGTAGCCGAGCGAAGGGGTTGTTGGAGAAGAGTAGCGTTCATATTTCGGTGTCTCCAAGCCGTTAACACTAAATAACGATCTTCATTGGGCGTTGTTGCCCTTCTGCGACCTAATCTTGGTCTTCGGTCTGCACTTAAAGTCTCCAAAAAACAGTTCCAGATCCTGGAAATCACACTTTGTGACACTCCAATGGCTTGGGCTACTTCGGTTTGAGTCTTGCCCCCTTCTAACCTACCAATAACTCTCAAAGTTTCTGAATCGGTTAAATGACTTCGCTGAGACATCGTACTCATCGAAACAAAGCAGTCACTGAATGCATATCATCCTTGTCTTCATTTCAGTTGAAAGTCAAATTTTATTCGCTGCCTCTGAAACAACGTTTTTGACATCGAACTCAAAATTAGCATACTCCACAGTTTGAAAATCAGAAAAATTTGCATTTGTGATTCTATTCTTCCATTTTCGGCAAAAAAAATTCGCTTATATCTTTATTTTATATAAAAAATACAATATTCTTTAATTGTTTTGAGCAGTGTATAAGGCCGAGTTTTATTTTTTCACATTAGATAAACTGTCAATTCCCTTGAATCCAGGTTTGATTTCATCAGTACTCACAGCCACTATTTCCAATTTTTATACAATATTTGTGATTTAAAATATACTCAACAAAATGACGAACTAAAGTACTGTAAAAATCTAGAAACAGTGTTAACTGATGGGAATTCACCAGATATAAACGCGCTGTACCTGGCAGACGAGATAGTAGCGGTTTTGGCTTTGGTAAATAAAAAAGAAAATCCAATCGAGGTTTTAAATTCCGATAAAACCTGGATTTTGCTCCAAATCTCGGTATAGTTTTAAGGATATTGCTTACTCTCCCAATAAGTGTGACAAATGGAGAAAGGAGTTTCTCCAAATTAAAATTAATTAAAAAGATTTTACGCTCCACTACTACCGAGGATGGGTTAAACGGCTTGACAACAATAGCCATTGAACTGGCTGAAGAAATTAACCCTCCAACCCGACACCACGGATTTTTCCACCCTACTAGAGAGGCTTCGAAAACGGACCACACTGAATTTTTCGTAAGGCCGGGGACTCACCAAAAATGAACCAAACAGATTTTTTCCTCCTCAAGTAATGTGTTCAAAAACGGTAAAGTCGAGGTTTTCCGAATTCTTTTCCCCCTTTAAAGGTTTAGTATCTTGAAAGATAATTAGAGACGGTCGGGGAGACACAATGGGCATTGAGGGGAAGTTTTATGGCTCACGGGGAGACCGGTTCTTCCCCTGCAGCAATCGTAAAAACTGGGAAGAATTTCTTTAAACCCTAAAGTGTACACAAATAATATTAAGTCAACGATTTGAGAATTCTCATTTTTTTCTTTACCTTAAAATTCTCAAATGGAATTAAGTTTTTATAATGTATGTCTAAGTTTTAAAAAAATATCTGTAGTATTTAAATTCAAATTATATATTAAAACATTGAGGATAATTTACTGTTTCATTTTTCTTATTTTAATCAATACTTTCAGGGATTTTTTTTAAATGATTATTTTGTTATGTGTCAAAAAAATATAAAAAAAGGTTCAAAATTTAAAATCTTTTAAAATTTCGAACACTTCTAAACATGAATAATTTTTAAGCTTCTGTATTACATTATTTGCAAAAACTTTTTATGCATTGTTAAAAAAAAACCTATTTAAATCTTTTAGTTTTTCATAATTTTAAAGCCAGATAATCAGGGCATCTTACATAGAATCCCTTGTTTTGTATTGTTCAGATAACAAATTATATTTGCATTTTGAATGTCTGAACATTAATTTCATTCAAAGAGAACTTTAACTTCAAGTTTATATTTTTGAACTTGAATCTTCAAATAAAGAGTATTTAAAAGCATCTGGACAAATTTACAGTTAGCATTTGCGCATATAAATAAATATAAAGATCCTTTTTAAATTCAAGTTAAAAAAAATATTTATGCATAATCCCTCATCATTCATGTTCCATTAGTGGTTGACTGAAGAAAAGGTTATTAAAATTTGGACATTTTTATAATCTTAACCATGCAAAACTAGGAATTTTGTATTAGCTCCACTGAAATTCTGCATTGGAATTTCGAAAAAGATATTTATGCGTGTCTCACATACTCAGTTGAAAAACATATATTTACCATAAATACTAATAATTCTTTGGATATTTAAAATTATCATTACATTAATTTTTTAATATATATATATATATATATATATTCGACTTCTAATATTTTTTCACATAAGTATTCCTTAAATTTCATATAATTTAATTAAGTGAGGGGATATTAAAGTCGCACTCTCTCTCTTCTCTACTCAACTACTTGAGGGCTTTTGGCGACGGACCTGTGGCCAGGGTACCAGGTATCGAATCATGGTTGGCATGTCTCGAGTTCGAGCCCAGTGCCACAAAATACCCGCTGTGTAGGGCAGCGATGCACGTTAAATCTATCGAGAGCTGAAATGTCCTCTAGTTGGTGTGGTGTGGTAGTTAGGAGAGGGGAGTGCAAGCTCAGGTGTCGCCCTCGTCATTTGACTATGCTTCCAAAATTACGAGGTCCATCACTAAAAGCCCTCGTGTAGCTGAACAGCGCGACGTTAATATTCACTCACTTGGCGACGGACCTCGTAATTTTAAACCATGGTCAAGTGACGAGGCTGACGCTTGAGCATCGCTCCCTTACACGGCGGATCTTCAGTGGTGCTGGGGTCGAACTCATGCACGCCAGCTACGATTCCGTTACTTTGACCATTAGGCTACCGCGGCCTCACAATGTGGTTGAAAACTGCATGTTATGAGTAAAAATATGCTGAAACATTTGATGAACTTATAATAAATTTTTGCGTAGAAGATAGATGTGTGATATGCTAAAATACAATATGTAAAAGTTAGGAGAATATCGATGACAATTTTTGAAAAATTCAATTTAAGTTTCAGCTTGAAACTAATTCGGGTTTTTTTCACATTTAATATTAAATAGTCGCGATAAAAAATTAATAGTTTAACGCATTCATAGATTATAAAAAATAAAGGTATAAATGACATTGTTGGGAATAATAAGTTTTTATAGTTTTGAATTCAGACTTCTTTGCAGGAGTGTAGACTATTAAAAGGCTTATGTAGAAGTTAGAAAACTAATATTTAAAATATATGGAAAACAATATCTGCAATTCCATGATCTTGACGAGCACAAGACGGCATTTTTACTTAGTAGGGCAGAGTAAGCATAAGGTAGGAGCTTGTGGAGTAAACAACCAGGCCTCTGCAGTTTTGGCAGGTAATGAACTCCCATTTGTTGCTTTCAGTAAGGAATATAAAAATAACAAATACATAAATAAGTCATGTAAAATTTTATATATTTTAATAACAATGAATTGTGAACTTACTTTCCAATTCATTGTCACGAGTTGGCAGTAACTACGGTACTCTATCGTCCGTACTTCTTATATATATATATATATATATATATATATATATATATATATATATATATATATCGTCCGTACTTCTTATATATATATATATATATATATATATATATATATATAAAAGAAGTACGGTTGATAGAGTACCAATAATTTTAACGCAATTTTATATTTCGTTCTCGTAAACTTTACTCCTTTTAAAACATGTATTGCCAAAATACTCTCCTTTTGTATATTTCTAAAATTTTAAAAATATAATGGTTATCTTACCCAACATTTTAAATCAGGTGCGGCAACTGTGTAGCTAAGACGTGCCAAACCAATCTGTCAGTATCATTCAGCGTGTCACATAGTAGGAAATTTTTGAAATCCTTCGATTCTTACGGTAATATTTGCAGATTTAAAGAATAGAGGTAAATAATTTAGATTTACAGTTTTATTTTATATTAATTATGGATCAATAAAATACATCTATTAACATAAAAATAAACAATATAAAATGTTACTATTTCTTCAACAAAGATAAAAAAAAATTAAAAATGTATGTTTCCAACATATTTAAATTAGAAATAGACAAAGTTAAATATAAATTATTCCCTTCATTACAGTTAAATAAAAATTGTAATGCGAATTAACTCTTTCACCACTCTTCTTTCATATCGCAAAACCAGGGGTATAATGCGTGACACGATTCTGAGCATTCAGTTGTTAAACAATTTCTTTGCGGAGTCGAAATATTTTTCATATTAGGAAAGATTTTTTACTTTG
Organism: Trichonephila clavipes; assembly: GCA_019973935.1. Classification (NCBI taxonomy): domain Eukaryota; kingdom Metazoa; phylum Arthropoda; class Arachnida; order Araneae; family Nephilidae; genus Trichonephila; species Trichonephila clavipes. Next base: position 141,364 of record BMAU01000318.1, on the reverse strand, counting down.
ATATGCCGAATCATAAGTGGAAAGCAGAGTACATGCAATTTTCTTTTTTCAACAATTAAATCCCCTTCAATAACACTCAATTATTTACAAAATACCTGTAAATTTATCCTTAGAATTATCTTTCAGATTATTTTGTAGTTCCATAAATGTCCATAACTCAGAAGATTTTTGTCAAATAAGGTCTATTATCAACTTCCATCCACTCAAGAATTGACAAATTTGTAAAGTAGTGCTGAGTGCCACTAAGAATTGTACCACGTGCCACAGGTCCATAGATTGCCGACACGTGTTAAATGTTCTTATTAACTAACCATCTCCTATTCAAACACAATTTATATGATAAAAAAGGGTTTTCATTCATTTTGTAGGGAATTGTATTAGATTCAACCATAAGTAATTTGGTGTCAAAAAATTACATTGTTTCGGGGATCCCCTTAGAGCAAAATGAAAGGAATTTGACATAATTATAGTAAGTTTCTCTAAAAGGGGAAACGTTCACTTTCAAAATACACTGCATAAAGTGGTTTTAGGTGTACGAAGTTATATTCACTAATATTCCTAAAATAAATTTTGATATTTTGGTTTTTCGTTAAGTTTTGAAGTTATTTCTTCAAATATACTTCTCCATTACATTTATTTCAAACTTGCTATTTTCTTTTGCGGCCACGGTAGCCTGATGGTCATGGTTATGAACTCGTGTCTAGTGTTCGAGCCCTGGTACCACAAAAGTTTAGTGTTGAAGAGGAGCTGATGCACGTTAAACACGTCGAGGTCAAAAGTCCTCACGTTGGTGTGATGTGGAAGTTTGGAAGGGGAGTTATCAGCTCAGGTATCGTCCTCGTCACTTAACCGCGGTTCAAAATTACGTAGTCGCTCGTCAGTAGCCACCGTGTTGACTTAGGATGCAATATAAACCCTTGACGTGAGCACTTGAGTTAATTCGAGTACGCTAAGCAGTTCCAAATATGCACATTAGATATAATTCAAACGAGGTCGCATTTTATGCTGCTGTAATTTTCTCTCTCAAATATCAGCGAGCGCCGTCTGCACTCGTGATATTTGACTGTTGTTTCTTATATTTACGATTTAGTCGTGAAACATCAAAAACTTGGATAAAATATTTGTATAAAAAATTAAGGGAAAAGAAATACTTAGATTTTAGAAGCAAATTACTAGAAAATATGTTAGGGAATATTTACAAGATATTTCACGACTCTATCTTGAACGGGAAAAACGCCTAAGGGATTAGAATACAGTCTCGTCTTCAAAATTAAAAATCTGAGAAAAACACATTTAAAATTTGCAAAGGCATAAAAAAAATTCCAATGCCTGTAAAGCTTTAATTTTTTAATATGTTACTATCCAACTTATGTTCTACATGAAAATTCTACTTGAAATAAATATGACTGAAAATATCTTTTCTAATTCAAAATTTTCTTCGACATAATATTGATAACAATTGTTAATTTGATCAATTATTCCGTTTTATCGGAACCTTATATATTCTAAAGAGTTTTAAATGCAAAATATTTATACAGAAAATAGTAGTGATACAAACGTAATCCAGAAATCACCAAGATTGTAAATAATATTTTTTTCTCCGTTCCCCATCGTGGCAGGTAAGCAAGTTTAAGTTTTTGTTGCATGACTTTAAAATACTGTAATGTAGTACTACAATATATTTATTATAATGTAGTTTGTGGTACGTCAGGGAAATATTTAGTTCATTCTGCAACATTTGCATTCTGTAGTCTAATTGTAATATCACCTGAAAGCTGGATTTAGATTTACCATTTTCAGTCATATTCCATCCCTTTCAAGTATTATTTATCACAGTAGCCTGCGTACATTTTGGTCACGGCATTTTTCAAAAGGAAAAAAAATAATAAAAACAAAGTAAAGAGCTTTTAAATTATATAAACTATGTGTCAAAAAATTAATTTGTCTTTAAATCCATCTTAATTAAGTAAATGTGAGAAAAATCAAAAACTTAAAAACATAAGCAAACAGAAAGGATTTTAGAAATTAAAATTGCAGTTAATAGACATTTCACACGAAATAATGTATTGTGTTAAAAAAATATTTTTAATTAATTCAATCTAGGAATTCAAAAATGCTTTAAAATGAAACTGAATTTAAAATCAAAACTCGGAAAATTAAAATTTCTTAAAACCTAATTGGTTTTTAGATCAGAAATTGAGCAAGTTTTCCAAATATATGAAATATATATACACAGTCCAGTCACATTTATGTGACCACCACGTACTTTCGACTTTGACGTTAAATAACCAATCACAGAAGGATGCTGGCATCGCAGTGCTATTGAGCGTGTATAAAGGGTGTGCGAGGGCTTCGGTAAACACTACAGTCGTTGGCGTAATGCAAACATGTAAAGAGTTATCCGAAGTCCAAAACGGCATAATTTTTGGCTTTCGGGAAAAGGTTGGAAGCATTTCTTCAACGGCTAAGTTTGTGGACTGTTCGTGTGTGACCGTGGTTAAAGTATACCGTGCATGGCAGAATGGGACCGTCCAAAATCAGTGACGTGGCAAATGTGTTGTACCACGGGCCATAGGTGATAGAGGTGGCTGACGGCTGCAGAGGTGAGTTCGGGAGACTAGACGTGCTACCGTTAAGCAACATACCACCCAGATGAACCAAGGGGCTACCAACAGTGGCTTCCAAACTGCTGTTCAGCGATCGTTGTTGCGTTTGGTTCTCCGAAGCAGGCGCCTGGTTCATGCACCTATGCTGACTGCTGTTCATCAGCAACGAAGACTGGAATTTTCACACAGGTACCGCAACTGGGCATCCAATGAGAGGCAACAGGTAGAGTTATCTGATTAATCACGCTTTATATTCCATCGGACGGATGGTTGGTGGCAAATACGGCATGAAACGTCTAAAAGCAAACACCCTGCAACAATTGCTGGCAAGGTTCAGGCTGGAGGCGGGAGCATTATGGTCTGGAGAATGTTTTCCTTAAAATTTCTGTGTTTATTCATCATTGTGGAAAGCACGATGGATCAATAGAAGTACGCATCTGTCCTTTCAGACCATGTCTACCCCTTTATGCGCATTGTTTTTCCTCAGGAGGGTGGCATTTACCAGCAGGACATTGCGGAGTGTCATACAACTGACAGCGTACGTGCGTGGTTCAAAGAGCACCAAGATCAGTTTATCATTCTTCCGTGTCCAGAAAACTCACCTGACTTAAACCCAATCAATAATCTATGGAACCATCTCGATTGGGTTGTTCACGCCATGGATCCTCACGCGCGTAATCTAGTGCAGCAATAGAGTCGGCATGGCTCAACATCCTAGTGAATACTTTGAGGATCCTAAATGACTATTTTCCCCTCTGCGAAAGATGGTTATTCTGGCTTTTGACAGTGGTCACATTAATATGACTGGACTGTATATATATATATATATATATATATATATATATATATATATGTCATGATTTTTAAGACAGAATCAGATTAAAGTTTAAAAAAGGAGATCTTTATTCAATCGTTTGTACATCTGTTCTGACGCTAAGGGCAGGGAGGAAAAAGCACGCCATGGTGGTGGTTTCAAGTGGATAACACTTGAAAAACATATGGTAAGTATCGCTGCTTTGAAGAGGGGCTTGCAAGTTAATGCTGACATATGTTGACTATTAAATCTAACGATCTGGAATTAGACATGTTTATTGGCTAGGCCATATGTTCGGAAGAAATAAATGGGTGATTAGTTTGATACTTGAATATGGGAACGGAGAAAGATGAGTCAAGTGCTAGATAGGGAATTTAATTTTTAATCTAATTTAATTATCCTTACATTTGCCCCCCAATTTTAAAAGGGATTCATGGCGTGGTTTTTTTCTCTCTTTACAAACTTAATTAATTTTCAATAAACACAAAACAATACATAACATTATTTAGAAAGACATATTACACACAGTAGAAATATTTAAGCAATATGAATACTAAAATCAAAATGCAATATAATAAACGAAACTATAACAACAAACACAGTAATGACAATTTATTGATAAAAATGAATTTCCATACATATAATTGAAGATTAGCTTGTTTAAATCTATTCGACATCCAGAAAAAGAGCTCGCGTTTCCTCCTATTCATTCATAATAATAGATTTATATTATAGCTAGCAGATAATATTTTCAAAAAAATTATGTTGGAAAATAATATATCAAACAATAAGATAGTAAATATAAAAATACATGAAATCTCACAAATGTTAAAATAATAATTTTGTATAAAAATCTACTCTGGCGCCATCGTAGTAATACCTTATATTGTTACACACATTTTGCATATATGAAATACATTTTTTAAAAAGATAAAAAAAATATAGACACTAATAAAATGAAATTATTAATAATATGAAAACGGTGTATAACACACAACTTCTATGCACTATCCAACACAATAAACAATGTTTTATTTCATATATGTTATAAAATATGAAAATTATAAGAATATAAGAGCTCTTTTTTATTGTTTTGAGTCGGAAAAGTGGACTCACTTCAATAATAACTTTTAGTATTTCTGAAAATGTTTCACAATATTCATTGTAACTTAATATCGCATGCAATATTTTGAATCTTTTCGTAACCTTCTAAAAATACGTTTCATAGACAAAAATTCTTGAGTTTCTCTTGCATCACACATTCACTAATAAAACTGTATCACCTTACTTAATTTCGAACACATCTCTCTGAGAAATCTGCGTCATCAACTCACAGATGTTCAGAGATGCTGATAAGAAACAATGAGAGGTGTACATATCAAACTAAACAAGTTTGTCCTCTTAATGTTTCGAGACATATACAAAATTATAATGATTGTATTCTCGCTTATCCATTGTGTAATATCCAAAAATAAGCTTCAAGTTATTAAATTAATTTTAATTTTAGATAAGGAAAATTTCGAGAAATAGTGAATCCTGATATATGGCCGGTATATCAAAACACACAATTTCAAAATAAAAAAAATTTAAATGACATGCAATAAGATTACTGCTGAATAAAATAATTAACAAAACAATTAAATTCAGTGGAGATAAGAGAATGCAACGTGACTTAACTTGTGCTTCTTATCAAAATATCATTAGTATTAGTACATTAATCATTTTTCTAAAAACTTAATTTATATTTTTCAACTTTAAAACACCAATTTCTATCATAACTCTTAACTCATTCGACATCTTAAGATAAAATCATGAGAAGTATATTAAAATTTCTCAAAATTTTGTATGACTAAACCTATATACTTTGTTTTCTCAATTAAAATATAAAGAAAATATCTCATTTATAACACAACTATATTATAAAAATTAAATACCATATCATATGATATATTATTCTTTTTCGCCGAAAAGTCTTGTTAAGCAGAACTCAGTTATTTCTGTATTACGTAAGTTGTTTCTTTTAGTTATTATCTTCTTCTCATTATTATGGGTATTTTGTTGAATGTAATTTAACTGAAAATTTTCAGATGAATGTAAATGTCTTAAGCGAACTGAATGAACCAATTCAGTGTCAGTTTTATTAAGGGCATTGGGTCTATCAATTTCAAATAATACATCAGAACATTTTCTTAAAACGGTATAAGGGCCTGAATAAGGGGGACTTAATTTCCTTGTATTGGGGTATTGAAATTCCTCATACATTACTAAATCACCAACCTTGAAATCAGCTTCCTGAAATTTTTTATCATATCTAATCTTATTTATTTTATAACATTGTTCTGTTCTTTCTTTGGCTAATTTTCTTGCTTCTTCTAAGGGAGGATATATCTGATTATCTTTTAGCAAAATTTCGAAAGGTAAATTACCATACATTAAGTAGGTTGGAGGGAAACCTGTTATTGTATGTGGAGTTTGATTATACTGATGGGTTACTTTTTCTAGAATTTTTGTCCATGGGACTTTATTTGAACTATTATTGATTTCACATTTTAAGCGGGTAATGATGGTTTGATTGACACGTTCAACCTTCCCATTGGTTTGTGGTCTGTGAGAAGTAGTTAGTAATTGAGTGATATTATTATGTTTTAAAAAATGCTTAAATTTTGAAGAGGTGAACGCAGTATTTCTATCACTTAAAATTTTTTCCGGTATGTGATTCTGAAAGAAACAATTTATATAAGTATCTGTTGTTGCATTTTTTGATGGGAAAGTCCAAATGTACCTAGTTGCATGATCAATAATAATGTGTAAATATTTTTTAACAGAGTTGTAATAATTTAAACCACCTACATTATCTATCGATAAAAGTTCAAAGGGTTTTTCACAAAGGGGAATTGATTGCATCAGTCCGTATTTTCTCTGATGTGATTTCTTATTTATTTGACAAGTTTCACAGTGTTTCACATAATTTCGTATATCAGTAATAATGTTTATCTAATAATATTGTGGTGATATTAATTTTAACATGGTAGCTACACCAGGGTGGCCAAATTTTTTATGAGTTGTTTCCATTAATTTCACTCTTAGAGCTTTGGGTACAATTATTTTAGTTAAACCTTGTCTTTTAACTACAAAAACACCATCTCTCTTAAAACATTTAGGAGCTGATGTATTTTCTATATTTTGAAAATGACTTATTTCATTGATATCTAATAAAGTTTCTGGGGGTGTATTAATTATATGATAAGCAATAGGATTTCTTGTTAACATATCAGCTTCAACATTAGTGCTACCTTTCTTATATTTTATATCAAAATCCTACATAGAAACTTTTAAAGACCATTTAAAAAGTCTACCCGTGGGATTTTTGAAATTTTTAAGCCAAACTAATGCATTATGATCGGTATGAACTGTGAAATGAGATCCATGAAGATAGCAATGGAATTTATCTTAACTATCAATTATAGCTAAGCATTCTAATTCTGTTATTGTATAATTAATTTCATAATTTCTCAGTCGTCTCGAGTGGAATGCAATCGGATGTTGATTTCCATTGGGTTTTTGTTGTTTGAGGATACATGAGATTGCAGTTTTCGATGCATCTACATAAAGATGACAGGGATAATTTGGATTGAATATAGCTAAAATGGGCTTTGAAATTAAGCTGTCTTTAAGTTTTTGAAAAGATTGTTGACATTCTGGGGTCCAATTCCAATTTTGATTATTTTTAAGAAGATTATTTAAGGGCATTCTTAATTTTGCATATTGAGGAATGAATTTATAATATACATTAATACTACCAAGAAATCTTTATAAATCCTTTACATTTCTAGGGGGTAAAAGTTTTTTAATTATTTCGACATTTGTATTATTTGGAGTGTATGACCCTTGTTTTATTTCATATCCTAAGAAATCAATTGTATCTTTGCCAAATTTACACTTTGATAAATTTAATTTAATATTTTCTATTCCACAAATTTTAAAAATTTCCTCTAAATATTTTGCATGTTCTTCAATTGTGATTCCGAAAATACTATTATATCGTCAAAATAATTTAATGCAAATTTTATTTGGTATTTATTTAAAATCTGTCTAATAGCTCTTTGAAATATAGCTGGAGAATTTTTATATCCAAAAGGCAAACGATTAAATTGAAAAAGACCGTAATTTGATGTAAAAGCAAGTTTTTCAGATTCATTATCATCTAATTTAATGTGCCAATAACCACTACATAGGTCGATGGTTGAGAAAAATTTTACATGTGTTAATTTGTCTAAAACTGCATCTATTCGGGGAATTGGCTCTGCATCTAATTTTGTGATAGCATTTAGCTTTCTGTAATCGATACATAATCGTGTACGAGCATTATCCTCTTTTTTAAAAGCCAATGTTATACGGGCAGCGTAAGAACTATAAGATGGTTTTATTATTCCTGCTTTCAATAATGCATCTAATTGCTTTTTTATTTCCGTATCATCTTTAAAAGATGTCCTATATGGTCGATTTGCAATGGGTAATTCTGAGGTATTATTTTAGGAGAATTACATTTTAACTCGTCCACATCAAACTTATTTTTAGCAAAGACATGTTTATATTTATCAATAATCATATTAATAATATCATAATCACTATTAGGAATTATTTCTATATTAAACACATTATCAGTTTTCTTAGTGATAATTTTATTATTACTAAATTTAAGAGTTTCATTTTCTTTAATATTTTTCTTAGATTCATAATTTTTTAAAATTTGTTTTCCTCTTTGAAAAATTTTATAATCACTAAAATTAATATTTAATTTAATTCAAAATACTCATAGTTTTATTAGAAATTATTAAATATTTCAGTTCTACATTTACTATGAGGAATTTAATATTTTCAATAATTTCTCCTATTTTCAATTGTAACGTAAATTGCCTCACTCACCTCAATTTCTCCATTGATGGTGGCAATTTTTGTTTTGATATACTCTACAATGTGGTATCCCTTGATTTGTGATATTATATTTTTTGGAATAATATTGACACTTGATCCTGTATCCAAGAGGACATCAACTTGTTTGAAGTTTATTCTTCCCTGGATGATCATAAGTTCTCATGTTTGATGAGGTTGGAATACCATATTATTGTTTTGTGTTCTTTGACGGGGGTAGAAAGTTGGAGCATTGGGTCGCAAAACTGTCGGTCGTTGTGGAAATCGTTGGTTTCTCGGATATAGGGTCAGCCGCTGAAGTGAAAAGGAAGGGTGATGATAAGGTGATGGAAACTGAAGAGAGTATACCTTATATCTTGTATTGGTTATGGTATCCGGATGTTGAGATTGGTCATTTCTCCAATTCCATCCTCCATATTGTTGTCTATGGGCAAATTGATTCGTATGATAAGGTATTCTTGTCATTGGATACTTTGGGTATATAACTTCATTCTTACTTGATTTTGATTTTTCTCGGATATCTAAGAGTTTCATTTTTTCCTTCAGTTCCTCAATGTTGCTGCAGCTTTGTAACTGTATTTCTATGGCTCAATTTTCTTTTAATCCTCTTATGATGTAATATTTCTCAGCTTCTTCTTCCATGTTTATCCGGGATGCGGTTTCTTTTACTTTGTAAAAATATTCTATGTGGGTCTCTTTTGAGGTTTTTTCTGTTTTAGATAATTGAAGATGAATCTCCGCTGGATTGACTTGTGTTCCGAATTCACGTATTAAATTATTTTTCAGTTCGTAAAAACTTTTAGGGATTGATTGTGATTGGATGTAAGTCTTCACAGCTCCATCTACTAACTTGATTATAAATAGGATTTTCTGTTTCTCTGGTATATTGAAGGAATCGCACGTACTTTCAAAATTTCTAATGAATGTTTGGATGGGTATTTCCAGGTTATATTTTTGGAAAAAAGTCTGTAGATCTTCAAATCGAATATCATTTTTAATAATGGTTATAGGTTGTTGTAATTTTTCTTCATCAGCATCTAAATTCTCTTCTTGCTTAATTTTAATTTCATTCATTGTTTCCATTTTTGAAGTATGACTTTCTGAAATCTTGTTAGGAGAAGAGGATGATTCTATTTCTTTAGTGGTAAGAGCGATGTTCTTTCCGGGATTACTAGCGCGTTTCTTTTTCCGTACCATAGATTAATTCTGGTAACCCAACGTCCTCAGCTAACAAATGTAGAGTGCCGTCAGTCTTCCAAAAAATTCTTCATATCAGTTATTACTGCAGTTGGCTTTCGTTTTTATATTAAAATATTTTATAAAAAAGATTAGTTTTTTACATTAAGATCGCAGACAAAGATCCTGCAGGCTTTAATTCTGTCATGATTTTTAAGACAGAATCAGATTAAAGTTTAAAAAAGGAGATCTTTATTCAATCGTTTGTACATCTGTTCTGACGCTAAGGGCAGGGAGGAAAAAGCACGCCATGGTGGTGGTTTCAAGTGGATAACACTTGAAAAACATATGGTAAGTATCACTGCTTTGAAGAGGGGCTTGCAAGTTAATGCTGACATATGTTGACTATTAAATCTAACGATCTGGAATTAGACATGTTTATTGGCTAGGCCATATGTTCGGAAGAAATAAATGGGTGATTAGTTTGATACTTGAATATGGGAACGGAGAAAGAAGAGTCAAGTGCTAGATAGGAAATTTAATTTGTAATCTAATTTAATTATCCTTACACACACACACACACACACACATATATATATATATATATATATATATATATATATATATATATATATATATATATATATAATACTTATTAAATATATATGGGAATATAATCAATCGAAAAAAAGCCAGTGCTTTGGGGGGTCTGGACCCTAGAATCCCTTCCCTTGTGAGCGCCACTGATTGAATGTGTATTAGGTGTGCAAATGCTGACGTAGAGAAGGGGATTTTCTCTCAGTGCAAATTGTTATGTTGATTTATAGCGAAAAAAATCATTCAACAGAAAAATATAAAGATATAAAATTGCATAAATTAAAAGTATTGAAATAACTTTTTATGTGTTATTGTTAATTAAAAATATAAAAAATTGTAGAAATCCAAGTTTTATTTTACAAATTTATTCAGCATATATAATGCTACTACATTTATTATAATTTTGTTAAATAAAAAAATAATCACTTTTACTTTTTACCTCATAGTTAAAAAAATAAAAAATAACAGGAAAATATTCTTGAGTTTTCTTCTTCTGATATTGAACAATGATTACAGAGAGCTTCTGTATGGTTAAAATTGTAACACCGAAATAAAAATGTTCCTTTTAAAAAATTTTTAAAGCTCTTAAAAATAACAGGAGAAAAAAATAAATTTTCTTTTGCTTATACATATATTAAAAATATTTTTCAACTTTGAATGAATCATTTCTTTAAAACTTTATTTTTTATATTTTATTTGCTTGTTTGCAATAAATTGGGAGAAGTTTCTGTTGGCCGTGAAGTGGAGAAAATGTCCATTTCACAATCCTCGCCCTAGGCCACAGCTGTGAATGAGAAACCTCTCCTTTCGAACAACACAGAAACCGAAAAGCAATAAAATCATCCCTTGCAAAACCATTTGTGAACCTCCCGCAGTTTTAAGGGGGGAAGGCATAAAACTGTGGTGCGCTTTCGAAGTAGTTCGCGAAATTCATCCGAAACATTTTCGCTACCACTAGCTTTGAAAAAGTAGACCGCTTTCGATGTGAAATTCAATTAGCGGGTCATCCACTCAGATGGTTAAATCCTTCCTGTCCCTTAATCCATTTGACCCTACTGTACGTTTCAATCTCGGATCCTCCCATTCGGCATTACCCTTATTTTATTTACGACCGTTACTCACCTCACTCGAGGTTTTCCTAGATCGTTTGAACATTTCTTTCAGAGGATGGCTATCCCAATGGAACTATAAACTGTAGAGAGAAACTAGATGAATATAATTCAGAACTGAAAAACTGTGTTAATGAACAAATTGAAAACTTTCAATCGGTACTTAATATTCATGTTAATTATTTTTAAACGACCTTCTTAATCTAAGCAATAATTATCTAACTATTTTACGTGTATTAAGTTTTATTTTCTGGTTCGTGGAAAATTTAAAAGGAATAAATAGAGTGGCTGGTCCACTCACAACAAAACAATTTGAGAAAGCTGAAACATTTCTGGTAAAAAAAGTGCAAGATCAAGAATTTTCCAGTAATATTAATCATCTTAAAAGTAAGGGGAGTGTGCTACCAAACAGTAAGTTAAAGACATTGAATCCCTTTTTAGATGACAACGGTGTCTTAAGAGTAGGAGGACGATTGTGTAATTTAGAGTTAAGTTTTAATAAAAAGCACCAGATAATATTACCAAAAAATAATAAATTAACTTTATTAATAATAGAATATTTTCATAATAAATATTTACATGTGGGAACTGTATCTTTACTTAATTATATTCAGGGGAAATTTTGGCCGTTGAATGGTAGGTCAATTTGCAGAAAAATTGTATTCTTGTGTGTTTTGTGTATAAAGCGGTACATATTGAGTTAGCATCAGATTTAAGATCCCAAGCATTCATTGCCGCGTTGAAAAGGTTCATGGCTCGAAGAGGCAAATGTGCAAAACTGTTTTCGGACAATGGTAAAAATTTCGTCGGAGCTAGCAATGAAATTAAAAAACTCCTTGAAATAGTCAGAAATCCAGACGAAAATAGAGGGAAAGAATTCCGTGAAGGAAGTGGAAATTTATTCCCGCGAGGTCGCCTAATTTTGGAGGTCTTTGGGAAGCGGCCATAAAGCCATGTAAATATCACTTAAAAAGAGTTGTGAATGAAATTAATTTAACGTACGAGGAACTACTTACGGTCACTGTACAAATTGAGAGAATTTTAAATTCTCGACCGCTTTGTCCCTTATCAAATAATGATGATGATTTCCTAGTGCTTACAGCAGCCCATTTTTTAATTAATAAGTCTTTAAATTCTCTAGAAGAGCCTAATTTAACAAAAAGTAAAGAGAGTAATCTCACAGGATAGCAAAAATAACTAAGATAGTTCAATTAATGGGGAAATTTTGGAGTCGTAATTACTTGAATCAATTACAACAGAGGGGAAAATGGATGTTTGAAAAAACTAACGTTAAAATTGGAGACTTGGTTTTAATAATTGAAGAAAATTTACCAACCTATAAATGGGCATTATGTAGAATCGTAGAATTGTATTATGGCGAAAATAAAAAAAAGTTCGTGTTGTTAAAATTAAAACTCAGTATAGTACATATAAAAGAGCCATATCAAAATTTTGTGTTTTACCAACGGAAGATCCTTAAATATAATTTGAATTTTTCATTTAGTGTACCATTGTTTGTGTGTAAATTTGGCTCATTGTTAATAAAGTGATTTTGTGTTTGTATAAAAAAATATTGTTATTTGTGAAATCTTGCATTTATATAATGATTTATGTAATTGTATTTCTTGAGAATTGTCAAGTGTTGAATGTGTAAAGTGTTCTAGATGTAACAAATATGAATGTTAATTTAGTAGCAATGATTGCATGGTTAAACCAGTGCAATGTGGGGTGGTATGATACTTCTGTTAATGAACAGTGCCCTCTAGCTGCTTGTAAAATAAAACTTCAGTGTGTGTGTAACAATAACTCCGAGAGGTAGTGTACGGAGTAGAGAAATTAAAGGATCACAGTCCACTACTAGTGTTGTTTATTGTGTTGAGACAAGACAATAACAATCGACGGCATCACAACTCCTTCCCCCAGAAAAGGTCCATTTCACTGGACTGCTCTGGCCTCAGTTTGGTTCAGTTCGTAACATTTCACACTGAAAGGTTGTCTTATCAATGAGACCGACCAGGACAGCAATCCAAGTAACATATACAATCACAAGTAAAATAAACAAATAAATCCAAAATTTTATAAGGCGTACCAGTTACAATAAAAACTTTAATTTTGAATCTTGGATTATTTTTTTCTATTTTTTAAAGTTACATCACACCTTAAAATTTAGGGTTTTAAGGAAATTAAATCAAATCATAACATTTCACTAATTCTAACACATCAAATCGCTCATTCAATTGTGTTAAACATCTGTGAGCATACACATTACATAGAGACATAAAAGATTTTCCATAACACATAATATCCTTTCACCTTACAGCCACACCAAACTCTCATATTCATACAAATATTAATTCACACCTAGCACAAGTCCAAAGAAGTGCTTATTCCCATCTACTTATTCCAACGGTATTTCCAACGATATTAAGTAAGCAAAATAAACATTTATAAATTCCAAGTTTGGCAAACAACATTAAAAAACAAATTTTTAAATTAAGTTTAAACTAAGACTTTTTTAAATTGAGTTAGATTTTAGCTATCGGTAAGCATTCTCACAATCATTATAACAAGTTATTCACAATTCATGGTATTGTCTTACATTACGTTAGTTATTGAGGAAAATTTGACACTTTAATTGGGAGTATAATTAACATACCTCGTTAGCTCATGAAATGATTTCACTATATCTACATTATGTACACGGAACAAACTTGCCCATGGCTCTAACTTACCTTTGGTCGGTCCGACTTCCGACCCAACCCTACTCCACCATTTTAATACAAAGTCTATTTGCTTTACACGGTGTTTCCTAATTTGCATCAGAATGTGTATACCAATTACTCGTAATACATCAATTTGCTCTAACAACCTAAAAATATGAGTCTTTAAATTACATCCATAAGAAGAAGCACGTGCAAACTTAAGCCTCACTTTTTTAATAATGTACATGCCAACTGGCATAACGCATGCGGCATACTTCGGATAACTCATCATTAGAGAACGACAAAAAAATACCACTTCCACAAATCCAGTACAGTGACCCACGATGCCACGTTATTCTTTTATTTCTTTTCTACAAAACTTTCCCTTTTTAACAAAAGATAAATCTCGGCTCGCGTCACTTGGTTCAAATTCCTATACTTATATATATATATACGTGGAAAGTTTTTAGAGTTCCTGTTTTTCCCGCAAGGAAACTTCACCTCCAATCTTTGAGAACTGTGGGTGAGCATTGTTTTGGCTTTACCTTAGCCCAGAACTGCATTTCATAGTACGAGTAAACTTAATTAAGATTGAAAAAAGAATTTTAAATTCTTTGAAAAATTTAGTGAATTACATTTGGTAAGGAAAATTTGCTTGACGTTTAAAGGAAATCTGGGTGATGAATTTTATAGGTGTGAGGATTAAATAATAGTTGAAATAAGAATTAAATCTGTGCCGTAACGCAGAGCGATCTGGCAATCCAAATAGTTTGTGAGGGGCTTTGATCGAGTGACGGACCGATTGGGAGAACCCGCCTGGTCGAAAGCGTCGCTCGGAATGGGATCTGCGTGAAAAATCGAGGAATATGAAGATCTTAGAGTGAGACGATCCTCGTCCAATCGGGTTGCAGCCAATCGGGGTGGGCGAGGTGGATGAGAAAATTTTTTGGAAAAACACTGCTATGAGAGCAGTGGTCGGGATTGGTCAGCTCGCTCTACTCCCATTGGAGGAGAGAGAGTCTGCCTAAATTGGATGTTGAAAAATGAAATTAAGGATTTTAGATGGGAAAAGATTAGGAATTTGCGAGGATATTTCTGGGACGATTAAAAAAAGGATTCAGGGGGTATTTTTCAATACGAAAAAAGAATTGCTCTGTTGTCATGGGAATTTTTAATTACTTCTTTAAGGGTTTTTAAGTTAAGTGCGGATCTGATGTCTTCGTAGCGGATGTACCAATATGCTTTGGTGATGGTACGGAGTATTAAAATCTGAGAAATTTCGATTTGATTAATGTTTGAGTGGGCTGCATGACCCCAGATTGGGGAGGCGTAGATCAGGGTGGGTCTTAGAATTTGCATACAAATAAGCCACTTATTTCTGAGAGATAAAAAAGATTTCCGGGAAATTAGTGGGTAGATTTTAGCCACGGAAATTCTGAAGTTTTTTCTAAGTCGTATGAGGTGTTGTCTGAAAGTGAGTCTTTTATCAAGTATAACACCAAGGTATTTGGTGTTTTGAGACCAGGGGATGTGCGTATTTTTAATGTAAAGATCTGGCGGCTTTTTCTTGATGTGACGAGAAAAGAATACTGCCTCTGTTTTTTAAACATTTAGTGCAATTTTCCAAGTGGAGAGCCAATATTCCAGTCTCACCAGGTGTTTGAGGAATTGGTGTGTTAATATTTGTAGGTTTGCGTTTTGCACCAGAATTGCTGAGACGTCTGCGTAAAGACAGAAAGTCGAGAAGCTTGTTCTAGGGATATCATTGATGTAAATATTAAATAAAATCGGTGACAATAACGGGCCCTGAGGCACGCCAGCGGAAATATTTTTAAGAGAGGAGTAGGTATGGTTAACTAGGACAGCGAAGTTCCGGTTTTTAAGGAAGGATTTAACGATTTTGATTATGTAGGGGGGTGTTAATACGGATTAATTTATAGAGAATGCCAGAGTACCAGACTCTGTCAAAAGCTTTTTGGATGTCGAGGAAAACAGCCCCAGTTGACTTGTTTTCCACAAATCCGGTTTTAACATATTCCACCACACGCAAAGGCTGGTGTGATGTGCATAGATTGGCACGGAAACCATGCTGTTGAGGGATCAAGATGTCACTTAATACATTTAGTACGCGGGTACGGGTATCAACTCACTCTTTCTAACTAAACAACGGGCAGAGTACGGATGGACGGTCCCATCCCGTTTACCTGTAAATCTAAAAGGTACACTGTATCCTCCTCTCTTAGCGTATTAATTAACATCTGGGATGAACAACAAGTTTTGATTCTAAATGGTTTTCCCGTAATTAAATTAATATCTTTCTGCCTTAAAACAATCGTCCCAGGATCTGGTGGAAATCCTTCTTTCTTTATAGTGTTAATCATTCTTAAATATTTACTTCGATCAGGTGGTAATTTAAAATACAACTGACTTTCCCTTAAAATACCCTGAAAGTCAAAATCCATAAATAGCTTTATCGAAAAGAGAATTTCGAAATCTTTCATTATTCCCTCCGGGCTATTCTCCATAACCAAATTTGCCCATTTCCGGCTTCCTACTGTACAATTTTATTAAATTAAGACGATAAATGGTACTGCGATATCTTTTTC
This sequence comes from Trichonephila clavipes, assembly GCA_019973935.1. Taxonomy (NCBI): domain Eukaryota; kingdom Metazoa; phylum Arthropoda; class Arachnida; order Araneae; family Nephilidae; genus Trichonephila; species Trichonephila clavipes. The sequence continues at coordinate 124,822 of BMAU01000318.1, read as the reverse complement.
CGGGTAAATCTATCTCGAAATGAAATTCTGAACTAATGCTGGAGCTATTGTCCGTCTCTAAACTATCCTTATAAATATCCCTTGGTTCTGAGAGGCGCAAATGCATTGCTAACCTGTCTCCCAAGCCTTCCCGCACATCGGCTTTACACATGTTTTCTTTTCCCCCATTTAACTGCCCTGCTATCTTAGTCATTGTATGATTTCGAGAAAGTTTCCGATTCACTGTTAACTGTTTTCCACAACCCATTGACGTCCGATGGTATATTTTCCCCCGGAGATATTCTCACAAATCAATCCTTCAGGGTTCGCCCCTCTCGTATCTCCTTTCAATTCAAAAGAGCCATCTCCAATGTTATTTGGATTTATTGCCCACTGGGCACCCATCGCCACAACTCTGACACTTCCTTCAAATACTTTTGCCTTCAATTTCACTTCACAATCACTACTTCTATACACATTGATTTCTTTCCCTTTCTCACCCTTAGACCTGTTATTCTTTTCTGTTCCTATTCCTCTTACTTCAGACGGGGGGACGTTCATCCATCTCACTGGCGGGGGTCACAACTCTCATTTTCAAAATCACAAGACGTGGCGTTCTCCCCGCTTATATTAACTACCGTATTAATTAACGATCTACACTTACTAACCGGTTCACTAACTTCTGCGGTATGGTTTTCGGACAAATAACAAACATTTGCGAGATTGTTAATCCTATTCCCTGCCTTCAATTCATTTAACTTATTTCTGAGTTGAGCTCTCAGTCTTTCTAACTCAAATGCCCTAATTAATTTACGCTCCTCAAATTCTCTATTCATCCGCTCGCTTTCCTTAGTTTCTCGTTTTTCCGCGAAGATACACTCCAACAAACATTTAGCTCCTTTCTCAGTATAGTATTTACTTTGACAAATTCACTTCTTAAATTCCATCTTGGGTAAAATAATATCAACTTCTACCCCTAATTCTTTCTCAACTTCTAACAATACGTCATTTCTTTCTCTTAATAGAAACGTCATGATGCACTAATACACACAAAATCAAATTTAAACTTAATCGTTACAAAAATTTCACAAAGACTCAAGGTAATCTAACAATACACTAGACCTATACTTAAGGTATCTGTACACCTTCGAAGAATTTTTTTTTAAAAACTGTAATATTTGCTATTAAAACATTTTTTACTGATGAAATATAACTTAAAACTATGAAAAATACATTTAATATGTTACTTGTAGTACATAAAAAAATTTTAGGGAGTAAAGCATAGTGTAAATAGTAATTAAATTGATTATTAGAATAAAACGCACACAACTCAAATGTAAACAAAATTATCCCTTTTCTGTAAATTTGATGATGATCATAATAACATTTTTTAGGGCTGGTACTATTTTCCTGATGATAATCTATTTATTACAATTTTTATCAAGTTTCGAGTAAAAGAACATTGAAAAATCATTAAAAAGTTATTACGAGCATGATATATACCTTAGTTACTAAAAACATATCAACTATATAATTATGAAAGTAGTAGGGGTTCTTTAAATCTATAAAAAAATATATTTATAAAATTTGAACTAATTTGGTTCACAACTTTTTCTGATATTTACGTTGTCAGATGTCAATACGTTAAACAAATTCATTTTGAGATAAATCAGAAATAAACTTTCAACTGCAAATTTTAATATTAAACACAATTTGATATACTTAAAATGCTCCTGATTTATAAATAACACCTTCTTTACTCTCTAAAACATTGATTTTTTTCCTTGTAGCTCTTAACATTTTTCTACGCTGCTTTACATTTGGTGTTGAATGTCGTTCTGCGTCGTTAATTTTATTGATGGCAAGATGTTTGTATGATTTTAAAGTATAATAAACAGGAGTTATATTAAGTTTTTTAAAAATTTCAACACAACCCTTGTATCCATCATTAAATTGGATCACAGCATCCAATGCACCAGATTTTAAAGTTTTGAGGCACACGAAAACTTCCTTGGGTACTCTCTGCCATATAACGCCATTTAAACACTCGTTTGAATTTTGTGTTTTGCCATGCAGGCATTTAGTAAGCTGTTCTTTTGTACACAACTCTAAATATGTAGGCTTAATCATGTTTAGCACTTCATTTGATAAGCCTTTATATTTTTCTTTTGGCTTTTTGCCACAAGACAGTGCTCGCTGGTAGTAGCGCGAACTATCTTTTCCGATGGGACACTGCCCATGCATAGGTTTCTCGACACTTGATGAGCAATGAAACAAAGCCACAATAACATTTTGCTGAAGACCGGATAGGTTTCCAACATTGCTACGAACAGCAATCCCATAATAGTTTTGCAATCGGTCAATAAAAGAGTCGGTGAGTTTGCCTTTACCAGACAGATTTTTATTTTTAGACTTTAGTTTGCGCAATCTCGCACATACTCTCTTTTAAACATGACCAATGCGTCATATTTTGTGACGCTATCCTTCCCATAAGTACCTTTGACACTGATAAAGCCCTTAGAGTCCCCGTCACCATAATAATGTGCATATTTAAGGCCTCGTTTGACAACAGAACGTTGAAAGATTCTCGTAGCACCAACAGCTTCCATTTTTAACGCAGAACCTTGAAAATTGCTATGGCACACGTGATCTGCTGCAAAAGTTTCCGACTCAATGCTTCTAGGCATTTTAGAAATCTTTCTGCAGGTGGGACAATATGACGACATTATATATATATATATGTCAATGTCTACTACTTTACCAGTGTCAACTGACAAAGCTGCGACACACCCATTCATGGAAGAGTAACCTCTACGCTGCCACGTTCCATCAACTGAAATGCCACATTCATCAATTTTATTTTTAGTAGGATGTAGCACTAAAACAGTTCAGAAGCTGCTTTTTGCATTGATAGTTCACTAACTTCTGAAATCACGGACATGAGCTTATTCTCATGATTAGTGTACGCAGTTTTACTGAGCCTGGGTAAATTTAACGTACCACATAATTTAAACCCAGCAGAAAAACCTTTCCCAATTTGTCTCATACCATACACAAATCTTGTATTTACTTCAGAACAATTTAAAGTTTTCTTTGAACTAGAAAATCCTGAGTAAAAGTCACAATGTTTACACCTGATAACAAAATTTGAGCACAAAGCATATGTGGAATCCTCAGAAAGAAGGATACCTTCTTCGAAACATCTTGGGCAGCAAAGTTGTAAAAACAAATTTAGAAGGACTTCCATATCAATTATTCTCTTACCAGTAAGTGGTTTACGTTGATATTCTGCTATTTCTTCATCAAAAAAGGCAGCAGGTACTTTAATTTTTGAAGAACTGGCGTTGGTAGATGTTGTGCTGCTAATTTTTGAATGTTTAATGGTAGATCCATTACCTCGAAATTGGTGTTTTCTCTTTGCACTAACTCTACGTTTAGCATTACCCATTTTAAATGACAAAAATTAAAATATTCTGCTATAGAAAAGGATTAAACAAAAGCTTATAAAGAGCTACGCAATCATAAGCAAATGTAAACAAACAGTAAAGCACTCTATTTTCTTGCCAGATTCTAGATAAAAAATATAAATAAAAACCTGTTGCCAATTATATTTTTGATAATTCTGAAAACTCAAATTCATATTTTAAAAAGTTTCAATTTCTTACTATTGCATATTTAAACTATACTTTGAAAAATAAAAATGTCAACAAACATTTTTTTCTACTTCGCAATGCAGACTTGTACTTCCGGGTTCAAAAAGGTGCTATCGAATGAAACTCAAATCCCCATAACTTAAGCTGTAAATAAGATAGAAACAAAATTTAAACACCATTTTAAAGAAAAAAGTTCATATTTTCAAATAACATTTAAATTAAAAAAATCGAAAAATTTGACGAAAATGACGTGAGGGTGTACGGATACCTTAACTATATTTTGCACATATGCACAAATCTAAACAACACAATAAGCTACACAACAGTGTACTCCAACTGAACAAGTATAACTACCGTATAATAAAAATTTCACAAATCTATAACCACAACAATACCCTACACAATACGGTGCCAACAAAAAACAAGTATAACTACTATATACTAAATTTCACAAATCTAAAACAACAAATCTAATATTGCACATTTATACACTTCATACAAAACATAAAAATCTTTCTAGTCTCTTATTGCTTATTAACTTTACCTAGTCTCTTTATATTTCTTATTTAAAATATTTTACATACAAAATCAATACTCAGTTGCTGCCCCGAAAATAATCTCAATGAAAAGACTCACCTTCAAATTTGTAGAGGACACTCAGGAATTCTTTTAACACACCAAGCACTTCTTGAAAAACCGCACTCATCACAAACATGAAAACAACAGATCACACATCATTGATTCCGCAGGCAGGAACGGGAGGCACTTGTATCCGGTACTTCTCACAGCTGGGACTCTAGGAAAACATTTCATAACAGGCAATTTCAAAAATCAGGCGGGCTCACTTCATCACTAGCAGGAACGGTAGACACTTGTATCCAGCACTTCTCACAGCTGGGAACTCCAAGAATTAGACGTCATTCAACTCATCTCATCCCAATCGCTAGCGGCTGGCATTTTTTTCTTCACTAAAAACTAAGGATTAGGACACCTATTTACTTAAAGGCCGGATCCCACCACTGCCACCAATTTAATATATATATATATATATATATATATATATATATATATATATATATATATATATATATGTAATAATTCCCTCTAGCATTCTTTTAATTAACTTTTTTAACAATATTGAAATAATCTTTTGATTATTTCGTTCAAAACTAACACCCTGATTTTAATCGTAATCGATGAATATTATTACATCAAAAATTCCTGTCCCGCACATTCTATCCAATCAGAGCTATGATTACGTAATTATCACGCACTTGCACTGTTGGTAAGGAATAAAAACAACTTGTGTAATGGCGTTCGTTGCTCTTCCTTTTTTTTATCGTCGTAATGTAACATTGAATATAGCTGTCTCTCAGTGTTTTTGTGTTGTGTCCGTCAAGATGTCACTTCTGCTTGTCTCTTGTCCACTGTGCTTTAATATCATCATGAATTTGTTTGTCTCGTCGATGTGAAAATGTACTATAATTTTGCCCTAAGCTTCGATGTGTGCGCCACAATAAAGAAGATATCTGTTCACTGAGGATGTGTGTTTGATGAAAACCTGCTCACACTCGACAAAAATCTACCACTTGCCCAATACTTAACAGAAAGTCAGTAGGATAGTTTCCTACCGTGAAGATATAAATGAATAGAAGAAAATAAAAGGTGCGTCGTAAGTTTGCTAAAATTCTTGATGTTTCAACTTCTTCGTTGGGCAGGGGGGAATTACCTTTTCAAATTGTGCGAGACGGCTTCGTTTTCATTGAATTAATCCAGGGGTTTTTTGTGAATAAGCCTATAACAAGTTCATTTTTCGTCGAAAAGTGCAACCGTCAACAGAAAAAAGAAGATTTTTAAATGTAAGTTACAAAATATTATTATCAATCATTTATATTGCAAATTTTATACATATGATTTTTTCAACAAATGATTCTGACCTTTGATATTTTTGTGCCTAACATTTCATGAAAAATTATTTTACATATATTTAATAGTGTTGCAATACATGTTTTTAATTAACATAAAACAATATATATTGAAATAAGAAATTTAAATACTGTAATGTTTGATATGTGAATTTAATAATTAATAACTGCAAATGTTTTGATTTTGTTGTAATTTCAATTTTATATATTTTGGTATTTCTATTTTTGGTACTTGAAATTTTTAAGTTTAAGTTAAATTTTAATGTCTGTATGATTCTCAGATCTGGTTTTAAAATGGCGAATAATGAGCAAACCAATTTGGCTGTAATAAGTAATACCAACCAAACCCCTAATGAACCATACATAGTCCCTTTTGATTCTGAAAATGGAATGCTAATAGAAGCTTGGTTAGATTATTTTAATAATGCATGTCAACTTAGTAATAAAGATGATAGTTGGAAAATTGTAAACATATCAAAATATCTAAAAGGGTCTGCATTAACTCAGTACATTAACTCTTGTCTTAATATTTCAAATTTTTGAGAACTGTGTTCAATTCTTATTGAATTTTTTTTTAAAACCTAATGTTATAACTTTATCAGATTTCTCACAACTTCAATTAAAAGATAACTTAGAACAATATTTTCATCAAAAATTAAATTATGGTAGACAATTAGTATTATCTCCTCAACTCATTTTGGTAGGACTTACGGATGGAATGCCCATGTAGAGCTTATCAACTCCACAAAAGTTTTTCATTACGATCTGTGCGTGCGCAGGATCTAGAGCAAATGCGGGCAGTGCTTACTCGCGCAAGCATCTTGGATGCAATCTGCACATGCGTTAGATTTTCTACAAAAGCGACCCCATGCTTCCGTTCCCTCTCTTTTTCGGACTCAGACTTCTTTGGTAGCGCACGTATCCCTCCGAGAGCAGATGATAGAACTAGAAGAATAAACTGAGTTTTACATCTAAATGCATCGCCTCGTATAATAAATCTTCTATTTCCTACATTGGTGACCCGAACAATTCACGAAAATCAACCTTTATTTGACTGAATATTTATTTTACTGAAGAAATGGTGGAAATAACTGCCGTTAAAATTCCTCCTTTTAATTTCAATGACCCTCAACTCTGGTTCTCCACGTGCGAACGAACTTTTGCCCTCGGAGTACCGAAGGCGATTACGGACACTTTCACAAAATTTAATTATATTGTATCAAACCTGCCACCGGAAGCCGCCGCAATTGTAAGGGATTTAATAATAACTCCTGATGAAACGGATCCCTACGGCGCCATTAAAGCTCAACTGATCCAGCGAACCGGCGAGTCGTCCCAACAAGAAATTCGGAAGCTGTTAACCGGTGAAGAGCTAGGAGACAGGAAGCCTTCAGAACTCCTCAGGAAAATGAATAGGCGTACAGCTTCGCACAACGTTCAAAAGGAGCTTATGTTGGAACTTTTCTTCAGCAGCTACCGACCGCAGTGCAAACTATCTTGGCATCCATCACGCCAATAACCTTCGAGAACGCCGCAGAAGTCGCCGACAGAATCTTCGAAGTGAGCACTCCCACCGTTTCACTTTCGACAAACGCCATCGCTTCATCCAGCGAAAATCGTATCCTCCAAGAAATCGAGAGACTGCATAAAAGGATAGACGATCTTACAATGAAAGAAAGAAGAACTCCAGAAAGAAGAAATAGTTCTCGCCCACGAAATCGTTCCCGAAATCGATCATTTTCACGTTCCAGGGAATCTTGTTGTTGGTATCACAAAAAATTTCAAGAACGAGCTAAGAAATTCATTCCACCCTGCAGCTATAAAGAAAAAAATGAATCCAGCGAGGAGTAAATGCGACTACCTTCTCGCAGCCACATATTTCACGTCACCTTTTTATTAAAGACAAATCATCCAACACCGCTTTCCTCATCGATACCGGATCTGACGTCAGCGTTCTCCCAGCTTCACTTTCCGAGAAAAGGAAATGCAACAGTATTCAGCAACTGTCAGCCGCTAATACATCTCCTATCAACGTTTACGGTATATAAGAGACTTTTAACCCTCGATTTAAATCTGCGAAGGGTATTTAGATGGCCTTTCTTAATAGCTTCTGTTTCTGTGCCAATCATTGGAGCTGATTTTTTATACAATTTTAATATTTCTTCTGACCTTCGCAATTGAAAATTAATCGATAATGCAACTAAAATTAGTACAAATTGTAAACTCGTTCTCCTGAAGTGCATTCCATTAAACTCGTTTCTGGTGAAAGCATTTTTCATGGTGTTTTGAGGGAATTCCCAGAAATTGTCAAACCGCCTTCTTTCTCACAAGAGGTTAAGCATAATATTAAGCATTTTATAGAGACATCTGGTCCACCTGTTTTTGCTAAGGCAAGACGTTTAGCTCCCGATCGTTTAAAAATTGCCAAATCTGAATTCCAGCACATGTTGAATTTAGGTCATGTTAGACCATCTAAAAGTAATTACACATCACCTCTTCACATAGTACCTAAAATGATTCTAATGATTGGAGACCAGTGGGTGACTATCGTGCATTAAATGCCCAAACTAAAAAAGATAAATATTCTATTCCAAACATTTTAAATTTCACTTCAGAGCTGCATGGCAAAAATATTTTTTCACACATAGATTTAGTTAAAGCCTATCATCGAATTCCTATAAATGAAGAGGATATACATAAAACTGCAATAATAACCCCAATCGGATTGTATGAGAGTACTCGAATGCAATTCGGTCTTTGTAATGCTGCCTCTACTTTTCAATGCTTTGTTGATGAGGCTTTAAGGGGGATTAAATTTTGTTTATGCTTTTATTGATGACATTTTAGTTGCATCATCATCTGAAGCCGAGCATATCCAACATCTTCGGTTGCTTTTTCAACGGTTGGATCAATATGGACTCTCTGTGAACCCTTCTAAATGTACTTTTGGAGTACCCACCTTAAATTTCCTTGGTTTTCAAGTTTAAAGTTCTGGAATTAAGCCTTTAGAGGATAGAGTAGAAGCAATCTTAAAATTTCCTAAACCAACCACCATCACTCAATTGCGTCGTTTTCTTGGAATGCTGAATTACTACAGACGTTTCATTAGACAGGCTGCCCATATCCTTTCACCTTTAGTAAAATTTTTAGAAGGCATCAGAAATAAAAAAACGTCCAAAGCGAAAGATCCAAATCAAGCCTGAAGAAGCGCTGGAATGGATGGGCGAAACTACTACAGCTTTTGAACTGGTGAAGCAAGCCCTAGCACATGCTACTCTGTTACATCACCCCATGCCAAATGCACCTCTTAACATTTGGGTTGATGCTTCAGATTTTGCTGTCGGTGGTGCATTAGCACAATTTCATGACAATGTCTGGCAACCACTTGCTTTCTTATCCATGAAATTGTCTGCATCCCAAAAGAACTGGTCTACTTACGACCGAGAACTCCTGGCCATATACACAATGGTCAAAAGGTTTCGGCACATGTTGGAAGGAAGAGAGTTTGTGATTTACACTGATCAGAAACCTCTCATTTATCCCTTTAAACAGAAAGCTGACAAATGTAGTCCACGTCAACTTAGACACCTGGATTTTATCTCCCAGTTCTCTACGAACATACAACATGTTCCTGGAACTCAGAATTTGGTAGCAGATGCATTATCTCGTATCGAAATTGATTCCATTTCCCAAGCAAGTTGTCTCGATTACAAGGACATTGCTGCAGCCCAATTGGTAGATGAGGAACTTAAACAACTCCTGCAATCCAACTCAACATCTTTAACACTTAAGCAATAATATTTCCTTTGGAAGATATTACTCTTACTTGTGATGTTTCCACCAACGTATCTCGACCTTTCATTCCCAAGGATTATCGCAAAATTGTTTTCCAACATCTCCATGGTCTTTCACATCCTGGAATTGCTGCCTCTACCAAATTAGCAACTCAACGTTTTGTATGGCCAAATATTAGGCGTGATATTAAAACATGGGTTAACTCTTGTCATCCTTGCCAAAGATCCAAGATCTATAGGCACACTAAAGCACCAATCGGTACATTTGCTTTACCTGATGCCAGATTTTCCCAAATTCACGTTGATTTCATTGGTTCCTTTCCACCTTCCAATGGTCAAAGTTACTGTCTGACAGTAGTTGACCGCTTTACGAGATGGATGGAAGTAATCCCAACTGCTGATATGACTGCGGAAACAGTATGTCGAGCTTTGTTATTTGTTTGGATATCACGTTTTGGTTGTCCGGCTATTATAACAACAGACCAAGGTACAAACTTTGAATCAAGCCTTTTTAGAGAGCTGAGTAATCTTCTCGGCACAAACAGAATACGATGCTGTGCCTATCATCCAAAAGCCAACGGTCTTGTTGAAGGACTGCATCGCCATCTCAAAAGTGCCATCAAAGCACATGAGAATTCAAAATGGAGCGAAATCATTCCAATTGTACTTCTCGGCATGCGTTCTGCTGTAAAAAAAGATATCAATGCTACTTGTGCAGAACTTGTCTATGGAACTACTCTCAGATTGCCATCTGATCTTTTCTCCACAGACAAGATTACTACTACCTGCAACCAAACTTATGCATCATTTTTACGTGAGAAAATGAGAGCATTACAACCGATACCTACATCTGCTCATTCAAATAGCTCTATGTTTGTGCCAACTAAATTAAAGAGCTGTTCACATGTTTTCTTGAGAATTGATAGTGTCCAGCCACCACTCTCGCAAAATTATACAGGACCTCATAAAGTAATCCGTCGAACAGACAAAGTGTTCACCATCCTCATAAATGGAAAAAGGAAGATAGTTTCCATTGATCATGTAAAACCAGCTTATGTCTGGGATGACACCGATGATATTCCTCTTACTGCAATATCAAAACAACAAACAGATGAAACTGATCAACATTCAAAAGACAAAATTATGTCTCACATAAATAAAGCTGAACCTCGACCAAATGAGAAAACTGTAAACAATAGTAGTAGTCTGAACTTATATAGTTTTAGATTTGTAAACACAGAAATAAACAATTGAATAAATATATATATATATATATATATATATATATAAAATGCTTGAAAATACACAATTCACCAATTAATATATGAAATATAATTATCTTAAGTGTTTGAAATTTATACAAAAGGCAATTTACTGTAAATGTAAATAAAAAATACATACATATTATGTTATATATTGTTCCAGATCTTTGAGAAAACTGTAAACAAAACTAGAAGTGGAAGACATGTCAGATTTCCCAAAGATCTGGAACAATATATAACATAATATGTATGTATTTTTTATTTATATTTACAGTAAATTGCCTTTTGTATAAATTTTAAACACTTAAGATAATTATATTTCAGATATTAATTGGTGAATTGTGTATTTTCAAGCATTTTAATATATATATATATATATATATATATATATATATATATATATATATATATATATATATATATTCAATTGTTTATTTCTGTGTTTACAAATCTAAAACTATATAAGTTCAGACTACTACAATTAATAGCACATATGAATAAATATTACAAATAGCTTTTGATAAATGGTATATCAATAATAATATTTGTCTAATTGTTTTCTTTCTTCCAAACTTTAAAAAGAAAATTTACATTATGTATCAAATCTTGTGTTAAACCAAAGAAAATTCAACATTGTATATGTTAGATAGATTTATTTTTCATTGTGATTGATAATGGAAAATTATATATTCTAAACTAGTGTTATACGTGTATATATATACAAAATTTTACTTATTAATTACTAATACTTACTGCTAATAATTCTGTATTAACAGTGTTATGCCTTGTATGTAAGTGTGCGAGAAGTTAATATTTGAAAATTCAAGTTATTTTCAACTTCTTTAAAATATTTGTCAGAAATATTGTGTACATTTTGTGTATTTCAGTGTTGTCAACAATATAGAAATTGCCTGTGTTCAGCCAGTATTTGTAAATATCCATTAATTCCTATGCCTTCTATGAGTCTATTACTAGTGATTGAGTATATTTTGATTGCTTATATTTTAAATAATAAACTGTCAAGTTATTAATTCTGGTCTTAGTAAGAATCCCAATTGTTTGTTTACATTAGGATTAACTTTTGATTCTTAACTTTCACAACCCCAAGAATTTATCTTGCTACTGAAATAATGTAATATTTCAATTGTTATTGTAAAGTTGAATTAGAGCGAGTACATTTTACATTTAATATGCATAGTTAAATAATTCTACATGTTAATAATCTGCAATATATACCTTGATTTAATATGTACAGTACAGTCCCGATAATCCGAACAATATCGGACTGACCCCTGTTCGGATTACGTGATTGTTCGGATTAGCCGGAGTAACAGCGAAATCACTATTTGAACCGGGAGTACGGGTCTCTAGTGTCTATGTATTTTGTCGTAATGTGAACGTACGCGCCCGCTTTTTTTGCCGCGTGGACTGTACTCCCAATCCTCGACGCGTGTGTCCTCCCTCCACCACTCCTAACTTAGTGTGTCAGTGTGACTGCGTTTGCGTGTGCCCGTACTGTTGGCCGTCAGTCGTTCTGCGCTCGTTCTATACTCGTCCGCTTTTTTTGTCTCTGTTTTAATAAGGTGAAGGTGTGACAAAATTGGCTACAGAGTTTAATGTTGGCAAAGCATCAGTTGGAGACATCAATGAATGGATGGAAGAAGACGGAGAATTTCCGAATTTCTGACTGATGACGACATAGCTGCGGCAGTGACTCAAGAGCCAATGGAGGAGGAGGGGAGTGACGACGAGACGCAATGCGATAAGAAGGACGTGGTGCCACATGCAGACGGCGCAGCTGCCCTTGACCTTGCCCTGCGCTACTTGGAGCAACAGCCCGACACTACACAAGCTGATGTGTTATTTATAAGGCGCTGGCGAAATTATGCATCATCGAAAAGACTGTCTTCGTTGCGTCAGAAAAAAATAACTGAATTAATGTAATAAGGTACTTGTTCAGTACATTATCAGTACTGTACTGTACTGTACATATTTTATATTTAATCTTATGTTGTACAATTTTTCATACTAAACATTAGTGTTCTGTTCTGTAGTTTATTCCATTTTAAAATTTGTACCATAACTTGATGTACAGTGCGTGAATATTAAATGAAGAACTGTTTTGAATTAAGGTTTACACTGTTTTATATTGAAATATTCACCGATTTTCGTCCTTAAAATTATAAAAAAAATTTCCGCGGAGCCGTTCGGATTAACCGGATGTTCGGATTAGCCGTGTTCGGATTAGCGGGACTGTACTGTATATTACTATTGAAACCTATAATGCTACTGTCATTTCATATAAAATACAATTTCTAAATGTACATATTTTCAAAATCTTATTAAGTATTTTGCGCAAATCATTGGTTTTTTTTATTGTATTGTGTAAAACATGATATTTTCATTCATATTTATTTTAACATTATGTAAATTTTCAACCCTTATAAATTGTATTATCCATTTCCCATGTATATAATGTTTGTATATTGTTTTATGTACCATTTGTTGTATTTCAGTAATTGTATTCTGTATGTATTTATCGTTCGCATACTCTCTGGGAGGATACTCTGTAGAGTTTATCAACTCCTCATAAGTTTTTCATTACGATCTGTGCGTGCGCAGGATCTAGAGCAATTGCGGGCAGTGCTTACTCGCGCAAGCACCTTGGATGCAATCTGCACATGCGTTAGATTTTCTACAAAAGCGACCCCGTGCTTTCATTCCCTCTCTTAAGAATCATATTGACTATCTTTCAGACAAATTCTGGGGTAGAATAGCGTTAGCTATCTCCCTTATTGGGAGAAGCTCTCCTCTCTCCCTGGAAAATAAAGTTATCCTTTACAAGCAAATTCTGCGTCCAACAATAACGTATGGGTCCCCCATTTGGAGGGCCGCGGCCCCGACCTACACAAAACGCATTCAAATTATCCAAAATAAAATTCTTATAATTATTGCTAACACACCTTGGTACGTTAGAAATAGTGTCATTCATCACGACTTACACATGGAGCCGATCGATAATTACATCACTAGAACTTCTAGAAATGTTTTTACTTCTATTCAAAATCACAACAACCCAGTAATCAAAGCACAAACGCTATTTACGTATCCACACTCTAAACTAAATTTTGCTTACAAAACTACCAAATGGAATCTGCCCTTGAAACCGCCGTAATTACAACAAAAAACACTTAATTGCTACACTTAACAACATTCATATGCATTTGCCTTACATCAGAACTGGGATCAGTGTAAAAGCTGGCTCCTGCTTCGATTTCAACTACTGTGCCGTCTGTAAGTTTCCTTTGCAGACTCCTTCCATTTTTCACCCCAGCTTCAAAAAAAAGCAGCATCATTTTCCTTCCCACTGCGTTTTTGGTGATCCTCGAACGCGTTTTGGGGCTGTTAAGCCCCCTTCCTGCGCTCTTCCATTCCTCGTCCTCGGGACGTACTTCAGTTTCGTTCTCGTTCGGCCGTTTTCTTCCTCCAGCCTCCCCCTGCGGGGGAGTGTTTTCAGATATCGATTCTCCTTGATACTTTCTCTCCGCGAATTTGGGTATAAGCGATTATTTCGCTGGCACCCGTTAAATCTAATTTTCGTTTCGTTCCCTCTCTTTTTCGGACTCAGACTTCTTTGGTAGCGCACGTATCCCTCCGAGAGCAGATGATAGAACTAGAAGAATAAACTGAGTTTTACATCTAAATGCATCTTCTCGTATAATAACTCTCCTATTTCCTACACCCACTAGTATTAAACAATTAATGACAGTAAATCCCCCTACCTCACCCACCGAATGGCTCATGGTAGCTACACGCTTAATGAAAACCCAAGCCCCAAAACCTAAACAAAATACTTTCAGACAAAATGTGCCCATTCGACCAAGACAAAATACTTTTGTACCTCAAAACCGCTACTCTGTTCGACCCAACTTCCAAAATTTTAATAGAATGCGTCCCCAACATCTCCCAAATCAGCATGCTCATAACTTTAACAATAGAGATTTTAGAAACCAAACACCACACACATTTTCAACATGGACTGCCACCATATCCATGTAAAATTTGCACACAACAAGGAATTCCCAATGCTTATTATTGGAAACTGCAATGTCCTTTTAATCAACATCAATTAAGGCAAACCCCATTTAATTGTGATCCACCTTTGGCTACTAAGTTTCTCAGAGCTCGGAGAACACTGTTGGCAGTCAACAAATTCCTAATCAGAGACAACACCCCCTACTGAGGCCTCTTGCCCCACATATTGACAATTACAAGTGTCCGGACACATCTCATCATTGCCAAGCCTAGCTAACTTGGACAATTTACCTAAACATAACAATGTGAATATTGTTATTGATACTGGATCTACTCTATCTTTAATTTCTGCAGATATTGTGAATAAACTTAGGTTACAAAAACAAACAACTAGGTCTATACAGATTAACCACACACAAGCCCATGGCAATTTTCAATTAAATAAACTATGCAAAGCTTATTTAACGATTGGACAGGTAAAAAGAAACATAAATCTGTATATAATTAATAGTAGTCTACCTTACATTATTCTAGGACTACCAGAATGTAGTCAATATAAATTTGTT
This sequence comes from Trichonephila clavipes, assembly GCA_019973935.1. Classification (NCBI taxonomy): domain Eukaryota; kingdom Metazoa; phylum Arthropoda; class Arachnida; order Araneae; family Nephilidae; genus Trichonephila; species Trichonephila clavipes. The sequence goes on along the minus strand of BMAU01000318.1, from coordinate 109,608 downwards.
ATTGATTGTGAACTTAACCAGTTACTACAAAATGGACAAATTATTGTAAATAATCAGAATCCACTCACTAAACCAATTTCATTACATATACAGGAAGAGTTAGTAAATACCTCAGAGGAAGTTCTCTCACCTCTGACTGTTAAAGAACTATCTCCCAACCTGATACGACTTCTTTCAGAATACACTCATGTTTTTTCTAAAAATAAGTATGATATAGGTAAAATAAGAATGGAGCCCCCTAGAATTAATTTAACATCAGATCTCCCAATTTATCAGCGAGCTTATAGAACCTCAGCCACTTCAGAAGCTGAGATTAATAAACAAATACAAAATTTATTAGTTGCAGGTTTAATTAAAGAATCCGACAGCTGTTATTCTTCCCCGGTTACTTTAGCTTATAAAGAGAGATGAAAAGCAGAAAACCAGATTATGTATTGATTATAGAAAACTTAATGCCATTTGTAAAACAGATGCAGAGCCATTACCTCGAACAGATTCGCTGCTAGATAAATTGAATAGTGCCAAATATTTTTCTACGCTTGACCTCACAAGTGGCTAATGGCACATTCCGTTGCATGATAAAGATAAAGAAAAATTAGCTTTTGTTACAACTGAAGGTTTATATGAATTTCTCTCTCAAGTTCTTCCTTTTGGCTTTCGAAATGCCCCAGCAATTTTTAATCGTACTATTCGTAAAATTTTAACTAAACATAAGTGTTCAAATTTTGCTTGTCACTATTTTGATGATATAGTTATCTTTTCAAATTCTTTAGAGGAACATTATGCTCATTTAAGAAAAATATTCCAAATTTGTGTGAGGAGGAAAACATTAAATTAAAATTTTCAAAATGTGTTTTTGCAAAAACTAAGATAAACTTTTTAGGCTATGAAATTAAAGAAGGCTGCATTACCCCTGATAATCAAAATATTGAAACTATTAAAAAATTACAACCTCCCAAAAATGTTAAACAACTTCAAAGTTTCCTTGGTTCTGTAAATGTTTATAACAAATTCATTGATTCCTATGCCAAAATTAGGGAACCTTTAAATCAACTACTAAAGAAAGATAAACAATGGGATTGGACTGCTGAATGTCAAACAGCATTTGAATTGTTAAAAAATAAATTAATAACTAAACCTGTATTACAATTATATGATCCTAAATGACCTCTGCATGTTTTCTGTGATGCCTCGCTGAAAGCTATTGGAGCTATTTTGAAACAACCTGATAATTCTGGTACTCTTCACCCAGTATCTTTTCATTCTAGAACTTTACGTGAATATGAAAAAATTTATTGTATCACAGAATTGGAATGTTTGGCCATAGTAGATGCTCTTGATAAGTTTTATTATTATTTACACGGTAAAAAATTCATAATCCATACTGATCATGCTGCTCTTGTTTGGCTTCAAAATGTGAAAAATTTAAGGGGTAGATTATTTTGTTGGTCATTAAAATTAAGCATGTTTGATTATGAAGTAAAATATTTAAAAGGAACTAATAATGTTGAAGCTGACATGTTATCAAGACATCCTATTGCTCAATATATCCAACACTCAGTACATTTACTTGAATTAAATGAGATAAAACCCCATCAAAATTTAGATAATGTAAATGATCCTAAATATAAAAAAGTTGATGATGTCTTTGTTCTTAAAAAGAAAAATCTGTTTAAAATTGTACCTTTTTCATTAAGAAGACAAATTTTGCAAAATGCTCATGAGCAATTTGGACATCCTGGTACTCAAAAAATGATAAATTTAATTACTCTTCAATACTATTGGCCTCATATTAACTTAGATATTTCAAAATTTGTTAAACATTGTAATGTATGTCAATTAAACAAAAGGAAAAGGCAAAAAAGATTTGGTCTTTTACAGACTGTACCCCCCACAGATCAACCTTTTGAGTATATCTCTGTTGATACTCTCTCTCTCTGTTGGTGGATTCAACTATTATAATTCTACTAAAAAATTTCTTCTCTTAATAATTGATCATGCAACTCGCTATGTTTGGGCTTTTGCTTCTAAAAGTGAAACAACCGAAACCTATGCAAATTGTTTAAGGCAACTTTTCCAAATTCAAATACCTAGTAAACTGTTAACTGATAGAAATGGTGCTTTTACCTCATCCAGATTCAAACACTTTTTAAGAAATTATAAAGTTAAACAGTTATTAACTACTTCTCATCATCCCCAGACAAATGGTAAATGTGAACGTGTAAATCAGACTATTATAACTAAATTATATAAGATGTAAAGTAAATTCTTCTCCTACCAAAATTCCTTGGACCAAATTTCTAGAACAAGTAATCAATGAGTATAACTTAACACCTCATTCAGTCACAAAATTCCCTCCTGCATATTTGTTATTTGGCACTTTACCATATACACCTCCATTAGCTCAAAATCAAGTTTACCCTCCAGTTGAAGAAGCCAGAAAATTAGCAAAAGAGAACACCATAAAATACCATGAGAAAAATAAAATAAAATATGATGCACGTTTCATTGATTCTCCTTTTGAACCGGGTGACCTCGTAATTTATGAAGAACTCAACTATCCAAATCGAAGAAAATTATCTCCAATTTTTTCAGGCCCCTATGAAATAGTACAAAAGCTGTCAGATGTCAATTATGACATAACCAAGCCTAACGCGTTAACTAAAAAACCTACTGAAATTGTGCACGTTTCAAAATTGAGAAATTATTACCCTCCTGAAGAATTGAAATTCAGTCATGAATAATAATAATTACACTAAAAAGAAAACACACATACAACTACACAAAACCAAATTATTGTCCTTTTTTCCCTCTTAGGTGGACCCCCTTTCCACTCTTGAGATATTTTTTTTTTTTTTACTGTTGTTGTGATGTGTCAGAACAGGAAATGATTATAGATCTTATAATGTTTGAAACATGGGTCCACCTTCCAATCCATTTCGGATTTTTTCCTGTCTTCATCTCGATGTACTGTTTCAGTTTTGGAGAAGTGTGCATTCTTGGATGGAGGCAGGGAAGAGTCTGAATTAAATTCCCCTTTTTTAATAGTCTTGGACTGTTAAGTTTACTTTTGGACAGGGAAGTCAAATTTTTTTAGACAAACTTGGATGTTTCCATGATGTTTGTCATTGATATTTTGATATTTTAGGCTACAATTATTTTGAATCTTATTTTCATTCCATTTCAAGTGTTCCTTTTTTTACATTTGATATTGTGTATTTTTATGATATCATGTTTAGTGGTGTGAATGTGTTATTACATCAGCTGCTCAAGAAAATGTGAACATTTTGGAGCAATACTTTGTGATTTTTATTGCATTTTGAATTTTATGTTTTAAATGTTATTTATGGGTACCCATGTGTTACAATTTAACAGTATATATTGTTTTCATATTTTTCTAGTATCTAATTTCTGTGTTAGAGATCATGCTATGTATGTCATTACCGGCAAGTGCAAGAAGTTTCATAATTAATAATAATTTATTCAAAACTTTAAAACTAAATTCTCTGTAAGGTACGGGTCTGTATCAAGGGCCCTGGTGCACACCCGCGTCTTACGGAGGGGGGAAATGCAATAATTCCCTCTAGCATTCTTTTAATTAACTTTTTTAACAATATTGAAATAATCTTTTGATTATTTCGTTCAAAACTAACACCCTGATTTTAATCGTAATCCATGAATATTATTACATCAGAAATTCCTGTCCCGCACATTCTATCGAATCAGAGCTATGATTACGTAATTATCACGCACTTGCACTGTTGGTAAGGAATAAAAACAACTTGTGTAATGGCGTTCGTCGCTCTTTCTTTTTTTTATCGTCATAATGTAACATTGAATATAGCTGTCTCTCAGTGTTTCTGTGTTGTGTCCGTCAAGATGTCACTTCTGCTTGTCTCTTGTCCACTGTGCTTTAATATCATCATGAATTTGTTTGTCTCGTCGATGTAAAAATGTACTATAATTTTGTCCTAATCTTCGATGTGTGCGCCACAATAAAGAAGATATCTATTCACTGAGGATGTGTTTGATGAAACCCTGCTCACACTCGACAAAAATCTACCACTCGACCAATACTTTATATATATATATATAGCTGTAACGTCGTGAGTAGCTAACCATCAAAACAAATTTTCACAGCCTAATATGAAAATAAAAGGATTGTTTATTTGCTAAACAATTTGTTAGTGAAGCAATAGATTACAGTTCATGCGCCAAGCCGGTGCAGTCAGGCTATCTCCTATTCTCAACGCCCCCGGCGTTCATCGTCTTTCCTTCCTTTTCACTCCAATCTCCTTAACGCTCTCCTCAAGTTATCTCCAGCCAGGGCTCTCTCTTAGTACATTCCCAAACAGGGATCTCCTCTCCAGTTCCCTCGATTCAGGGCAGTGCTCCTCTCCCTCGTCTCCTGAAAAAAACCTTTTAAACACCAGGGGTGGATGCACAACACGCCCCTCGTCCCTTCTTATTGGCAGGTCACAAAATTCTCTCTCGTCCTATTTGAGAAAAACACACCAATACACACCCGGGCCGTCAAGCCCAAGGCACCATAATTCCTTGTCCAACATCTGGACACATTTGTCCATCACGCCACCTGTTGCTATTACCCCATTCTCTCAACACCGGAAAAGATGACATCATTCTTTGAATACTGGCTTCGCCTATTGTCAATGGGCGCCGGGTCGCTTTTCACCATTATGACGGCCAGTATGGGTTTCGGCTCTCCTGCCCGAGCTTAAACAATAAACAATGGCCCCATGGCCAAGTACACTGGTCATTTACAGTCGGTCGAAAAAGTTATTGAGCACCGTGACCCTTTCAAAAAATGATTGGAAATGGAAAACGACCTTATTTGAAACCATATCGTTTGAAGCCATGTCATTTGAAACCATCTTGTTTAAAGTTCATTGCCATGTCATTTGAAACGAGCCCACCCCCACTTTTTCGTCGACTCGTTGTACATGATTCTGGTACCTTTTCACCCTTTTTTACCTCAACATTGTCTTTAAGGTCCAAAAGGGACGTGGCTGTGTGAATCGTATCCCCCCGTTTTTATACCCCAACGTTGTGTTTAGGGTCTCGTTCTAAAAGGGACGTTCCAACTACTCGTGTTTTACATGACTCTTGTCCCTTTTCACCTCATTTTTATACCCCAAAGTTGAATGTAGGGTCTCGATTCCTGTATGAAGAAAAGTATGCAAAAAGCGTAACCATGTATGGACAACACAAAATTTTTCAAATTTCACACAAAAAGATGTTTCAGGGCCGAGAGAAAATGTCCACCCCAGAGAGACGAGGGGTCAAAAGAAATGCTGAACAGGTCAAATGAAATACTGGACAGGTGAAATGAAATTCTTGATGGGTCAAATGAAATTCTTGACAGGTCAAATGTATTGGGGGCCAAATGAAATATTTGGTGAGAGGGCCACCTCATTCCAATCTAGGTGACGACAATTATTCACAAGTAATCTATATTTGATGCATCTTGATGAGAGGTCTTCCAATCTAGGGGACAAACCACCTCATTCCAATCTAGGTTACGACAACTATTTACAGGTAATTTGATGCATCTAGATGAGAAGCCCTCCCATCTTGCTGACGATTCATAGGTTCCAATCTTGGTGTATGAATGGATCCGAAAAAAGGGGGGGACTGCCCCCCTATTTTCGGACTTGAAGATTTTTGCTAAAAACATTTACCGTTAAGACTGCCAGAATTTGAGATGGAAACATGACTCCAAATCCTGACAGTTTTAACAAAAAACATTTAGCCATTCAAAAGTATTCCGAGGTATGACTTCTGGCCTTTTATACTCTAACGAGGTCACGTGAAACCATTTCTATTGTCTACCGAGTCAGCTCGATCCCCCTTTTTCCGGGTCCAATTTTTTTTTTACAAAATTGAAACTTTATGGCTCCCTACAGCTTGTTAAACTACTGCAGGTATTTGGCAAATTGGTAAGATGGTGCAATACGAAACGTCCTCATGCAAGGAGTTGGGAAAGGTTCCATCGTCGTTGAATTCAGGCAGCTTCTCCAGGGCTCTAGGAATTTTTTTTGTTCCTTTGACCATCATCTGGCTCAACCTGCTCCTCACGCAAAAGGATAGGTATCCCACGGGCTTGGGGCGTGAACCAGACGTTCGTGGATCGTGGAGGTGATTCACCGTGATCACTTGGGGTTCGTTGGGAATCGTGTCAATGGAGAGTTTGATGGGCTTGCCCTGGTGACGTGAGCAAAATAAACGGGTTGCATGGTGCTTTATCTGAGAAAGAAAGGTCGCTTCCCTTATATATGCTCGAAGACGTCAGAGAGCATCCCATGGGCCAAGGCGTTCTGATGCGAGCGTTCCACGTGTGTTTCCAAAGCCCGTTTCCATGGTTGGGGACACATACACGCCAAGGTAGGTTCTCGTCTCGATGCATTTGCCAATCGTCCAACCACGTCAACCAGGTCACGTACAAGTCTGTCAGTCACATGAAGAGCGGGAGATCCAAAGGGTAGGTCTCCGTATTTTGAGGCTGATACACCTCCCAAACTTGGCGAGACGGAGAACGACCCACGCGAAAGAACTTTAAGTCGACTCTTTTATCCCAGGTTAGATCCAAATGACTCGTAAACACAATGACGGTATTTCCAAACAAACGAGGAACGTGCACGCCAAAGTTGGTTTAAAAAAAGATGGTGTAAGGATACTCTGACTCGTAATACGTGACTCGATCCGGCCACCGACCAAGATTTCCAAATACGATAGTGATGCGATGTCAACACTGGTCCAACAAGTGTTGTACCGAAACCATTCTGACAAAAAAATGAGACTTGTGTGTGTGTGTTTTCAGATTCATTATTTATTGACATACAAAAAATATATACAATGAGCTACATGCAACTATTGACAGAGAGATCCATGGGTTGGATGGCTGTAAATCCAATTGATTGTTTTTACACAAGGGTTCAGTCTGGACATTGTCAAGTCCATAGGCACCAACTCCCTTACAAATTCATCCAGGAATGAGATGAGATCACCATCAAAAATAGAGGGTACCGTGTGAAGCAGCTGGAGTTCTTGAGCTGGGGGTCCAAATACGAACGACATGGGCTGGTCGAGTGCATGCATCGACTCCAAAGGGTCCAAAGTGTCGAGCTCTGGGGGACTCTATATAGGTTCTGGGACATAAAGAATCTGCACATGTGGTTCTGGGACATGTGGAATCTGCACAGGTGGCTGTGGGACTTGTGACACTGGAATCTGCATAGGTGGCTGTGGGACTTGTAACACTGGAATCTGCATAGGTGGCTGTGGGACTTGTGACACTGGAATCTGCACAGGTTCTGGGTCATCTGGAATCTTCACAGGTGACTGTGGGACAAGTGGAATCTGCACAGGTGACTGTGGGAAAAGTGGAATCTGCACAGGTGACTGTGGGACAAGTGGAATCTGCACAGGTGACTGTGGGATAAGTGGAATCTGCACAGGTGACTGTGGGACAAGTGGATTCTGCACAGGTTCTAGGAAATCTGGAATCTGCACAGGTGACTGTGGGACAAGTGGAATCTGCACAAGTTCTAGGACATGTGGAATCTGCACAGGTTCTAGGACATGTGTAATCTGCATCGGTAGCTCAGGTCGTCTGGACTCACGTCTCATGACGGGAGTGATGCGCACTCGTTTCTTGGAGAAGGGTAGAGATTTTTCTTCGAAAGGTCACTTTTCGGCCGGTACATGAATCGGGGTAGGTGAAGGCAGCTTGTAAGGAGTTTGATCAAACTTTTTCATTTTCCGGAAATCTCCCACGTAGAATCCCTTCTGAATGATCTGGGGAAGAAGGGATTCGGGAATAATGTCTAAACCAAAGGCTGTTTTTTGAGACGTCAACAGAATGTAGTGTGTTCCAGCCGGGATCGGATACGCCGTGTGGGGCTCCAAGATGGTTCGATGGTAGAGCATTTGGTCATAGGGCTCAAAACTTCTCCTAATCACATTGGGTTGGGTTCGGCACTTGAGACTGGAGGCTGGCAATTCATAGATCAACATGGGCACATGCGTCGTTTGAATAAAGTGAATCTATCCGGATTTAACCTATTGCAAGCCAAAGGTAAAGCCTTTTTGTGCAAAAAATATGTTGCCGAAAATGTAAAACATCCTGTTGTCGGTATTTTTGAGCAGTCTATCTGGATTCCTCAATAGGCCTTTCGATGTTTTTTTCCCACATCACGTCGTTGGGTCTAAATTTGTTCGCATGCTTTCCCTGCATGACGGCCCGTTTGAAATTGTCCAACCACGTCTTTTTTTGGTTCCAATGGTCTTTACAAAACAGAACAAACACGCGTTTTGCGGTGGGCTCTTGGTAGATGATGCCAGCTTGGACTTGGCTCTGCCGAGCAGCACATTCCAACGCATCGGGTTTATCGGGCAGCGTCACGGGCACCACAGTGGTAGAAATGTGCTCGGGGAAGGCATCAATCGGGTCCATGAGGAATGAAAAGTTTTCAAAGCACCTCTCGCTTTTATACGTTTCAAACAGGATGCGAGTGAAAAATACGACACACGGCAATCCAACGATGATGGCAAAAGGGACCCGTGGATGCAAGAGCCGTTTGAAAGGCTTGAATGTCTTTAAATGCGTCCGTCACACAAATAGTACCAACATTGAGGTAGATTGAAAGACACACGATCCAAGGCATATGAACCATGGATGAGCGTGAACGGTCAAACCTTGAGTGTGGAAAAACTCTTGGGACAATCAGCGACGTTCACAGAGAAGAGTAAAAGCTTTAAACTATACTAAAAAAAAATTTTTTTAGTGAATTCTTCCATATTTTAAATTTTCCTACAGAATCATTCTTTACATTTTCTTACAGAGTCATTTCATTCTTTAAATTTTCTTTTTGAGCCTGAATGGAATGTTGTCAAAAAAGAGCGAGACAACTCTTGTGCACTACGTTTTGACCACCCATCTTCCCAATAAGCTTTGGAAACCAACCTTGGTGTCTAGAGCAGCCAAAAAAATGGTAGAACTGGTCCAGAGCTCCTTTCCAATTCTCCAATTTTTCTGGGGCACACCACGGTATATAGGATGTTCTCAATGGGTTGGGTGCCCTGCAGAGGGGACAGATATTACTCACGTCCAGGTGTTGCCACAGACATCACAAATGAAATACATGGCCACAGTGTGTCTTTTCTGGCCGGTGCATAGGGCTCAGACAGATGGAGCACACGTTGGGCACTTGAAACACGGTATCGGGCCATTTCTCTGCATAACATCCATCCAACACCGCTTGAGCCAATAGAGTTCAAGTGGTCAGGTTTAGGGGACCATGTCGTTTCAAGCCTTATATGCCAAACGGTATAAGTTGGATTTGGCATACAGAGTCCACAGAGCTTGAATGAAGGCTCCTTTTCCTTTGGAAGCCTCCTGCTCCAAGTAGTCACTGGACACGTCCTTTGGTTCAAAACTAGCAAAGGCTCTGAAGCGAGGAATGTCCAGAGGATGATGATGAGGGAGCACTTTGGTCATCAGCTCCACAATACGCTGTTCAGTGTTGGTGTGGAGGTCAGTAATCTCGGAAATATGCAAGCCATTGACAATGATTCGAAACTGCGTCTTAAACGTAATGAAATCAGAGAGATGGATTCCCTGGTATTTGATCAGGTATAATTGAAATGTTTGGTCGGCCTCCATGTCTATGAGGCGACTGGCTTCTGAGTCCAGCTTTTATACTAGAGAGCAGCACGAAGTGGCTTTTGATTGGCTCGAAACAAGAAGTGCTTCCCCACCCTTGGTATGAGCCCCGATTTTAGACTAGAGAGAAGCAGGAAGTGGCTTTTGATGAGCTATGAAAGAAAACAGACACAGGGTTGAACAATTATGGACCAGGTTCAAGGATGAATCCACCCAATGTAAGGAGAGGATGATGGTTGGGCACCAGCAAAATAATGTCCCGAGTGAGCGGGAGACAATTTGTAGCTCTCCACCATCAGGTTGCCTTCCACCAGAGCCACGCCCGCATTGAGTCTGGTGGCAAAACTCGTGGCCAAAGACGACAATTCGGCATTCAAAATGTTAAACACCACATCGGGAGTCTCGAGCTTGGACTTTTGCGTCAAGACTGGATAGGACTTGTGTGGACCGGCAACACATCTTTGCCTTGAATCACAAGGGTGTCGAAACGTTTGGTAAATTTGTAAACGTGACCGAGAAGAGTTTCAACGTCCCCAAGTCTAAAGTAGATTTTGCCATCTTTACCAACCATAGCAGCCAGAGGATGGTGTTGATTGGACAAAAGAATTTTGAACCACATGATTACTCAGAGTGATGAAGGCTGTCGAGGTTTTATACTTTGTCTCTTACAAAAAATAAAATCTGAAGGAAGATTAAATCTATGTAGAAAAAAAATTTTTTTGTTCAGATTTTATTTTTCTTTAGATTTTATTTTACAGCCGAAAAAAGTTTATCTCTGTGAAGAATTTCCATAGTGTTGTGGAAAGCCACTTTTGACATAGTGATACATTGTCTGCCAACGTACGCTATTTTGGTCCGTCATATGCATGGCTCGGGGTAAATATTCTTTTCCACTCTGTAAAATTTCCTCCAATCTTGCTTCGGGGGGCTCGCCGTGCAACATTCGTTCTTGAAACACCATCGATTCCAATAAAACGTGGATGGCACAATCATGGGGTGGGCACTTCTCTCTGACCACACACTAAACAATCTGGTTGACAAGAGCATGGATTCGAAACGACTGGAATGGTGGTACGATAAATTGTCAAGATAAATTATGAAAGAGGTGTCCACGATAAAACTTCAAAATGAAGTGATTATTAAAGAAATGTACTGAGCTTATAAAATGTTTAGTGAAGTAAAAAAATTTTTTTTTCTTTAAATGTGTTTATAAGGAATGTTTTTGCAGCTCTAAACTTATTTCTCATTTGAATAGCTAATTCAATTTTATTTGCTGTTTTTAAAGACCTCATAATTATGGCCTCTTCCTTGAAAACTTTAGTCTCTGAATTGGAAAAAAACATTGTCCCAGGCATGCTTCAAGAAAATGCCTCAAATTTGTCGTCTTATAAACGAAGATTGGAACGTTTAGCGGGTATATTGAAACTTCAAGAACTCTTAAAAATGTATCCCGTTCCAGTCAAGATGGTAAAGAATGAAAAGGGATTTCACATTACGGACTGCGTCTGGAGTACGGAAAACTGCACTGAAGGACCAGACACTTGTAAATGTTATTTTTTATTTAACGAACCCGAGAAGTATTTTATTGTGAAACAATTGGATCACGTCGTTGTACGGGATCGACCAATACATCACAAGGATTGTTTGACAAATGCCCATTGTCAATGTGGGAGAATGTCATCTCTATTTTAATAATCACTTCATTTTGAAATTTTATCGTGGACATCTCTTTGATAATTTATCTTGACAATTTATCGTACCGCCATGAAAGTCGTTTCGGATCCATGCTCTTGTCAACCAGATTGCTTAGTGTGTGGTCGGAGAGAAGTGCCACTCCATGATTGTACCATCCACGTTTTATTGAAATCGATGGTGTTTCAAGAACGAATGTTGCACGGCGAGCCCACCGAAGCAAGATTGGAGGAAATTTTACAGAGTGGAAAAGAATATTTACCCCGAGCCATGCATATGACGGACCAAAATAGCGTACGTTGGCAGACAATGTATCACTATGTCAAAAGTGGCTTTCCACAACACTATGGAAATTCTTCACAGAGATAAACTTTTTTCCGCTGTAAAATAAAATCTAAAGAAAAATAAAATCTGAACAAAAAAAACTTTTTTTTCTACATAGATTTAATGTTCCTTCAGATTTTATTTTTTGTAAGTATAAAATCTCGACAGCCTTCATCACTCTGAGTAATCATGTGGTTCAAAATTCTTTTGTCCAATCAACACCATCCTCTGGCTGCTATGGTTGGTAAAGATGGCAAAATCTACTTTAGACTTGTGGACGTTGGAACTTTTCTCGGTCACGTTTACAAATTTTGACGTTTTGACACCCTTGTGATTCAAGGTAAAGATGTGTTGCCGGTCCACAAGTCCTATTCAGTCATGACGCAAAAGTCCAAGCTCGAGACTCCCGATGTGATGTTTAACATTTTGAATGCCGAATTGTCGTCTTTGGCCACGAGTTTTGCCATCAGTCTCAATGCGGGCGTGGCTCTGGTGGAAGGCAACCTGATGGTGGAGAGCTACAAATTGTCTCCCGTCCCCCGTTCAGTCTTGGTGAGAAAGTGGGTCCAAGACTTTATCGAAAAGGTCACGCGTCAGACCGTGGCTCCTGTGGAATGTCCTGCTGAGCCATGGATGGGTTTTTTAGTGAACGAGGTGTCTTTACGTATTCCAGCCCTGATCACTCATTGTGACAAAAGTATCCAGACGGATCCCCCCAACCTTCCTTTCCAACCCATTGAAAAGACGCCCACTCGGGACATTATTTTGCTGGTGCCCAACCATCATCCGCTCCTTACATTGGGTGGATTCATCCTTCAACCTGGTCCATAATTATTCAACCCTGTGTCTGTTTTCTTTCATAGCTCATCAAAGGTTTATTACGGCAATAAGAAGAATAGTTTTCTGGCTATTTGAAAGTAACCTTAGAAGATTTACAAGAAGGCAGATGTGCATTTCTAGGTTTTCTTACACCAAATAGGCATATGAAAATCAACAATGACCAAAAACTGAAGAATCAACGGGGAGAAGCATTTTTTGTTGATATAAAAGAATTTACGACTTGCTTTCCATATTCATTTACAAGAACCATCTTATTCTGTATTCAGAGTTTCAAACGTTCAATAGCCTTAGAGCACCCCGGAACACTCCTTTCTTTATACTATTGTACATAAAATGCGTGACTCACGAATAAATAGGCGAAAAAAAAACGAACATATTATTTTAATTTAGATGTAACTATCTGTTAGACTATGTTCTCATTATATTTATTTGGATTGAATATTTTTTTTATAAAAAAAAATATCCAATACTGTAGAACTTTCTAAGTTTGGGAGTCCCCAATTTCCTTTTCTTAAAAAAATTTCTGTTTGGAAATCGCGTGTGATAATTACTACCGATTTCAGTTCAAAAAATTTCTTTTCCTTTTAAAGGAGACATTTCCTACGAATTTAAACCACATTTCACCAAGATTTCTTTTTCAGTATTATTAAAGGCATTGAATGAAATAGTATAAAACATTGATTATTATATAAAACACTAATCATAATGTAAACTATTGCACAAAAAAGGAAACGCTTATTTCATTTTAGTCAAAGGTATAATAACCTAAAGCAAATTAAATTAATTTATCAGGGTAAAATTTATTTATATTTTGATTTTCAGTAAATGTTTTAAAATGTTGAAAATGTTATAGATCTATTTTTATTCTGTTAAACGCAGTAATTTCGTACATACAAACTCAAACTATCGTGTTAACTCTTAAATTAATTAATTTTGAAAAACAAATAATAATATAATTATTTGAACATTTAGATACATACAATGAATTTAAAAAATGGAAAGAAAAAGCAAAATTTCTGCCTGTCTTGCTATGTCATACTGTAAAATCTCAAATCGATAATGGGCTATTTTATAATCATATAGTACTCTGAAGCTCTCTATCTTTTTATAATGGAAAATATTTGCTTTAAGACACATGCATAATTCTTTAACAAATAACTAATTTACATTAACTATATATGTGAGTTTAAAAAAACCTTATAACTATTGAACATCTGTGTACCAATAGACATGTAAATATTCAACTAAGCTATATTGTGGTTAATCAATTTATAATTGCTTCTCTGAGAATTAATTAGTTATTTATATAACACTCTGTTAAGAATTTTTATATACTTTCTTTCTTAAAAGAATGAAACATGGATAAATGTCATTTTTTTATTGCCTCGATAATTCATTCTGTTTTGATGCATTTGATTTCATAATAATTATTGAATCTGAAGATTAAGTTTAGATTTTTACACCAAGCATTTTTCAAGGATTAAAATTAGATGATAATGTTCATCTTTGATCTAATTGTTCCTATGAATGCTGAAAATTATCATAATCGATTAACAATGACAGTTAAATGTGATAAATGGCAGGAATGTGGCGTTAACTTAATACTATATCTCAAAATCATAAATAAATGTCACTTGTTAAACAGCATCACATTGTAGATTCCACATGTTTTTACAGCTGTGGTAGCCGAGTGATCACAATTCAGGATTCCATCATCTAGCAGGGCTCTAATACACGTTAACTTTCTAAAGGCTTAAAGTACTTTCATTGCTGTCATAACATAATCGACTGGGTTCCAGGTGGGATATCATCCTCGTTACTTGATTGTTATTCAAATAATGAGGTCCGTCTCATTGCGATATCCCTCATGTTTCCTCTAAATCAGACATTAATAAACTATCGAATTATTTGCATGTTCTTAAAAATAAATCCTTTAAATACACAAATGAATAAATGTAAAATTTATATTTTTTCCAACTGTAATATACTGCTTTTGTTAACATAAAATATCAAATCCTTTGAATTTTTAGAAAAATTCTTGATTAGTAAAACGCAAACAATTAGATGACATAAGACAAAATTATGACTACACATATCTTTAAGTCAGCAAGGAGCAAATGATTCATGTATGTTGGTAAACTTATTTATATAAGGAAAAAACTATTCTTATTCGTATTTAATTGTTCTTTTATGACTAATTACAACACATTTATTTCTTACTTTTTCATCCTTCATATAAAAAGGTTATTTTATTAGTTTTATGGATAGAAGTTAACCTTATTAGCTTCTTATTTTTAAGTTACAATAAAATATAATTATTTTGATGTATCAGTTAGTATAACATTGCTGAAATTCTAAGATAAATGCTCTGATCTCTGAGTGATAAAAATAAATAAACTTCAAAAATATTTTAAGAAATATAATGCACTCATCATTCTAATTCTAAACACAATCTTCCATTTTAGGACGTATGGTAATGCAATAGTTTCCAAATGTGCAGCTCAGAAAAAAAATTAGCCCCAGTCCAAAAATAAATCGAAAAATTCACAATAATCGAATATTCTTTATTAACATAACAATAAAAACCATTACATTTGAAAATCAATGTAAGATCAATCCCCTCTCCCAATAATTTACACTCAAAACGTGAGAAGGCTTCCACAGGTATCTGCTGTATGCAAAATCTAAATAAGTTTTTGGAAATTATAATTTAATGGCTAATTTTTATTTTTGCTCGAAAACGTATAATTTTGTGTCATATTTTCGTATTAATTTTCCAGCAGTAGTTTTACAAGAGGAAACATAATTTAGGAAAGGAGAAAATTGATGTGCCTCGAGTGACACAACAACGATCAGCAGTGGCGCACACGGGGGGGAGCCGGACCCGCCACAAAGCACTTGATATTTTTTCCGATTGATTATAATTCTAAGTATAAACTACGTAAAATTTAATTAATTACTTGTTATTAATGATTAATTTTATTAATTAATGCTAATTATTTATTCAAAAATTAGTTTTTTACTGTGTTTTGTTCGCAAAAATCGACAACAAAAGGAGCATGATACAAGAATGGTGAACATTCGACCCCACACCCCCCCTGAAAAATTCCTGTGTGCGCTACTGCAGATCAGTAAATACTTCTTAAGATGAATCCAAATTACAATAATGACCATTTCTTCATCATACTTGCCTGTTATAAAAACAAACTATTATCTATAACAACATCCTCTCCTAAATCCTACCTTTGTAATCCTACCACTGAAAATAAGCAGTGTGTAATTCAAATAATTACAAGTAAACAGTATGTAATTCAAACAATTACAAATAGAAAAATATGTAGTTTAAATAGTAAATAAACACTGATTAGTTCAAAACAATGGCAAGTAAGCAATTTTTTAAATTTCCAATGGTCAAGATTGCAGAAGACTACTCACCACAAAAATGGAAGGTCCACTGTTAAGTGGATATTCAGACTTGACAAATAATCACTTTATACTTCAAATACTTACAAATAAAAAACATATTATTCCAATTTATGTAAATAATGTCATTGTATTGTTCAAAATGGTCGTAAATTAATATTATATAACCTTAATTTATTGCAATTAACAGTGTATTTATCTTTGTCTTATTTATGAAGATGACCAAATAAAATTTAAAAATGTTTTTATTTCATTTTATGTCTAGAAATCTATTTATATGTACATTTAAACTTTCTAAGCAGTTTGTAAAAATCTTTTATAAAAAAATCTGTCATTGACAGAATTCCATGACTAAGGCCAGCATTACAAAACTAATGAATTTAATTACATGCAACTAATATTCTTTAAAAGTACAAGAGAGCAGGTTCATTGACACTATTAAGTCTATGCTTCTCCTCATAATCACTACCTAAACTTGCTACTTTGCAGTGATTTCCTCTCTTATAGCAGCCCCTCGTGAGGGAATTTTGACTGTACAAAATTATATACATATTTAAATTATACAATATACAGGAATGAATTTAACTTTTTTAGTCTATTCCCCCCGGTATAAGTACATTCTTTTTCCACAAAGTGCATATAAATGTCTCGAAAAGTGATTGGAAACAATAGCTTTTCATTATATACATGTTTTGTTGTCTCTCTGAACAAATGGATCGGAAAGTTTGTTCCCATTGCATGTTGATTTTTCATCATATCTAGCCTTTGATATTGTTTCCAATTCCTTATAATCACTCGACATTATCTACAAATCATATAAATTAAGATATTAATATGCATATATTGTTATTTTTCTAAACATGATATAATTTATAAAATACAATACATATTATAGATTTAGAATACTGATTAAATAACTATTAAAAATTATTGCTAATCTTAATTAGCATAATTAATCTTTATTTGCATAAAATTAAACAAAATTGAAATGAAAATTTTTCAAGCATTAGTTTTTTAAGTACAAGAAAGAATTTGGATTTGATGTGGATGAGACAGTTCAGCAATTAAATACACTAACTAATTCAACAGTAAGAATAAAGAAGGTACTTAAATGCATTTTCTATGTATTTATCAATATTTTTCACTATAAAAAAGTTATTAAGGTGAAATATGTGCATGCAATTCAGAAATTAAACACACTGATTAATCTTAAACCAGCCAAAAATTAACAAAATGAAAATAAGTACTTTTCACATATTTATAGCTATTTTTCCTTAGTTAAATAGGGAAAAAAATGTAATACTATATCTATAATGAAGTTTTATATGTAAAAATAAGTACATGCAGTGTATCTAATTATATTCTAAATAATATGAAACAAAAACGTTTACAAGGTATTTTTGCAAAGATACTGAACATTACACCGGAAGTATTGTTGGGCTCCAGGTCAATGTTGTTGTTTACAAAGTAGAACTTCTCCATAGTTATTATTGAAAATAATCTTAAAATGACAAAAAAAAACAATGGTGAACAACTTACTTACTCACCAGTTACAGAGCATCCAGAATAGATAACAGAAGTGGTACCCTAATCTGTGTGTTTCTTTACGTTTGCAAAATTAAAATTCTTCGAATTCGAAATGCTCAGAAAATATATCACTTTTTGAAACTTGAAATATCGTCGGCGTATTTGATAAAAACAAAAAATATTGAAAATGAAATAATTAAAAAGTAATCACATTTCAGTCGAAATGTCTTTTGGAACATCTTTTAATTTCTGTGACATTGAAGATTTATTCCTTCTCTGCAAAATTTGATTAGATGGTGGCTCGAAAAAACAGAATTTTGTGGGCACTGAATTCGGTTTCATTTGCCTTCTGTTAGTGAAAGTCTGCTACAAAAAGCATGCTTCTTCAAAATGTTCGGAACATACTGAGGAATACTTAGTCGTTTTGAAATTTTTTCTGCCCAAGTTTTGCAACCACTTTTTTAATAAACATGGATTCTTTAGCGGAAACGAAAAAAAAGGTTTTTGACCTGCAGTCAGACTTTCCTTTTGCATTACGACAATTTAATGCGCTGCAGTATCTCATTTTGCTGCTCGATAGAAGATGTGCTAATCCGAAAATGGCGGCTAAATACTCAGTCGAAGGAAGCACATGGCTATTTGTTGATATCCGCGCTGGGCGATGACATGTGACTATGACGTCAGGTGAATGGAGTCCATTACAAAAATGAAATTAAGCTAATAATTTAAAATATCACTTGCCTGTACAAATTCCTTCTGTTATAAGAACGAATTCATTTAGCTTTAAAATGTATATTAATATTACCAATAAATATATATCATAAAAAAAACATAAATTTTCTTTATTTATAAGTGACTTCTTTTTTCTTACATAAGGATAAAACTGGAAACATATGTAACTCATTTTCAAAGTATTATGAATCAAAGTAAACGGATGATTAAAAACTTATATAACAATTTTTTTTATTTATAATTGAGTTCCTCATTTACTAAGCTCAAATATATATTTCTTCTACAAAATTGGATCCATTAAAAATATTTTGATTTACATGAATGAAAAAAAAAAGAACAATTTGTTGTTTTTACAGTGAAAATTTCATACGGAAGGGAATTTAACTATTATACTCAAGACACGGAAGAAAAAACTGCCTGAAAAACAATCTCCAAATGGGGACAAAACTTTTATGTTTCAATGAACCACTAGGGCATAGAAAAATGCTATAACGCCAAACCAGGCAACCCAGAATCATGACGTCTTTGCACATCTACCAATGACAAGCAACCTCTTTTCCTTTGTCCGTGCCGAAGAGGAATGCCCGAAGTGTGAGGAACTCAAAAAATGCTCTTTATTTAACGTTACGCCTTTTTATCAACGTTCTCACTACTAATTTAGTGTTGCATTTGTTATAAAATAAGTTGGGTTTTTTTTCCTCTGCTCATTTGTTACAATTATTTCAATTTGTTATATATAATTATGAAATCTGATGCAGATGAAATTCCTGGGAGAAAGTAACTGTTTAGTCGAAATTTCTCCACTGATATATAAAAAGTTACTAAAGAAAGTGTTAAACCAAAAGGAGAATGAATTAATTGATACTTTATTTAATGCTTATTGAAAACTCTTTCAGGTAGTATGATTTAAGCTATAAAATCGATGTCAATAGTTGCTTTTCTGCCTTGTTCTGTGTGTTACCAGTAAAAGTAGTTCTCATCTGGATTCAAAGTTTAGTTAGCTTTCAAATTTCAGTCAAAAATGTAAAAGATGTACTTTGTTAAAAGAATTTAGTTCTATCTACACGAGTAAACCAAATAATGCAACAAACCTTATCTTTAGAATGAAAATAACTGGCAGATGATTTGCTGCTGAATGGAGCTATTTGGTGTGCTTAATATGTCTTTTCTAACAAGTATGATGGAAAAGGCATATTAAAAAAAAAGACAGTATGAAATGCAGTTGCTGTATTTGTGTGTGTCAGAAGCTATTAACGTTCTTACATTGCCTCTGCTAAAATAGTGCATAGCTCGAAATGAAACTTCCTTTGGGCTACTGACATTTAAGTACTGTGTATACTTGGCTGTAGTCCATTACAATGATGGATGTACAGAAATTTTTCTTATGCAAGACCTTTTAAGTCCTCTAGTATAAAGATGATTTTTTGGATGATTTTGTCAAATTCTGGTTATCTTTCCTCCTTAAAAAATAAAGGCAGTCTTTTTAAGAGATTACTGAATTCAATAAAAATACTCAATCTGTTTCATAGAACTTACTAGAATCTCTGAAGTGAAGTCTTTGAATCTTCTATTTTTTCTTTTAAATTTTTAAGATGTTATTGAGAAAATCCACCAATTTATCTAGACAAGATTTCTTAATTTGTATCATTTTTCTATATTTCATTTTTATCATTGATTTTTTTTATTCACTGTCATAATTATTAATAAAGATTCAAATTTCTTACTGTGAAGTACTTTTCTTTTTATTAATGTACTAGCTGCATAGCCCGGCTTTGCACGGGCTTTCTCTTTCCCTCATGACGCCAGCAATTATGTGTGTGTTTGTATGCGCACAATGTAAATGATTTCTGAAATTATTTCATTAAATTTCCCTTTTTCGAAATTTGTTCCACATATTTTCGATTTAAGACAGGTTTCCCCCCTCCTTCTAGCCTGGTATAACACACGGTTTTTTAGTGTAAAATTACTGTTCCCTTTTCCCCTCCCCCTCACAGGTAAAATATAGTTTCAAATTTCAATGTATGACTTTTAAAAAACAAAGTTAAAAAATTATTAATGTGAAGCAATAAAAAGTAAACGATTCTAATACTAAGAGTAAAACAAAAAACTTTCATTTTTTTAATAATAGTTAGTTTCTAAGAAACTAAAATAATATTATAAATTTAAGATGTTTATGAATCAATCAATCGTTAGTATAGTTAGCTTAAAAATGTCTCTGAAAAGTATTTTTATCCAAAATAATAGATGATGTACTTTTTAATTAACAAATAATTAATTTAGTAATGAAATAAAAATAATTATTTTAAAAAACATATATTAAAATCCATTTTCTATAAGTAATAAATAAAAGAAAATTTTACAGATAGCTATTGAAACTATTGCTTTTTTTAATGCTTGAATAAACATATATATTTAAAAAAAACAGTATGGGGGAAAGCATAGATATATATTTACATGTACTGAAAAAAACATTCAAAAAGAAAAAAAAAACTGATAAAAACATTTTGATATTTTATTTTAATTTCATAATTTTTTCTTCCACTGTCATTATTACAAATTTTGTGCAATGAATGCTTAAAATAGTGTAAATAATTTATATCAGGAAGTGTAATACATTAATATTAATTTTGTTGTATTTATTTTATGTTAAAATCTTGCCACCACCTCTCCCTTCGAAATCTAGTTTTATTATGAAATAAAAAAATAGTGATTACACTGATGAACGGAAAAAATTTAAAGCTAGAGTGCACTGAGGTGTGGCGTAGACAAAACAAAAGGAATAAAAAAGATCATTGAATGCTGTCATGGGCTTTTTTGCAAATGGCAGAATTTTTTCCTACTTTCTTGACAATTCACACTATATCTTTATAGATTATAGCCAATGTGTTATTCTGATTTATAAGCTATATTATTGTAAAGTTTCATTAAAATCCATTCAGTTTTTGCGTGAAATTTGGCCAAACATCCTCACAAACTTTCACGTTTATAATATATATTAGGATGGTTATTTTTTTTACATCCAGTACTATATTGAAAATTTATTGGGCACTGAAGTATTGTACTGACTATTAATTTTGCTGAAATGTATTGTATGTACAAGCTAGAATATTCTTTTTGTTCTTGAGTGAAAATTTTTTTCGCTTTTAGCTATATATATAATTTACAGTAATTTGCAACATCTTTTGTTTTTATTTCTATTATTATTATTCGGTCAACAGTGTAATACGCAAGTACAGTTAATTTTTTTTCCATATGTACTATTAAATACTTTAATCTTTCTTCTGTTTGTATTTAGTTATATTTTTAGGATTTATATTTAATTTTTGTTTTTAATAATTAATGTTTAGAAAGTTTTACAAATAAAATATTGTCTTTTAAAAATATTTCTCATTTTAGAAATCTTAACAATGCAGAGAACTTCAAAAAAAAAATATCCAATTTTTAAATGCTTTTTGAGGATCAGTTAAAGTTCCCACTTTTGATTTTTATCTCCCACTTTTTGAACATAAGGAGGAAGGACTGTTTCATAGCATTTTGAACTGGAGAAATTTTTGCAACCTATCTTGGGGATGATGGCAAACAATCTTTGTGAAGAACAAGTCACCAAGAAGCTTGGTAACCTTCGAGACAAGTCTTTATTATAAACAAATCCAAAACATTTACAAATTCCGCTACTTTGTCAAATTTGCACCATATTAATCATGCCACTTTTCTACAATATGTGACCAATTTTTTTTTAAACAAAACACAACAGAATCTTTTTTTTTCCTTCTTTTCTTTTGCTGATATAATATCAGGGTGTGATTCATGCTGTATAAATTTGGTTACTGTGACGTTAATACATATGTGTCCAAATTCCTGTAGATAGTTTTCTTAGAAAAGGATTTGCAAAAGCTTATAAATAAGTATTGTTTACTGCCAATTGCAGAACGGCAGTAACAATACATTATACTTATGCTTTATGAAATAAAAATTTAAAAGTCTTAAAAGAAGATATTGTGCATTATATGAAGAAAATTATTATCTGCTACTTATAAGTGTGAAGAATTTTAACTTCCTGTCTAAGCATTAACTCATAAAAATAACATTAAAATATATTTTAGATAAATATTTTTTTTAGAAAATTTACAAATGGGAGTGAAAGGGATTTCGAAAAAGGCATTGAAAAGTAATTCAATAGAAATTTTCGTGTACATGTTGTAGAATTGCTTTCACTTAAATTAATAATTGATTGTTAACTTTTGACTTCAATTTAACAATCAATGCATTATTACAAAATTCTTATTCTCTTTTATGTGCATGAAAAGTATTTTTGGTGCTTGCCTATTAATGCAACTGTAAATGAAGCACATGGGTGCACATACAACACATGTAAAACCTTTGTTGCCAACTTGATGATTTATTTTAAACATTAACATTGTTGTGATAGTAATGAGTATAGTTTTTTTTCAATTCCAACTATTAGTTCACACTCTTCCCCCATATATATATTTATTTAAATATATATATCTTGTTCAAGTTTTCAATCATTAATAAAATACTTTCCATTTTTTCATTCAAATTCAATGACGCTTGATATTTAGTACAGTTTTTTTCAAATATTAATTCAATAATTAAATTAAAAAATGAATAAATAGCAAAAAAAAAATAATAATAATAGTCCAACAACATGTATGAAAAGAAAATCATTCTTTTTGTCCTGTAGCACAATGGATAGTGTGTGGGACTTCGAATCCGCAGTTCGTCTGTTTGAAGCCCATCTGGGATGCTCTAATTTCTGAGAATGTGATTTCTTTTTTACTATACCAATTTATTACAATAATTAAATTTGACTAGTGATTAAATAGTAACAAACAAAAAATAGTCCAACACCATGTACAGAATGGAAAATTGCAATGGAAATCAATTTCTATTTTTTCATTTTATATTATGATTCTGTCATATGTATATACATACTTAAATTAATTGTAACTTTTTAATACAATGTAAGTAAAATAACATTTTTCTTTGTTAACCGAAGTAGGAATTGACTTTAAAATTTTTTTAGTTAATTTTTATCTTTAAGGTTATTAAAAATGCTATGTAAAAAAGAAACAATAGTGTTGAAAATTCGATCATATGCTTTTTGTCCAAATTAGGTCCTTTTTATGTATTTTTATATATAAGTTTTTTCACCCTTTTTATTGGTTTTGTTGCTTTTATAACTTCAGTTGCTTTATAACTTCTTTCTATATTAATCTGTAAACCACTTCAAATAATGAATGAATCTGATGCATTTTAACAATTCTTTGACATTTGGCATCGATTATGTTAGGTTTAACCCTAAATCACTTTTGTTTGTAGTGTCCAGATTTTTTTTTTCTTTTGGAGATTCACAACCATGCTTAAATTCCTTTTAACGAAAGAGAGCAATTAAAAGCTTTATCATGCTTTTCTATAATTTGCGATAAATGACAAGTATGTCTTTTTACAGCCAAACTTGCTGCTATCCATTTCTAAGCTGTCTTTTAAGATGTTCATTAGAGTCTATTCGATAAGTTCTTCTTGTAAATTTGACATTTTTTTTTCAATGTAGCCATACGATTTAAGTGCATTCCATAATATTACCATGGTCAGAACATTCTCAAATCAAATTTCAAAACATAGTGAATGTAGTTTGAAATGCCATGTTCTTGGCAAATTGTCTGTGATAAATTGGGAAACTGGGAAAATTCATGACTTCCAATGCTATACTCCTTCCATTCTGGCAAGAAATGGTAAAATGATGGTCCCTGGTTTAATCAAATTTAGATTGTCACCTTAAAACTGCATGTTAATCTCATTAAATTTGGTATATAAATCTGTTCAATAGGTAAAACCTAGTTCCAACTTGATGAATTGTTTAAAAAAAAAAATCTGATCTATAACATCACAAAACTCTAAATCAGTTGCCAAAAGTGCAAAAAAAAAATGCATTTTACAAATAAATACGAGTTTTATAAAGGCAGCGTACTGTAGTGTGATTGATTTAATGATTAAAATTCTCATAATTTTTCTTCTTGCATTTATGCAAATAACCATGTATCCCTTACATTGCCTTGGAATCAGTTTACTGCTTTGATGACTAATTGAAGAGATTAATTCAATCTACCATTCAGATTTTTAGCAACTAAATTATATCACTGAATGATGCAGTGTATTGCTAATACTTACTTTGCTAACTCATTGCTATTGTAGCATATGCTTCAATCTTTTTTCGAACCTTAGATAAAAATGTTTGGCACAAGCGAAAAGAGTTTCATGTAATTATTTTCGGAAATACTGAAGTTATTGAATATTTAAATCAAATTTCAAAAATGATAAAAAAAGTTATGTTGAAGCCAATATTTTAAATCATTGGGTTTATAAGAATAAAGCTTGCACTGTTTGAGGATGTAGGCATGATTTATCATTAGAATGAGATACAGAGCGATTTAAATGTTCTACTCATTTTAGAAAAAATTGCTCAAAGAGCTAAATATTAGTTTCAACAGCATAAAGAAATATCGTGGGGAAATGAACAATATATCCTATACAGGATATATTACTTTTCCTTTTCTAATCATATGGGAGAAAGGAAAACAGTTTTAAAAACAACAGAAATGATGAAAATTTTACCCCTTACCAATTGTTGGATTCACTGAAGTTGAAATTACAACTGAGAATTACAATAATTTATTTTAACATTTTCAGTTAATATATTTGCAACTAATTGTAATTTCAGAATTTAAAATGGGTAATAAAACAAAAACGGATTCTTCTTATTATTTCCCATCATTTGGTACCTTCAGTGTGTTTACTACCAAACACATTTGTTGGTTCTTTAATATTAATAGAGTAGATAGATAAATGTGTATTTTAATTATAATAGAATATTTTATAGATAACATCTGTAAATGAGATATTCCATACATTAAAAATTAAGATTAATTTTATGAACTGGTAAAAATTAAAATGATCCGAAACACCATTTTTTCCAAAAAGATGTGGACCCCTGGGGGTTAATATGGATCATTTTAAGAATCACTGATATAGAGCAACAGAGTTTTTTATTTTAGTATTTATATATAAATATGATATTTCTCTATGTTAGACTCTGGTTACAAGGGGGGGGAAATGATTATTTATCGGAACTTACCTATGCGGAAATAATGTTCTACAGTATTGATTTTTGTAGTAAAGTAACTCCAAAATTTAATATTACATCAAAAAATGGTTGTACTTTTTTTTTTCTTTTCCAATTTTATGTATGCTTATTTTTTGACTACCATAACACAGTACATAACCAGATAGAATTCTCCAAGAAGGTATTCATTATTTCCATGATATTCCTTCAGTTTCCTATATATTACTGAGGTTAACCTGATTGTCATGATAAAGTATAACATGAACATATTTTTAGTAACTAATATGTATTATATGTTTTAGATTTTGATTGATTTAACACAAATTTTATTTAAGAGCCTACTAATTTCTTCTGATATTAGAAAAAAATTTCTTAGCTATTTGTTTTAAGCTGTGATAACCAACTGATTATTTTTACTTCATGAATTATAAGGAAGAATAAAATTCGTGTTATATATATGCATGTCCTACATTATCATTGCATACAATTTTTTTTTCTTTTACAGAAGGATTTTAACATAAAATATTCTGAACAAGAGTGAAGACTCATTTTCATCATTGTAGATTTTAAGTAGAGATTTTTGTTGTCACATCTGTGAAAAAAACTTGCACATTTTATGTTAGTAAAATGGCTTTCACTCAAGAGAACTCAAGACATCATTTACATGTTCATGATATTAAAAAGCCTTATATTTGTGAAATGCGTAACAAGGATTTTTCTCAAAAGCATAGTTTAAAAGCACATTTAGGAATTTGTTCCAAGGCAAAACGTTATGTTTGTGAAGTTTGCAACAAGGGATTTTCTCGCATCACCTATTTAAAAGCACATTTACTTACCCATACAAAGGAAAAGCCTTATGTTTGTGAAGTTTGCAACAAGGGTTTTTCTCAAGCAGGTAATTTACAAACACATTTTTTGGTTCATACAAATGAAAAGGCTCATGTTTGTGAAGTGTGCAACAAGGGATTTTCTTACATCACCTCTTTAAAAGCACATTTACTTACTCATACAAAGGAAAAGCCTTATGTTTGTGAAGTTTGCAACAAGGGGTTTTCTCAAGCTGGTAATTTAAAAACACATTTAGTGCTTCATACAAAGGAAAAGCCTCATGTTTGTGAAGTGTGCAACAAGGGATTTTCTCACATCGCCTCTTTAAAAGCACATTTACTTACTCATACAAAGGAAAAGCCTTTTGTTTGTGAAGTGTGCAACAAGGGTTTTTCTCAAAGTGGTAGCTTAAAGAAACATTTATTGGTTCATACAAAGGAAAAGCCTTATGTTTGTGATATGTGCAACCAGGTTTTTCTCTAAATGATAATTTAAAAAGGCATTTGCGGATTCATACAAAGGATAAGCCTTATATTTGTGATGTGTGCAACAAGAGGTTTTCCCAAAATGATAATTTAAAAAGGCATTTACGGATTCATACAAAGGAAAAGCCTCATGTTTGTGAAGTGTGGAACAAGGCTTTTTCTCAAAATGGTTGTTTAAAGAAACATTGATGGATTCTTACGAAGAAAAAAACTTTATAAAAAGTGCTACTAGGTGTTTTCCGAAACTGATCATATAGAGCACATTTACATATTTATAGGAATTAAAAATATGTTTATGAAATATGCTGCATTGTTTTCTCTGGAGCCATTTCTCTTAGACATCTTATTTTTAAAACCAATGAAATTTGTCCACTGTGAAATATTGTAGCATTTCTTTTTTTATACCCTTAATAATGCTTTTGTAGCAGATAGAAAGCCTTAAAGTCTTTCCCAAAAGTCTTTTTTGTTCTAGTTTGATATTATACTCACAGTATTGTAAGAAAGACATGTTTTTTTTCAAAATATTATCATTATTTTTTCTTAAGTAATGTAATAACAGGAACAAAAAGTTAATGTGATTTTGCTTCCCATATTTTACAATGTGAAAATATAGTGATGATTTTTAATTATACAGTAATTTTATGTGTTTTGTTCTCATATAGCATTTAAGTAAAAAGTAAGTTAAAACTTATTCTTAAATCAATTGGATATTTGCTAAAATAAACTCTGTGAATGCGATTTTATTGATATTTATTTCTAAAAATCGTTTTGAAATACAAATCTAAAATATGTTGATGTATTTTCAATGTGATGATGCATAATTTATTTTTTTAAAAAATAAATCGCTGTGAAAATTCTTGCTCTCTATTAAAGGAAAAATGTTTAAATTCCAGTATAAATATATATTATAAAGTAATTAAAGAAATGTATGAGGGATATATATCCATCATCATGCAAATTTACATGTTAATTTCAGCACAACAGAGAAATTCAAAATAGAATCATTTTCTTCACTCATTGTTTTTATTAGCAAAAATATCTCAAGTGACATATAAAAAATATTCAAGAAATTACCCGTTTCTTTCAACCACAACAAATAGCAGAATGACAAGTTTCCACCCACTGTAATGATTGTGACATTTGATTTTTTGTGTGACAGCTACTTTCCTTCTTTCGCTATAGTCGTGAAAACGGTTACCAGCAACAACCAATTTACAGTATATCTATTTTCAGTATAAATTTTGTCCACTCAATATTAAAAGAGAAATTTCCATCATCATGCAAGGAAGGGTTAAATATATATGTTCTGTGAAAATTGCTTAACATGAAACTGAAGGGATTGAAATATTTTTTCGTATTAAAAATAATTCATGTATTGTGAGATATACATTAACAAAATTAAGTTTATTTTTGCATAGATATGTATATATTTAATAAAAATCTATGAAACAAAAACAGTGATAAGAACTTGAAGAAATTTAATACAAAATTTTGAAATTGTCTGAAAAACGAAAACATTTATTGAGTTTCTTGAAAATAATCTGATATTTCTCTTTGCATTGTTTTTTTTTGTAGCATTACATTGTTCGATATAGTAAATTTTGTTATTCATTGCACCATTGGAAAGTTGCGTCGAATGAATTGTGCATATTTTTAATGACCTTCCTCATTTCGAATGATGCGAGAAGAGGATCTGCATCATCAATTTCATTTTCATCCACAGAATCTGCATTAAAGATATTTTTTGAGCTCAGATCAAACTTCAAAATATTTTTGTCTTCCATAATTGGGGCTATACACACATCACCTTCTACTTAAATGTATTTTCCGATGATACATTGGGACAGTTCAATTTTGTTTGTGTTTTCCAAGTTTAATTCATTCTTAGAAGGGCTACTTTGAAAGGTGCTTAGATAGTTAAATGTGACTTAAAATTTTTTTTTAGGTTAAAAAATACTTTTGCTACATTATACTCTTTTTGCAAAAAAATGAAAGAAATCAAAAATTGAAGCTTGCATCTAAATTTCTTTCCACGGGTTTAATAAGCGAAATCAAGTAATACTGATGGTTAAATGTCAGTTGGTTAATCTATTCTTTTTTGAATTGACACAAATTCTTTTAATTATTTTTAATGAACAATATTGTAAGAAAGCAATTTTTATTGAATAAGGAATTAGATGTGTCATGTATCTACAAGTCTTTAAGACTTGTTTAGGATTGTTCATAGCCGATCCTAGGACGAGTGCAGCGCACACGTTCGATCAGACAAGGGACGGCCTAGTAGCGTAGCGTGGGGGTTGCGGAGGAGACCATGGCCTCGGGTGGCAAACACCGTGATATTTAAATTCAAAAAATATTTCATCGTGCGCGCTACGAAACTGACGGAAACTAGTGAAAGCTTTAATACACTCACAGATGCAGGAAGTTTATTTGTCGCTATGCAATCGCATTCGTTTTTGTGTTACGTAAGCTTATGGCAACCTGTGCTGTGTAAAGTCAATGATGCTCGAAATTATTTTCAAACAGAGGGACTAACTATCCATCAATGTGCTAAAAAAATTGACTGAAATAGAAGCAAAACGAGTGGAATTCGTGGATGACGCTTTAATATATGCTAAAAGTCCAAACTTGAAGATGGCTAACCAAACATTGTCATAATGTTGAGAATTTTTTTAACATCTGCCATCAGTAATGCCAGTTACGAGAGAAGCTTCTCTTAGCTAAAATTAGTCGATCTGAGTTAATCTTTGGTTATGTCCACGTTAAGGCTAAGAAAGTAACCTATTCTGGCAATTGAACATGACACACATATTGATATTGACAATTGTATAAAGGATTTGCTATGAAAAAAACACGAAAAGTGCATTTTTATTCAATAGAAAAATTTAAAGCTGCTTTTTTATCTTACTTTTACTAATTTTCTTCTCTAATAATTACAATATAGATTCAAATTTCCGCTTGGCAAACACCGGCACCAGACGGCGAAAGCCCACGCTACACCAATGGAATGGCAATATATATCAATCAAGCAAAATTTTTTACGAATTTCTCAAAATAAAACTTGAATCTAATAAATATGCTGAATTTTAAGTAATTGATAAATCAAAATAAATCCCAATTTCCCCATAGCATAGCATTGTTTAAAAAAATAGAAAGCATAAAATTGTAGATCGATGCTTAACAAAGGCGTCAAAAAATTATTTTTGCTAAAGTTGCATTACAAAAATATCTACTATTGCCTAAGACATTAGAGTGTGTTTGAATTCAATATGTATTTAGGGAAATTAAATTTTTTTTTATTTAATAAAAGCCTTACAATATAGATATACATAGAAAAACAAAATAGAGGAAAGAAGTGATTTTTGTAGAAATTCGCATTTTTATTATCGTTTTACTTTTATAAAGTTGAATGAGTTTATATCGTCAACGTTAAGTATCAGTAGAAATATAAAAAATTCTTTAGAAGGGCGGCAATCACGCTCGCGGACAGCCGATGTCATTGGATCGGTCCTGGGATTGTAAATATTTGTTCTTTACTTGATCAGTTCAGTTCAGTTCAATACAGTGAAATCACTGTAATAGTGGAGAACTTGGCTAACGCCTTATGCTCCGATAAAATTTTGAATAGATTTTAATCCAAGTTGTAACGCACAGTTCGTGATTGCACTGTCCATCAGTAATTTGAATTATCGCGTTGTGCTTCACCTGAGATTGATGTAAGTAGAGTATAGAGTAACTGGAATTTTTTAGAATCTATTGGATGATGTCAGAAATTTTTCAACTTTTTGAACATGCTCTATCGTTTTACA
Organism: Trichonephila clavipes; assembly: GCA_019973935.1. Classification (NCBI taxonomy): domain Eukaryota; kingdom Metazoa; phylum Arthropoda; class Arachnida; order Araneae; family Nephilidae; genus Trichonephila; species Trichonephila clavipes. The sequence continues at coordinate 79,122 of BMAU01000318.1, read as the reverse complement.
TTTCGCTATTGAGGAATAAGACCATTCTCCGTGGTTGGAGATAAAAATTTTTCAAAATTTCACGCTGCGATTTGTATTTGATACAGTTTAATATAAAATGTTCACTAGAGTTTCTGGTACTTTACAATCTGTACACACAAAGGAGAATCTGTTTGTTTAAAAAGGAAATATATATCATTTAAAGGTAATTTTTTAGCTCGCAACTTATTGATTAAAACTTCTGTATTTCTATTTTTTGCTGCCTGTCTGTTCCATTTTTCTAGATAAGAAATATAAAGATAATTTTTATGTCTTTTGCTCTTTTTCCATATTTCTTCACTTTTATTTTTGTGTTGTTTTTTTAAATGTGTATTTAGATCTTCCCAAGTTATCCAAGAAATAATATTCCACGGCTCTGGAGAGGCTTTAGCTAATTTATCAACTTCATTAATTCCTGATCCCTTGTGAGCTGGTACCCAAATGAATGTAATTGATTGAGCTATTTGGAGGCACTGATGTAAAGTTTAACTTAAATTTAATATTGTCGTATTGGATTTTCTATTAATATTTTGGATGCTTTTTAGGACTGATAAGCTGTCCGTCAGGATGATATAATTTTCTGTTTCAGAAACCCAATTTTTTAACGCAGTCTATATGGCTATAGCTTCAGCTGTGAATATTGAAATCATTTCTTTTAGTATGAAATTTTGTCGAATTTTTTTCTTAGGGATCAAAATTCCTATTGATGTTTGATTAGTATTTTTTGAACCATCGGTTGCTATTATAATGTTGTTATTAAATTTTGGCTGAATGTAATCATTAAACATATTTTGTATTATGTCATCTGGAAGATCCTTGTTTTGAAATGGTAGTTCATGAGTATAGATGTTTATTTTGCGATTATCGTAGATTGGAGGAGGAGGGACCCATTGACGAATATCTACTTTAGTGATACATAATTCTTGGAGCAGGTTGATCGTCTTTTCAAAAATACTGATCTCTTTTTCTCTATATTTATAAAAAATACTATTTATATTCCAAAATAACCTTGCGTTCGGTGACCAGTCTTTTAATGCTATTTGCTTGGTTATAAATTTTTGACAAAGGAAATTATGGCGAGTATTAATACTTCCATTCATTGACTCTGCTCTTAAGGTGATGGCGGGCCATTAGTTTAACACCTTACATGACATCTAGATGGCGTTGGCTATTGCGAAATTTTTGGCACAAATATTTGTGTTAAGATTCCCAAGATGGGCAATAAATTTCTCTCTCGGGTAACCTTTTCAATGAAATTCTCCCCTTCAGCGAAAGGGAACACGCGGGGGGCTAAGGGAGGGTGATGGTCGTCAAACTAGTAAAATAAATGTTAGCTCTTTTTTTTTTTTTTCTTTTTCGGGCGAGGGGGTTAAAGCAGCAGAGTGAATCTTGACCATGAAAGACTTCTCATGTCTGGACATTGGTCAATCGTCAAACTTTTTCAACTCTTGGACCCCCTAGAACTGTAACATGTTTTCGAGGAAACCCCTTCCTCGCTGAAGGGAATATATCTTAAAATAATATTTAAAGTATATAGATAAAAATATTTTTGATATTATATGTAAAGACAATTTTAAAAAAAATATTTTTATTTTTTATTAAAAACTTTTATGATGTAATTTTAATGTTATTTACTCATTGATAATATAAATTTGTGATCCAAATGTCACCTACGCATGCATTATACTTAGTAACTGAGATATGTGTTCACAATTTTTTACACAAACTATCGACATATAAGCTTTTTGAAATTATCTGCAGTAGCATTTCATATTCCGTGTTCAATTCGTTTCTGTATTTTGTTTTTGTTGCCAATCGCGTTAAAAATATTTTTCACTTTCTAAATACATTTTTGTGAATGGCATGAAAATGTTCATAGCTGTGTGAGAAATTCTGCGTATATAGCATGAATTGGTAACCTAAGATATAGGTCTTCTAGCTTAAATTTAAATTTTAGCATCGAATCTGTTCATATGTCGATAAATTTTTTTTACCTTCTTCATTATAGGTGTTTTTCCCCCCACAAATGTAAAAAGTTTCAAAACATTGTACTAACTAGTATAAAATTACTTCGTGGAACTCGGGATAGCAAACAATAGTATATTCACAATCTACTGCATAAAATAAAGTTTTAAAATTCATTTATTATATTACAATAAAAGTTTTTTTTAAACTTCAAATTATGTATAAATAAAATTTTTAATTTTAGTCTATGATCTTTAGATAATTGTGGCTAAACGAATTTCATGAGAACATAAATCCATTTTGCATACATATTTGTAATTTTTTTCTTTCCCATTTTTTTTATTGGGACTCGTTGAACACAGTTTGTCGGTCAATTCTCTAGATAAATGATGTACAGAACGAAACTGTTAAATTTTTCCTGAACAAATGATTTTTAAAGGAAGAATAGGTGGATTTAAAGCAATGAAAAATTAAATTTCACGTTTTAATGAACAAACAGTATGATACAATATTACTTTTATACAATAGAACTGGGGTTGGCAACCTATTTCACGAGAGTACAATTCTCAGTGGTACTCTGAATTACTCAACAAATGTGTCAATTTTTGAGAGGATGGAAGATGATAAATTTATAATGGTCCTTATTATACGAAGATCTCCAGAATTATGGACAATTGCGAAATTTCGAAAAAATCGGAAAGAGATATCTCGAAACATAAATTTACAGCTATTTTGTGAATTATTGGATGTCATTGCTGGTGAGATTTAATTGTTTGAAAAGAGAAGATCGCGCGCACTCTGCTCTCCGCTTTTGGTTGATTTTGAAAAAAAAAAAAAAAAAAAAAAAAAAAAATTCTGTGTGTGTGTGTGTGTGTGTGTAGCGCACTTCCTTCAATAGAATCCTCCCCTTTCTCTGCAGGAGGAAGAGGGCCACAGTCTTTACGACTGTGAAACGAAATACTTGTTCTTTTTTTTTGGGGGAGTAAAATAGTGTTGACTCTTGACCATGAGAGAGATCTAAAATGGCTTTCTTACTTTTTCGACTCATGGATTCTGATAATTTGTTATGAATGCTTTATTCGTTTCTAACTATGGAAAAAAATCCTATGTATTTTGCAATCTAAATTTTAGGAGCTGTTCTTGTTTTAATATAGATTTTACCGTCAAATGTCTTTTAAAATGTCAATAAGTTGTTCGCTCTCCTTGATTATAGGTGTTTTTATCCACAAATAAAAAAAGTTCATTTTCCATTACAAAACGATTTAGTTGTGCAAAAACAATGTATTAACGTGAATAAATTTGTTTTGTTGGTCCCGGTACAGTAAACAATGGAATATTCACAATCTAGTAGGCACTACATATAAAGAAAAACGACTTAATATTCTTTTATAATGGAATAATAAATGTTTCTAAAAAGTATTACAAAATAAAGTTCTTATGTACAAAAAAAAAAAAAGTTTCAGAAATTTCCAATTAGGTATACACTTACACCTGTATTACATTATTAAAGGTTTAAGGGAAACAATTTTGAATAGAGTTTTCTTTAAAAAGTACTTTTAAATGTTAAAAGGTTAAAGGTTATCAATTTTGATATTTTTCTAAGATAGTATGCAGCTATTTCATTAAAAAACTGGTTAATTATGGTTTTGACCATTATTTTACGTATGTTTGTAAAATAATTTTTAAATTTAAAAAATATTTTTTATAAGAAATGGTACGTAAATGAAAATAAGCATTACAAAAATTATTTCATGCTCAGCAAAAAAAAAAAAAAAAAAAAAAAGGAAGAAAGAAAGAGATATTTTTGAAATTAAAATTACTTTTGTAACTTTAGAGAACGATTAAAATATCATTATAAGGGAGAGAAAATAGGCTGGCAATTAATTATCAAGCACAATTAATCAAGCATATAATATATAAACATTGCTTTTATTTTTCTAAGAAATTTATGTTTATTTAATGAATATATGTCAATAACAATTTTTCAATTTGGAAGTTAACATTATATTTAAATCAAAGAAAATTGCATTATTGTTTAATTTTTGGGCATATTTGGTAACAAAATAATAGTTTCATTCTATGTAAGAATCCAAATAAATGGCTAAGTAAAAAATATACTTAATTATAAAAATATATATCCCGGACAGTTTTTACGGTATCCTGTTCGAGAAGATATAGGAGGTCACAGTAGGCAAGAGTTCATGGTTACGAACTCGTGATCGACGTGGTGTTGCATCGTCGGTTTGAATTCTGGTGTCCCTGCTGAAGATCCGCTATGTAGAATTGATTGATTGAATGATTGAATATTAACGTCGCACTGTTCAGCTACACGAGGGCTTTTGGCGACGGACCACGTAATTTTGAACCATGGTCAAGTGACGTGGACGACACCTGAGCTGGCACCCCCTCTCCTAACTCCCACACCACACCAACGGGAGGACGTTTCAGCTCTCGACAGATTTAACGTGCATCGCTGCCCTACACGGCGGGTCTTTAATGGTATTGGGCTCGAACTCGCGGCAAGGCAAGCCACGGTCCGATACCTATACCACTCGGCTACCTCGGCCGTCCGCTATGTAGAAGGCTGAACCTCAAAGCAGATGTTTGAAGTAGATGATACTATATGTTGCTAATGGTGGAAATTTTGGGAGATTGCGGTTCCAGCTCTGATTTCGTCCTCGTCACTTGATCGAAATGACGAGGTCGGCGATAGTCCCAGTGAAGCTTCAAAGCTTGACGTTAATCAAATAATCATTCGATAATATATAGGTTTCATTTCCTAACCTATATCAATCATTTTCTGTTTTTTGCTTCTACTAGATTCCTCTACATATGACGGCTCCCTCAAAGGCATATTTCGTGGTGCTCTTCCATCAAGAATTTCAGGAAGAACACATTTAAAATAAAACTTTTCTATAGTTTTGGAATAATTCCTTTCAAAACTCTTCGTTTGCCTCTATACGCAGAGTTAACGAATCCTTTTGCACCATAAATACAGATCACACCATTTCCGTTGTGTAATAAATAACTGACCTTGTATTTGAAAGTAAAATTTATGATTTAATGGTAAATAGATTCCCCTTTCATTGGAAAATTTGAAACCTAGACTATTTTTTTTTTGTAATTAAAAATTCCAGCAGATTTGATTCAAATCTCGCAGAATAAGGGCATTTAATTTCTATGAGTCCATCATCACCAACCAATCCATCGGGTGAAGCACACAAAAAAGGGTTTATCTTTGTCCACAAATAAGCCACATATTTTTTTACTTCAGTTGAATATTCCCTCTCATACTGCTTCCGAGCGATCTCTTCGTTTGCCAATCCATATTTCATTGCTGCATTGCATAAGTCTCTACCATACACAATGCGCATCACAAGCTTCGAACACGGAGTAGATTTTTCCTGCAAGCAATTTCTTTGAAAAAGAAGATGAGAGTCTGAACGATCTCTCATATCTCCATCGTTCAGAAGATGCTTGCCCCCTAGTTTCGCTCTCTAAATCATAAATATTTTGTACTTTTAATTTTGAAAGATGGTTTTCCATTAAATTATCGTATATCTGTACTGGCACATGTCTTTAGACATGTAGCGAACATTCATTACACTGAATTTTTCTTCGAATTTATTCGAATCTAAGCCGCACTTTTTTCCCGATACTTAGGCTACAAAAATTCTGGTGCAGCTTAGATTCGAAGACTGAAAAAGTTTTTAATGCTGGTAAAGTAAATTAATTATTCACTTTTTATTAATTCGCCTTTATTATTTTTTTTATTTCGTTTAGTCAGTGATTGAACATAAATGTCATATTGATCAGCTACACGAGGGCTTTTGGTGACGGACCTCGTAACTTTGAACCATAGTCAAGTGACGAGGACGACACCTGAGCTTGCACTTCCCATCTCCTAACTACCACACCAATGAGAGGACGTTTTAGCTCTCAGATTTAACGTTCATCGCTCCCCTACACGACAGAACTTCAGCGGTACTAGGCTCGAACTCATGACACGCCAGCCACGAGTACGTTACCTTGACCACTAGGGTATCGCAGCCACTTTTCATTCCGTAAATATATCATATATCGATAATATATTTTACACTATTTTTTTCACAAAAATGTGCTGAGAATTTGGGGTGCGGCTTAGAATCTGAACATAATTAATTGAAAAAATAAGTTTCTGTTAATTAAATTAGAAAACAATATTTTGTGTTAATAATTGTTCCAATGGTTTATGGTAAAATTTTACGTCAAATATAAAATCGATGGGAAAAAATTTTTTGTTAGTTAAAAAGAAAATAATAATATAATAATAATAATTGCATTACAATAATTAGATTAAAATTTTAATTTGTGAGCAAGGAGTAGTAATTTGTGTTCTTTAGAGTTAATTCACAACTTTCGATCAAGTATAAAGTAAGTATACTTTCATTCTTCGTTAAGTCATTTCGCAGAATTTAAATATTCTTACAGACATTCCTTCAATAACAGACAAAAAAAAATCTAAGCTGTATAATTATAAACGATTTTTTTAAAGCACACATGCAGAAAATATTTAAAACTTTCCTAAATCGGAAAGTTCGTCAGATTTGAGATGTTAAATCTCTGTACATCATAAATCTTTTCCATTGTCCACTATTTGTAACAATTTGCAAGTTACCATAATTTCAGCTGGCGACTATATTTCAGAAAGATATCGCCAAAAATAAGTATTCGTAGCCAAGAATAAATTCGCTTTTCAAACGATGGTGGTGCCATCTGTTTGAGATAGTCCTAACTACGCCAAAAATAATTCAGAATGAACTTAAAATTTAAAAAAGTTAATTAAGAAAAACATAAAACTTAATTCTGGCTACACTAGTCCAAAGAGGGAAGCTTGCTTTCTTATATACTATTTAATTCTACTCTAAAAAATTGTTTTTTTCTGTTAAAATGTCTTTTGCGTTTCCACCTCTATACTTTAACATAGAAAAGTCAAATTTCATTTTGCAAAAATGCTGAAAACTGTGTAATTTTCCAAAAAATCAAAATTCAAAAACACTATCCTTTAAACAATTATTTTCTTTATATCCATAAAAAATTTTATTATCATTGGAGCTTTTTCCTGCCCACAAATGTCTTTGCCGTTTCATCCCTATCCTTTAACATTGACCGAAAACAGCCTTAATATATCTAACGGGGTATTTCTTGGGAGACGTAGGGCAGCATTGTAAATCGGTTCTAGTTTCTGTCTGTTGCTATTGCTAGAAAAGGAAAAAGTTGACTTCCATAGTCAAAGATAGAACGGATTGTGGCATTAATAATATTTAAAAGATGATCAGATCTTGTTCGTATTTTCGGAGAAGATAAGGCTTTAATGGCATTTAAATATTTGAATCCTTTCTGACGTAGGTAATTAATATGATTTTTCCAGGTGATATTGGGGTCGAAGTTGATACCCAGGATTTTCAGACTCTTCACTTCGGGAATAGGTGTGTCATATATTTTAAGTAATGGAGGTATTGTGCTTCTTTTTCTGGAAAAGTTGATTAGACTGCTTTTTACTGGAGAGATGGCCAATTTCCATTTTTTACACCAGAGTGAAATTTTATTTAAAGATTCTTGCATTTCGTCTATTATTTTATTCCAATTTGTACCATTATTATATAAAAATATGTCATCAGCATAAACCAGAAGATAGCTGTCGTGTTGAATTTCAAAAATATCTTACATATAAATCATAAAAAGGAAAGGACTTAAGATACAACCCTGGGGTATGCCATAATTGTTTGTAACGATTTTTGAAAAAGTTCCTCCATTTGATTTTCATTGTTCTCTGATGTAAGAAGTTTTGAGTCCATCGTAGTAATCTACCAGAGTATCCAACTTTGTTTAATTTAGAAATAAGGCCATTTGGCCACACTGAGTCATATGCTGCTTTAATATCCAACGCTACCAAAATAAAATATTCTTTGCGTTCTCTAGTCAGTATAATGTCATGTTGTAATTGAAGTAATGTATTAATGCTGCTTCTGTGAGGGTAAAAACCATGATGATTAACATGAAAAATTTTATTTTGAAAACTGAAATCTAGCATTCTATGTAAAATCATTCTTTCTAATAATTTGGCAATTACTGAAGTAAGAGAAATAGGACGGTATGACGAAACTTCCTTCGGATTTTTTTGAGGTTTTATGAAAGGTAGGATAATTGCGCGAGTCCAATCTTTTGGAATTTGACTTGAAGACCAACTGTCATTAAATGATTTTAGAACGAGATTTATTGCTTTGATGGGGAGATGGTTTATTGATTGGAGAGAAATTTTATCATGCCCTGGACTGCTGTTCTTTTGATGAGATAGTGCTCTTTCTAATTCTTTTAAAGAAAAAGATTTATTAATATCCTGGCTATTGTCCGGAATAGAAATATTTGGCATATTATCGCTGTTTTGTTTTGTGTAATATTGTAAAAAAAACAGTTTGCTTGGGATTGTTCGTTTGTTATTATGGTTCCGTTATTTTCAATAATATTAAATGAAGAATAGTTAGGATTTGTTCTATTTTTGATTATTCGGATTATTTTAAAAAGAACTTTAGGAGAAGATATTTTTTCGCAGGTCTTGTGCCAAAAATTTTCTTAACAGGCTTTGAGTGTTCGCTTAAGTTTTGCGCTTACTTCTTTATATTTGATCCAGTCTTTTTCTTTAAAGTTTTTCCTTGCTTTATTAATGAGTTTTCTTTTTTTTGCTCTTAAATGCCCGCATGCTGCTGTCCACCATGGAGCTCTTGAACTGATCTGTTTTTTTTTTTTGGTTCTTGAGATAAGATTTGAGCTTTTTTTAATTTCTTTTATAATATCTATATTTATGTTTTCATTCAAATGTAAATTTTGTTGAATAATATTGATAAATTTGTTCCAATTTGTTTTTTGTTTAAAATTATTAGTTGCTGAGCTGTTTGTTCTTTTGTAATTAATAGTTATAGGGAAGTGGTCACTTATAAAATTATCGGTATTTGTGGACCAGGATAAATCATAATTTAAATCTATAGTTGCTAAAGAAAAATCTATAGATATAGAAATTCCCGATGAATGGAGATAGGTTGGACTTTTATCGTTTAATAATATTAAGTCATTTTCAATAATCCAGTCAAAAATCTTTTTTCCAGAAGCACTGGAATTTTTTGATCCCCATATTTCATGAGATGCGTTGACATCTCCCAATATCAAACTGTGATTATCAATATATGATGCTATTTTGGATAAATTGATGTCTTTAAAGTTACCCGGTGGGAAGTATATATTAAAAATTGTGATAGGAACTAAATCTATCTAAACTCTGACTATTAAAATTTCTAAGTCTTCACTAATTTCTGAGAATATTTTTATTGCGCTGATATCTTTATTTAAAACTATCATTAGTCCTCTTATTTTGATTTTCCTATCAATTCTGAATATATTCTTAATGGGAATTGTGAAAATATCATTTGGATGTAATCAAGTTTCTTGAATTATTAAAATACTTGCTTTTTGAAAAATTGGCTCGAAAAGAATATCTGACCTCTTGTTTTTAATTCCACGTGCATTCCATTGGATTATGTTCATGATTTAAAACGAAAAAAAGGTGCGATACTACAAATTGGTTTAAATATTCGAAAAAGAAAGTAGATTAATATTGAATTTTTAGCGAAAAAAATATATAAGAAATTTTGATTATTTAATTTAGTTCCTTTATTTTTTCTACTGTACTTTCTAATGTATTTCCTCTCTGTTCTGATATTTTCTTGAGTCTTTTTGCTTTTTCATTCTGTTTTCTATTTATTAGATAATCATCATCTTTTTGAATTGTTATATTGGATGCTACTTGTTTTAGGGTGGATTCCATGGTATTCATTAGGGAAGAAAATCTTAAATTTATTTGTGCTACCACGGTATTTAGTTCTGTCGTGAAGCGTTGTACTATTTGTTCTAATTTCTTTTCGAGAATGTTATTGTTTTCTTCAAATTTCAACTCGAATTTCGCAAATTATTTTTCAAGATTTTCTATCTTCTCTGTTTGATCATTATAGGTTTTGGCCGAGTATGATGTTTTTTTTCCCTTTGGAATTTCTCAATTGCTTCATTTCTCGAGATTTGTTGCTGTACTTTAATTTTTAAGATTTCAATTTCTTCTTGATATTTTTTGCAATCTTTATCATTAGCTTCATGCCCCTCTCCACAAGAGCTACATTATTTTTATTTCTTTTCAATCGTTTTCAGAGTGATTTAGTGAGCAAATTCGGCATTTTATTGAGCTTCTACAAAATTTTTGAATGTGTCCAAATTTCCAACAGTTTGTGCATTGCCTAGGTTTTCTCTTTCGGGAATACTGCATCCAATTTGGGTAACTTTAACTGTTTTGATAGGTTTAAATCCAGAATCTGTTTTTTTTTTTTTTGGTAAAGCGTTGGATATCAAAAATTGCATAATTGTAATTTTCTAATTCCGATTTTATGTCGTCTATTGTATATTCTGTGTCTATTCCTTGTAATATATAACTACTGTTTAGGCCAGTAAAGGACAATCTTGCACTTATTTTTACACCAATTATTTCTTTACTTTTTAAAGCTTCTTTGGCGGTCTCGCAATTATTTGTTTTAATTATAATCTCGCCGTTTCTTGTTTTGCTTATACTCAAAATACTATTTTTTTATTGCGAACGCTTTCATTATACTTTCATTTAGTTTAAGTGGATTGCCATTCTGAAATTTATTTTCTGATTTTAAGAAAATTGTAATATCTGGACTCGAATTTAAATTTTGTTTTCCCGCAAACTTGGTCAATAATTCTATATCTGTTAAATTACACCTATATTTAATGAATGAAAAGTTAGTATTTTCTACCTCCATATTATTATCTGCGTGAGGGTAGTCACCCATTTTGTCTTCCCTACTCCAACACTTCAATTTGTATAAATACACTATCTTGTGTAAATACTTAAATTAAAAACTAAAAAATCATCCGAAGATAGAATAAAAGTTAAATGAACTAATTTTCAATACAAAATAAAAATTCAAAACGATCTCACCCGCTCGAACCCACTTGAAAAGTCAAAACTATCCAATATCTTTAGCACACTCCAAGGCGCAGTTTCGCCACGTTTGGCTGTTGTGCCATAAAACCCAACACTCACTAGCACACTCCAAAGTCAAACCTTCTTTACTTGAAACTGCGCACACATTCCAAAAAAGTTACGGACAAAGCACTTAAATGGTACTAGGTAAGATGGGTTGGAGAAAGATATTACATTTCTGTAATGTGTGTGCAAAATGTTGTTGATTTTAGTTAAAACGATATTCCACATCTCATAAAATAGTAAGTGAACTTTAATGCTACTTGTTACTAGATAAACATATGAGATACATTAAGGCTACAGTGGACAGTTAAAATGTGGAAAATTGACTAAAATATCGAAAAATTTTTTTTGACTTATTTTAATATTATATTAGCCTCTCTATCAAACGCAAAAAAAATTTTTGGTTTCATGCATTTTTTACTGAGTTATGGGGTAGTTCCGATTCAGTCATCCATGACCACGCCCCTTTGTTTACATTCTGATTTCATGCTGACAAAGCTGTCATGTACTTTGACAGTACGAATTTTATTTACTGTAGACATAGCCTCTCTAATTTTTATTTTTTAATGTTAATTTATCAAGGTCTGGATGGCAACAATTTGTTTTAACTGTATCTGAGACCTAAATCGGCATTATTTGCTTACAATTCGTTCGAACTTTCGTTTGCATTTTTCGTTCAATTTTATTCAAACTTTTATTGATTTTACCAAAACAAAAAGTTCTTTTCAGAACTAAAGTTCATTTTAAATTGCCTTTGTTATTTAAAATTTTTATAATGGATCTTATATCATCGAGACATAGAAAACCTTCATCCTACCAAAAGGAGAAAGATGTTGGCTGAAAATAGCAAGAAGCGATGGCAGAAATCTTCTAACTAAAACTGTTGATGAAAAAAACAGTAATGGTATGGTATTGCAGAGAGATACATTATCTGAACCGAGTACATCTTCCCAACCTGAGGCAAGCTATATTTTCACCCATAAGGCTGTGTTTTCTGAACTGTTGCAGAAAGTTACTTGTAAATATTGTACAAACTGTACCCTTGTTATAAAACAACAGCATTCCATGGGGTGTTCTACAAAGATGGAACTTTTATACGAATCACATGTCATGAAAGCTATGGAAGTGTTTTTTCAAGTTTCCAAGAAGAGGCCAGAAATTCACATGATATAAACAGCAAACTGGTCAGTGCCTTTCTATCCATAGGCAGAGGGCATGCTGCTTTGGAAACGTTTTTATCTGTGCTCAACATGCCAACAATGGACCTAAAAACACTTGCCAAATGCATGCACAACTTATCCGTGAAATACAAAGAGGTGAAGAAAAAAATGCTCGAAATGTCACGTCAAGCTGCTAGAGAAGCTCACGTAAAAGTTAATGCTTCTCTAAAAAATCAGGAAATAATTGATGTGATTTTGTCATATGACGGTACTTGGCAAAAGCGAGGACATACATCTAACCTAGGATTAGGAATAATCATCGATATCCTTAGTGGACTTGTCCTTGACTTTGAAGTATTGTCTAAATACTGTCAGAATTGTGTAGTTGCTGGTCGAGATATGGGAGTCGATAGTGCGGAGTTTCACATATGGCAAAAAGGACATGTGGATGAGTGTGACAAAAATTTTGATGGAACTTCTGGAGCCATGGAGATGCACGCTGCACTAATTATGTGGAGGCGGTGAATTAGTGATTGCCAAATGAGATTCGTTTCCATGCTGAGTGATGGTGACTCAAAAAATTTCAATTTTTGTCGGACAATAAAATATATGGTTCTGATATAAAAATCGAAAAGGAAGACTGCCTGAATCATATTGCAAAGAGGCTAGGCCAGTGCTTCTCAAACTTTCAATACTAGCGCCCCCTTTTCAATCACAATTTTTATCGCGCCCCCCCTTATACATTAATAATGTACTGAATGCAATAATAATGCACTTTGACGCTAAAGCTACTATACGCGATCTTAATTATAAACCATACAAATTAATAGCATAAGTATTACAGTTTGTATACTACTTTTTTGCAAAATAAATAAATTAATTAAGACAGTGCTTCTCAAACTTTCACTACTGGCGACCCAATTTTCATCGCCCCCCCCCAATAATAATGTATTGAATGCAATAATAATGCACTTTGAGTATTAAATTTTGTATACGTTACTTTTATATAATATATATTTTAAGCAAATTACTTTTAAGTAATAATTATAATGTTATGTTATTTTTCCTTTCTCATTTTTTAAATTGGGACAGATTGCAAAATGACATTTAATTAAAAATTTATTTCGTCCATCATGCATTTCTAAAAGTACAAATGTCATTAGAACAAGTAATATAAAAAATAAATTTTAAGTCAATTTTCCTACTTATAGGCCAACAAAGAAAAACTTATTTTAGTTACTTTCTATTAAATAGTTTAAATTAATACAAATATGTAATACATATGACAGAATCACAATGTTAAGCGACAAAAGAGAAAGCGATTTTCCTTGCAATTTTCCTTTTCTTTTCTATATATGGGGTATTGGAATATTCTTTTTTCGTTACTATTTATTCATTAATTAATGTAAGAAAATAGTAAAGTAAAGAAGAAATCACACACATTCTTAGAAATTAGGATGGAATTCGAACTACCGTCCTTCAGATTAGAAGCCCAGCGCGCTATCCATTGCGTTACAGGGGACAGCACGAAAAGTTTTCCTTTCTATAAATGCTTTTGGACTATAATTTTTGTTTGTTACTATTTATTCATTTTTTTAATTTAATTAATGAATTAAAATTTGAAAGAACTGTATTAACATGAAGTGTCACCCACTACAAGTTTTACAAAATGTATTTGAACTTGAATGAATGAATAGAAAGTATTTTATCAACGATTGAAAATTTGAACAAGATATATATGAGAGAGTGAACTTATAGTAGAAATTGAAAAATAGTCTACTTTATGTTGCGCTCTCTCATATCCATCACATCTGGCATTCTCGCGAGCGTCTGCGTGATTCTGGCCAAACTATTGGACGTCTGCGCAAAACATGTAATAATGCTGTACCTCGTACAATTCCAATCAGTCTTGGTCCATTCGATGCTTCTATAGCTACCAAATCTATCTTGAATGTACATTTTATAATTTGCGCGTTAGTTGTAATTCATACTATTAAGTATTACTGTAGAAAATTGGAACAAAAAAAATCATGGATAAATTTTTAAGTCGCGTAAGCGAACATTCGACGATAATAAAGCATCAACAAGTGCACAGACGAGCATAGTTCAGAAAATTAAATCAAGGAAATATTCTCAAGAATACTTGAACTTTGGATTTACCATTACTGAAGTAAATGGAGAAGAAAAGCCCCTGTGTGTTATTTGCTCAAAAATATTGGCAGCAGACAGTATGAAACCTAATAAACTTAAAAGACATTTCAAAACGCTTCATGGTGAGTACATTAACAAACCTCGAGAGTTCTTTGAATCAAAATTAAAATCATATGGAAAACAAAAACATTTTTAAAAAAAAAACTTTGTCAGTGAATGAAAAAGCTTTACTTACTTCTTACAAAGTCTCATATAAAATAGCCAGATGTAAAAAGCCTCCCACTATTGCCGAAGAGCTTATTTTGCCTGCAGCAATTGAGATTGTAGAAACTATGTTTGGAGACAATTTTGTCAAAGAGTTGCAGTCCATACCCCTATCAAATGATACTATTTCCCGTCGAATTGATGATATCGCTTGGCTGAAGATGTAGAGCAACAGCTTTTCGGTAAGTTGCGTGATAAATTGTTTTCAATTCAGCTTGACGAGGCAACGGATAGCAATAAAGATGCTCATTTCATTGCGTATGTTCGATTTTGGGATGGTATGTCAGCGGTAGAAGAACTACTTTTTTGTAAACCAATAAAACTTAAAGCAACAGCAATAGCATTATTTGATATTTTTAAATAATTTTATAAACGAGGCAAATATAGAGTGGAAAAATTGTGTCGGAATATGCACCGATGGTGCTCGTACAGTGTCAGGAAGATTTAAAAGTATACAAGCACTTGTGAAACAAAAATCTCCACTGTGCATCTGGACACATTGTATGATCCACAGAGAAGCTCTGGCTTCCAAAGAAATTAGTCCTGGCCTGAATATTGTGCTAATGATAGTTGTGACTGTAGTAAATTACATAAAAATGAGACCCCTAAAATCAAGAATCTTTTCTGGACTTTGCAAAGACATGGGCGCAGTGCATTCATCGTTGCTATTTTATTGTGAAGCAAGATGGTTATCACGCGGGAAATTTTTACAACGTGTTTATGAATTAAGAAATGAAATTACCATTTTTCTAGAAGAGGAAAACCTACCGGAAGCTGAGAAATTTCGAGATAGTTTATTTCTGATGAAGTTGAGCTACTTAGTCGATATATTTGAGAAATTAAATGCATTGAATCTTCAACTTCAAGGATCAAATGTACATATGTTTGACACGAGTGATAAAATTAATGCTTTTTGTAGAAAATTAGAATTATGGAGCCGAAATTTAAAGCAAAAAAAAAACCTAGAAATGTTTGAAAATGCGGATAAATGTGTAAAAACTTACAAAACTGAAGAACAACATGTGGAAGTTGTTTATAAAACTATTGAATATCATTTAGCTATGTTAGCAAAAAATTTTTAAAAATATTTTTTTGCTTAGGACAACTTGATAGCAAGTTACGAATGAGTGAGAGATCCATTTCAAAATACCCCAGAAGGGCTCTCCCCTATCGAAGAAGAAAGTTTCATAGATTTCACATCTAGTGGCGAAATTAAAGGACAATTTTGTAATAAAACTCTCTTTCAATTTTAAGCTGAAGTAGATGATGAATTTTCTGAACTGAAAACAAAAGCATTTCGTATACTTTTACCGTTTTCAACACCGTACCTTTGTGAAGCCGGATTTTCTGCGGTGGATGCTTTGAAGACAAAATATAGATCTCAGCTAAATATAGAAAAAGAACTCAGAGTGTCAATTTCTAATATTAAGCCTTCATTTGAAAACCTTTGCTCTGCAAGACAAGCCCATGGAAGTCACTAATAATAATTAAACTTGCTCTTAAATTAGTATTAATAAATTAGTTATAAAATACATTATGCAGTACTGATACATTTATAAGTACACTGGCTGAAGTACCCGTTCTGCGATTATTTTTTTTTAAAAAATAATACATTATTCTTGATATAATAGCTTGATTGTAAGAAGAGTAAAACCAAGTGCACAACAATGCATACAAAAATATAAAAAAAATTTTAAATGAATGCTCCTATTATAAATAGTTTAAAAGGAACTGTAATTTTAAGCCTCACAGAATTAGCATTTAGAATTAATATTAAATAAGGAAAACGAATGAAAAATTCAATGAAGAATAATTGTGTTATTTTTAATATTTAAAGCGAGAAACCTTCAAAATGTTTTAACCCGGAAGCAGGCGCCCACTCCACACTAACGTTAATGATCGCGCGATCACTTCACCAAGTCACCCCAATCCTTTTTTTTTTTTTATAATTATTTTTTCTGTGCTCGATAAAAATCACAATTGCAGTGAATAATTTAACTAAGAGAAAATATACTTACCTACTTTAAAGGACTTTTTAATTTTTCTTTGATGATTTGAGAAAAAAATCCAATAAAACTAAAGAAACCGTTCCAAATGTGCGTGACTTTAATAAAGAACATAAATCACAGACACTTTTCACTAACAATACAAGAACGTTGTTTGCAATCAAAACTGTCATATTTTGCTCACGTTATTGTAATTTTTCTATTCTTCGATGATCTACAAATAACATGTGTAACCTCTTCTTGCTTGTGTCTTTTTGACAAGGCGAAGGGTTACATTTATGGCTTCTTAGTTTTCTTGATATCTTAATTTTCTTGATAGAGTTCTTTAGGCAGCATTTGAAAATAACAATTCAACTCAAACGTTTCATGTCTATCACTTTTGTCATATTTACTTTCGCTATATCACGATTAATATGCATTATTTCATCAGGTTCTTCAATTGCTTGATCAGTTTCATCTTCCTTCAATAGAGAGATCACAGATGCCCATTTTTTATATTCTGCTCATTTACATTTATAAACCATAATAAGTTGTACAACACAGCAATTAAAACCACAAAGTTAATCGTAGGGGGAAATATAGCATATTCATAGAAAATATTTTTGAACAAAAGTGGTCGTGAAGGGAACTCGATCAAAACAAGTACCTTGATTGTAAAAAACCGTTTGCCACTCTCAAAAAAGAGGCATAAATGTGACAAATTCATTTTAGTTTCCATTAAGACTGTCATATCGGAGGATACTGTCAAGAAACTGTTAACGAATAAACAGTTTTACCAGAATTTGAAGTGATTCAGCGCCTCATGCGACCGCTCCCATGAAAAAATGTATTCGATACAAAAACGTCGATGTCAGTTATAAAAAATAATTGAGTAAAACGTTTTTATAATGCAATTTCAGATTACTCATAAAATACATCTTGGCCAATTAATCCTTAAAAAGTCCTCAATATGCTTATCCATACATCATAAAACTCATTTACATGGGGGAAAAGCAACAGAAAAATATTATTTACAACTTTCCCAAAAGAAAAGTAGACGGAGTTAAGCATACCAGTAAGTTTGAAGGTCAAAGAGATGATAATCAAAAGTACTATTCTAGAGGTTACAAGAAACGTAATAAAAAAATCTCTCATCGCAGGATTACAGCAAAGCAAACAAAATATCTTTTTTTTATTTTGTTTTGGGATCAATGATAGCTAATGAGCGTTTGAAGTGGAATCTTTTGAAAATGGATGATATATATAATTTATATATCATCCAGATGATACCAAATGATATATATAATTTATATATCAGTGTATAAATGTGTATTTTTATTTTATCAGAAAGCATTTTGTTTTACTTCATTCCAAAAAATAATTTTTAAGCCTTTTATATTTTTCAAAATGCTCGCGCCCCCCTTGAAGGGTTATCGCGCCCCCAGGGGCGCGCCCCACAGTTTGAGAAGCACTGGGCTAGGCACATCGTTACGTAACAAAGTGAAAGAATGGAAGGTGAAAAAAGTGAGTCTTGGTGGGCGTAAGCAGGGAAGCCTTACAGATAAAAACATCACAAAGTTGCAAAATTACTATAGAAAGGCAATAAAAGATAATGTCCCTGATTACGATAAAATGAAAACTGCTATATATACCAGCCTGATGCATTGCTCGTCAACTAACAAAACGCCTATGCATGGTAAGTGTCCTGAAGGGGAATCATCATGGTGTTTCTATAAAAGAGCTATAGCCAAAGGTGAAATCCCAGGGTCACACAGTTCCATGAGAACTTACTTGTCGCCACAAGTAGTAGAGAAAATTATGCCTGTTTATCAACGTTTAGCTTCAGACACCATTCTTGAAAGATGCGTAGCAGGCAAGACGCAAAATTCGAATGATAGTCTGCATTTGGCGAAATTGCCCAAAAGAGGTATTCGTATCCAAAAGGAGGCTGGAAATAGCAGTAACGGATGCCATCGAAAAGCACAATTTGGGCTATGTGAAATCTCTTGAAGCGAAAGAGGACTCATGCCTAAATGACAGTTTTTCTTTGACTATTGCAGAAAGACAAGATAAACGAGGCATTTCTCAGAATATTTCTACGAAACAAAAGAAAAGGAGGTTGAATCCTAGGAGGACCCACTTTTGGTCGCCAAATTTTTTTTTGTCGCCATATTTTGAGCGATAAAGGTTACAATATGGTAACCCTTCCATTTCATCCAAAAAATTTGGATTTTCAAATCACCTAAAAAATGGCAACCCCTAAAAAGTTCAACGTTTTTCGCCTTTTCCGAAAAACGTCATTTTGACATTTGACTTCGTTTGAGAAGGTTTGCTCTCTACCGGTTGTTAAGAATGGCGTGTGAAAGGAAATTAATTGAAAGTGAGGCTACGACAGGTTTCTTTGTGCTCCTGGGCACAAAGGGGAAGAAAGAGACATTAGAATGGTGTATGAAAGCTAATTTAATTGCTTCTCGTTATGAATGTCCGAGGTTTAAAAAATATGCCTTTGTAAGAACGAAAGGGAACGGTTGACGGCTACGAATGGCGTTGCCGCAACCAGTCGAAAGATAATCGCCACGACGTTGTTCGGAATGTAAGAAAGGGCACTTGGTTTAGCGAAAGCAAACTTGCTATAATAATTATCTTGCGTTTGACCAGATATTGGTTTGGCAAGAGCATGAATGCGTTCGTGGTGAATGACTTGAAAGTTAATAAGAATAGGTCACAAGTTGGTGGGTGACAATTTTCATGAATTCCCTTGCATCCATCGCAAGGGTGTATCCACCAACGGAACATGACGAAATGCAAGCGTAAGGTAAGTGCCTTTTAAAATTTTTTAAAATGATTGATTTCATGTATTTCTTCAATTTTATATTTGCGAAACGACCCTTTCGTCCTTTTTTAAAAATGTAAATCATGTTGTACACACTGGTTTTAGATTGCTTTTTTTTAAATGAATTTCATTGCTTTCTCCGTTTTTTTTTTATATAATGATTAATTTAATGTATTTATTCGTTTTCATCTTTGCGAAACGCCCATTTCATCCCCGCTGACGCATGCGCTTCCCAAGAGTTTTTCGTCATTGACGCCTAATTGAAAACCTTCAATTTGGCGCTTTTTAACGAAAAACTTTGGCGCCAAAAACAGCAGTGGGTCCTCCTAGGATTTTACCGAAAAGGAAAAGAAATGCCACGAATACAAATGCAGCCTATAGTGCCGGTGCTTTTTAAATTTTTTATCAGACTTAGCAAACAGTTTTCTTGTTATGTGTAATTAGATTTGTTATTTTTTTGAATTTTTTGTAATTTAATTGTATTGAAATACTTTATTTTTACTCATTGTGACTAATGAAATATATAATATATAATCTGGTTGATGAAATAATAATGAAATACATTCTGTTAATTTACTTTAGATTTTATTGGAATGTGTGTGTTCTTGCTTACTTCAATTTTTATCACTGTATATATTACATGTCAATGTGACTGTTACAATAAATATTGCAGAATCTTATACATATATTCTATGTTTATCTTATCTTTATGATATTAGTGTTTGTCAAATTTATATGAATGTCTTTAATTGTTTTTAAAAAAACTAAAAGTTTTTCCTTTAGAATAAAAATAGCTGTTTTTCTAAAAATGAAAGCTTCCTCGAAAACATTGAATTTTTGTATTTTAATCCCCCTTTGGAATACTTTATTTTTACTCATTATGATTGATGAAATACATAATATACTATCTGGTTGAGATAAAAAAAAAAATAAAATACATTCTGCTAATTTACTTCAGATATAAGAAAGTTCTAGCTTACTTCAATTTTTATCACTGTATATACCACGTGTCAATTTGACTGTTATAATACATATTGTAGAACCTTATGTATATATATTCTGCATTTATCTTATATTTGTATGATATTAGTGTTTTTCAAATTCATATTTATATCTTTAATTTTTTTTTTAAAAAAAGTAAGTTAATTTCCTTTAAAATAAAAAAAGCTGTTTTTTTCTCATCAATCAAAATTTGCCTCGAAACCAAAACTCAAAATGTTCCATGCGTTGCAATTTTTGTCGAATTATAACAAAACTTTCCAAAAGTATTCATCTAATGTATACTTATAAATTCTTGGATGCATTGTAGTAATAGTGATAGGGTGAAAGAAGAAATTAAAGTTTTTTATGTAGGAAATCATTAAAATCCTTGAAATTTTTATATAAAAATTTGCGTTTACCCATATTTTGTAAATTATCATATAAAACATTACATTGTATGCATACATTTGTAAAGAATTGCTTAAAGAAGTTAAATCAGGTGAAAATATGAAATTTAAAAAAAATTCAAAACGCATGGAACGTTTTTAAATTTTGGTTAAAATTTTTTTTAATTTTAAATTTTTTAAAAACTAATCATTTTTTCTCACCAAATTTTTTATATGGTTTTAGTTCTAAGTTACATACAGCCATTAAAAATTTGGGGCATGTTTGTAAAAAATTAAAAAAAAATTTTTTTTAGTGTCCACTGTAGCCTTAAAATACGATGTTATATACAAAAGTAAATAATATGGAACGATAATTAAGTGTTGCCAAATGAGAACAAAGATATAAAGAGTTAAATTAGTTCTCTTCAGTTGATGCATCCACAGTACTCCCCATCAGTAAACGTTACAGGAATCGTTTGATTGGGTGAACTGCATGACCAGAACGAGTTACATATTTAGCAAGGAGTCTCACTTGAAGCTATGAAGACTGCTCAGAAGTGCCCTGTTGTGAGTGATGAGGAGTAGCTGACACAGTTGATGGTGAAGTGCTTGTGGTTGTGAAGATTTATATACTGAAGTGGGCTTATCAGGATCAGCAAAGAAACAGGGTTTCATTCTATCAGTGGAGATCGATCGAAAAACCTCTTTGATGCTCGTGTCAAAATACTTTGCATAACGCTTGATCACAGGGTTTGGTCCTTCGTAAAGTGGCTGTAATGAAGTTCGGACGAGATCTGTACGGACAAATACATGAGTGCATGTTGCTAGAACACGTAAAAAGAAAGGTTTCTGCTTTGTATGGTGAGCTGATAGAACAGGACGTAGGTCGTCGAAAGTATTACGAAGTTGTAGCACAAAAGTGGATGGAGATGCAAGTTTCGAGTCATGTAGGAAATCTCCAGGTATACGTAAATTTTCTCCAAAGACCAATTCAGCTGATGTAGCATTCAAATCTTTATGAATTGTGATGCGCAGTCCAAGGAAGATGGTGGGTTGAGATTGCACTAAGACATAAAGGCGGCTTTTAGCGTGCGATGCCATCTCTCTACCAAACCGTTAGCCTAAGGATAGTAGGCTGTTATGCATTTGCGCTTGAAGCCTATTAATTTGTAGAGTTTATAGGACAGTTCTGATTCAAACGAGTGCCTTGATCAGCAACGATGCAAGACGGTGAATCAAACTTAGAAATCCAGCCACGATAAACTGCATTTGCTTTCGTTTCTGCGCGAATGTCCATGACTGATAAAGCTTCAGGTCATCTGGTGAAACGATCTTCTATAGTGAAACGATACCAATATCCTAACACTGTAGGTAATGGTCCGATTATGTCAAAATGAAGTTCATCAAAGCGTTTGCTAACAAGAGGAAATGTCTCAATTTGACTGTGGATATGTCTGGAGATTTTACATTTCTGGCACTCAATGCAGCCTCGAAACTATGATGTAACATCACGTCTCAAATTTGGCCAGAAAAATTTCTTTGAAATTAACTTGACAGAGCTTCGAATACTAGGATGAGATGTTTTGTGGTAGTGTTCAAAGATTTCTCTGCGAAAAGCAGCAGGAATGTAAGTTCGTGGTTGGCCAGTAGAAACATCATAGATGATCGTGTACTCCAATTCGATGACTGGTAGTTTATCAAACTTTAAATTGTAATTGTTGAGAGAAGTGAGGGCAGGGCCGGACCGTGACTTTTGGGGGCCCTGGGCTAACACTACCTGAGGGGCCCCCTAAATAGTTAAAGTTTTTGCCTTTTTCCAAAAAAAAATTTTGTTTGGGAAAATTTAAAATATATGAAATTTAAGGTTTTCTTTTAATTTAAAACAATTTAAATACGTTATAAACAATAACATAATTTACAAAAAAAACTTTTTTACACTTTTGTGCTGGAAATTCTTTTTATTTGCCCATCACATTTTAAGTCTTTGGGGAGATCAGTATGAATACAAAGAAGTAATAAATAATTAAGCCTAGTATTTGTAATTGTTCTATATTTGTTTTCTATGTAGGACATTTTAGAGAACGCACGTTCCGCTTCACAACTAGTAATAGGGAGCGTTAGAAAAATCTTTAAAATGGTAAACAAATTTGGAAAAACTTCAACAAGTTTCTTTTCAAGAATTACATTGAACATATCTATACAAGTAGAGGACTGTAGCTCACAGTTTGTTTTTGATAAGTTTTGAATTGAACACCTTCATTTACCAAACGTTGGTCTACGTCAGGGGTGGCGATCCTTTTTGGATCAACGTGCCATTTTTTTCTAAAGAAATGTTTAATAAGTTATAGGCGTGCCATCAAATAATTTTGACTTGTGATTATTGGGGAACTAATAAAACTAAATACGAACAAATCGAAAATTATGTATTTAATACGAAAAAATACATTTTGCACTGTATAGTAGTAAATGTTTTAGCTATACATGTAATTTAAATTAAAATAACATTAGTGTGACCTTTGTTGTTGTAGATTAGATGACAAATAAAAATTATAAGATGTTACTTTTAGCAAAATGCCTGCTGAATTAGAGTCGTCTGTTAAACGATTTCTAAGCGAGTCTTTGATGTTATTTTTCTCTGAAAAATAATGACTCACAGACAAAGGTAGATGAAAATATGGTTAAAATAGCATAAGCCAGTTTCTTCAAACAGTTAAATGCGTCCGGAATCGAATTCCATGTTTCCAAAATTTCGTTACTGGCTTTTTTACTTATATTGCTTGTAAATCTTTCTGCTTCAATCAATTCCATCTTTTTCCTTGTTTCAATAAACTTTTGAATCCATATTGAACTGGACTGGAAGTCAATCAGTTGCATTTCATATTCTTCAATTTTCAACCAATCGAATTGGGACAAGTTCAGTTTATCAAACGAAATCCCATCAGGGTACATAATAAATTTGAACGTTTCTGATAATTCCTTGGACTGAGAAAATTTCGCTGAAAATTCTTTGATTAAAGAATCAATTATGTAAATAAATTTATCAATAACTGTTTCTTCATTTCGTTTCTCTTGAGCATCTAAATCTTTGATATTTTTTTTTCAAGTTTGGGAAGTACTTGTAGTTTCTTGTAATATCGTTTCTGAAAACATACAGTTTAGCTTCAAAAGTGCGAATGAGATCCGTCATGACGATAACTGTTTTATTCGGGCCTTTAAGCTTTACGTTCAATTCATTGAAATGTTGGCATATGTCTGTAAAATACATAAATTTTAGGAGCCACATAATATCCATCAGACGTGGGTATTGTTCAATTTTGCTCTCACTTTGTATAGAAACAGTCTGATTTCTTCCAAACAATCAACAAATCTTTGAAATACGTTCCCGTGGCTCAACCAGCGAACATTATTATACATTAGTAAGCCATTATACACCGAATTGACTTCATCCAATAAAGCATCAAACTTTCGCTTATTTAAAGCCTGCGACGATATGAGGTTGACAATTTTTGTGACTATAACGTTATTACATTATCAAGAGATGTTAAACCACTCTTTGCACATAAGGCTTGTTGGTAAATAATGCAGTGGCATTCAAGAATCGAATGTTCTACGTCTCTTTTAAATAAAAAAATAAAACCTTTTTTTTTTTTGCCTACCATATTTGGAGCACCGTCAGTGGTTGCTAAAACAATTTTTTTCAAATCAATTTCTTTCTCAGCAAACGAATTTCTTACTGCCGTACAAATATATGTGCCCTTTGTAGTTGTTAACAACGATGTTATCGCAATTAATTCTTCCAAAATGACGTTTCCTACACAATATCGAGAAAAGACAGTTAAACGTGCAGATTTAGTGATGTCAATACTTTCATCAAGACATAGCGATATAAAAGGAGTGGAGTTAATGTCATTATTTTGTTGATCTGAAACATTTTCTGCCAGTTTCAAGATTCTATCTTTTTTTGTGTTTCTAGATAGTTCAGCGCATCAAAGATATTCCTCTATCTTTTTTTATTATCAAAAAGTGAGGGAGCGCATGCCAACAAAGCTTCCTTCAAAAACTCTCCCTCTTGAAAAGGTTTACCATGCCGAGCAATGGCATTTGCAGCCGAGTAACCCGCGCACTTGTGTGACAATTTTTGCTTACATATTTAACAATAGACGTCGACTGTTTAGTTCTGTCTTTTATTTCACTTGCAATTAGTTCTTTTTGCTCAGGTTCGTATGTTTCACAAAAGGATTTGTGATTTGTTTCAAAATGCCGTTTTACAGACGATATATGTTCCTCATACCACTGTTCCAGAACATAAAACACATACCGCTTTGTTGCCTTTACTGATCATGCCATATTTCTCAGTCCACAAAGTTTGAAATTCTCTGCTACACTTACTATCTTGCACTTTTTTTTTGCTGAACTAGCCATGTTAAGTAGCTGTTAAAAATCGTAAATTTAACACAAAAATAAACTTTAAATATACAGCTGTGTTGACGAAATTAACTATTCTATGTGCTCTCGCTTGATCCCCCCCCAAACACCTTTTTACTGACTGCGCACGACTGCGGGCGCATGCGTAGATTTTTTGTTTTTTTGGAAATTGAGTACTTGTATGAGATTTCTGTAGTGTCTGATCTTTCGCTTTTGTCTCAGGCCATTAAAAATTTTACAAATATAAAGCCGTGAAAGTTACTTTATGAATTAGACTTACAAGACAAAAATTAGATCACATTGATAAAATAGATGTATATACAAGCTGAACCATTAATGTAAACGTTAGAATATATTTTTTAAGCAACTTAAATATATCTAGAAATAGTTACATACACACACATACTACACGTAGATAAACTTTGCATCATTAGCAATTATAATACACGACGTAACTACGCAAGACATAACAAACGAGTCTACTCCCCGACTTGTCGGCGTCGCGACGGATCACTCACGTTTGTTCATAATACTTCATAGTGAACTTAGTAATTTTCAGCTAAAATGCAAACCGTTTTTGATCGATGGCGTGCCCAAAATATTCTGTCGCGTGCCATCATTGGCACGCGTGCCATTGGTTCGCCATCCCTGGTCTACGTCATCTGATTAGTAAACAATAATAGCGCGTGCATTCTCCAGGTCGACGCTATTCTTACTTTGATCTTGCAAATCCATTAAAAATTTAAATTTTTTACTATATTCTTCTATTTAGATCAAGGATTAGCTTGACTAACGCAACACACACAGAGAGAGACACACAATATATATAAGCGTGTCTCTTTTAATTTTTTCTCTCCCATACACAGCTTTTTCTGTGGATTTATCTGCAAATTTCACATCGCTATGTTCTGTTTCTATACTAGGACTTAATTTTTTGGCTGCGTCTTGATACTCCTTTAGTTTGATTATAAAAGTTTTTTAAATTACATAATTAAGTTATTCCCTTCACTGATGTCCAAACCAGGGACCTGTAATTTTTTTGTTAACCGAATTAAATCTTTGTAAAATTTCTTCCTAAAATATAATTTTAAAATGGCAGTTTCAAGTTTTGTTAATTTATTAAATAAATTCACTACCTCTTTTATAAAATCAATTTTCTCATTTTTTTGTCACTAAATGTCTAAAGAATATTCATGATATTACCATAATTATCTTTTAAGACTTCACCAGACTGACTTAAAATTTTAAGGTAAATTTCAGTTTAATTTCACGATTTAGAAGTTCCCATCTATGGGTCGAAGCAGAAAAGAAAACATATATTTGTTGCAATAAACCAGATGTTCTCAAACTTTTTATCTCATTGACCCCTTGCCATGTTTTTCGATTTAGGAGTCACCCCTGCTTACCTAATATAGAATTTTTGTAAGTTATCAACTTAAATGTCTTTTTGACTGCTGTTATAGAACTACTTACTTTTTAAGATACTTAACTAAAAGATTTAAATGTCTAACTGTAGCGAAGTATAGTGTTTAAAATTAAAGAAACACACGCTAAGTAAATTAAAATTTAATTGATACAAATTGAACACATTTTTATTAATCGAAGGATGAACCAAATGCTTCAATAACTAATTTTCAACTTTTGGCATCAATCTCGTCAGATATAACCCGAAATCTCCTCTGTTTGTAGTATCCAGTCCTTTTCTTTCTTTTATTTTAGAGTTAAGCAACCGCACACTAAAACTCCTTTTCACTAGGAAAAGCAATTAAATGCTCCATAATTCGGGATAAATAGCAGGCATGTCTTTTTAAAGCCATAATTGCTGATTTCCGTTTTTATACTTTACTTTATGATCTCAATTACTGCCCATTTCGAAGAGTTCCTCTTGTAATGACATTTTTTTATCAATAGGACTATATGTGTTTATTGCCTACTGTGGTAGTTAACATAGTCAAAGCATTATCAAACCTGGTTTTAGAATCTGAACAAAGGTTGCTTAAATGTTGAACGTAAATTAAAACGCCATTTTCCTAGCAGATTATCCGTGACCAATTGAGAAACTAGGAAAATTAGGGAAGTAAGATATTACACTCTTTAGGCTTAACTCTGGTACACGAAACGCTGAAATGATGGTTTGTTTTAATAAAATTTATATTGTCATCTTGTAACTGCAAATTAACCTCATTTAATCTTGTAAATAAATCTGTTAAATATGTAAATTCTGGTTTCCATTTGATTGTAAACTTTATTTTCAAATTTAAGTCACGATCTGGTTTAATGAGAGCAGCTATAGTATTTATAGTATATAGTAACCCCATTTACACCTCATGAACCCCAAATTATTCTTTCGCTGATATGGACCCTTTGTATGTCGTCTTAGACTCCTGGGGGTTGATATAGACTACTTTGAAAATCACCAACCTTAACCAAAGCTTTCTAGAAAGACTAAGCTCTGACACTGGAATGTTCTTAACGTAGTCACGTGATCAAAGGAGGGATGAATTTAACGGGAGAATACGATTACATTCTTACCATCTTGTATGCTGAAGTAGTTGATAGATTTTCCCACGTGTATTTTTATTCATTACTCAGGATAAATTGACTGGATTTTCTGGGAAAAGGATCACTCGGAATTTCTTTATTAACCATAAAGAAAAAGGTACGATATTTATATTACTGTGTAACTTTATTCTTGTCATTGAATGTTTTTCTTTTGAGTCTTGAGAAAACGATATATTAAACTGACGCACATATGCCAACATCCTTGATTATTTGTAAAAAAAGATATTTTGTTTTATAAGAGAAATTAGTGTTTAAGTGTAAAATTAGTCTTTTGTTTATTCTGTCACAAATCTTAATTAACTGAAAAATATTATTAATAACTTAACCTAAAGCTGCAGACATTTCATAATAATGCCTCGTTACTGTGTTGTGTACCAAATTTTTTCTCTAATAAAACGGGGTAGCCGTACGTTTCTGTGTTTCTTTTCCCATATATGAACAGCCGTTACAAACTTGGAAAAAGTAAATTCCTAGGGATTTTAAAAATACTAACAATAGTGTAGTGTGCATTAAACATTTCCCTGAATTTTTCATTGTGAGAAAAGATAAAATTACAGACAAGACTGGTACTGTTATAGAAATACCTAGAGTGTATCCAAAATTATTAGAAAATGCATATGCTTGCATTTTCCCTGAATGTCCATCCTACTTGAATGAAAAAATTAAAGAACGCTCGGTGACAATTCAACGAAAGGATAAAATGAAATAATTAGATGAACAACAACTGCTTACTAATTTCATTAAGAAAGACGAAACTACCAGTTTTGAATGTTTAAAAGAAAATCTGCTAATGCGAGAAAATCCCATATCTGATTTCTTAGCTAAAAATAATGTTCTAAAACATGATTGTGAAAGTAGCATAACATTTATTTTTTTATTAATTACGAAAATTGTCCTTCTACTTTAAAATCCTTGAAAATAAATACATATCTCCCTATTATTATATTTAATAATAATCTTGAATTAAATATACCTTCTATTGGAAAAATTCTTAATAATCCTCCTAGGTTAAAACATATTTCAGCGAATTGTTAAATATTCTTCATAAATGTCAGAAATAAATTCTGTTCCTTTCAAAAAATATGTTCCATTTATTCTGTTTCATTGCTGCTCATTATGTTATATTGGCTATTCAATTAATTCGCATTTGATTTTGGCTTTCAAATTGTCCATTGTTTTGCAAATGTTAATTTTGTTTCATTGCTTTTCAATTTCATCCGCGTTTGAAAATTGTTAATTATAGGCAGCAAATTTGTTTCATTGCTTTGCTCAATTTACCATTTTCGCGTTTGATATTGGCTTTCAACATTGATTCGCGTTTGATTTTGGCTTTCATGATTAATGTTGATTGTTGATGCGTGTTTGTTTTAATGTTATTTTTGTTTCATCGCTGTACCAGTTAATTCGCGTTTAATGTTGGCTGTCAACATTAATGCTGATTGTTGATGTGTGTGTTTGTTTTAATGTTATTACTATGTTGGTATGGCAGTATAAGTGTTTACATAATCAACTATTAAAACAATTTTTTTTATGAAAACACTTATTTTGCATAATGTGGAATGATCTGTGGAACAGGGTCCTCGCCCCTCACTCTGGAAACTGTGCTTTAAATATAATATTTAATTCACAGGCTAATGGTTCCACACAGATTAACTTAAAAAATGGTAGCTTTAAATGTTAAAAATAATATAATAAATTGACATTTTTATCAATTTTATTTGTTATGTTTAACGTTTATTTTATCGATGCACATACGAGTTAGCATTTTTTGATTCTGAAAAATGTGCCCTATTTCTTAAAACTGCAATAATCTGTTTAACACAAAGAAATTTTGAAAAAGTATATCTTGCTGAAGCTTTTTCTTATAAAAGTAGAGAAAGCCCGTGCAACGCAGGGCCATACATCTAGTAATTTATATTAAAAGATAAATTAGGCTACCCAGAAATATTTAGGGACACACTGCAATATTCATCAAAAATATTTTAGAATTTTGGCAAATAATGAATAGTAAAAATCCAACTAAGAGTCAAAATCTTAAATTGAAAAACAGTGTTCCTTTTTCATCAATGGATGATGATAGATTCACTTTTTTTTTCAAAATTTGTTCAGTGGCTGGACTGCTGGAAAAACTTAAAACAAAATAAACGAGAAGGTTGTTTAAGCGAAGAAACATTTTTTGCTTTGAGGCATACGGTAAATACTATCCCAGAACTAATAAAGTGTCTTTTGACGGAGCAGAATTTCAAATATGTTTTAACTGGAAAGTTCCAAACTGATAGTTTAGAAGCCAAATTTGGGCAATACAGACAAATGTCCGGAGCAAATTATCATGTCACTGTGCAGGAAATTTTGCAAGCTGAAAAAAAGCTACGCATTAAAAGTGTGTTAACTTTGCACTCAGATAAATATGGTACTATCTCACTAAAAAAATTAATTTCAAATCATTCAGGTGAGATATTTCATGTTAAAGTAGATATTACAGATTTCAACGAAATATTAAACATTAGAAATAAATCAGATGATATTTCAATCGAAGAGTATCAAGCTTTAATGTATATAGCGGGATATTGTGTGCATAATATAAAATTCGAATGCTCCGATTGCAAGCATACATTTGTTTTAGATAAGCAGATTAATTTCGACTCGGAAAATATCGAAGGGACAAAATATTTGAGACTTCTGGATAGGGGAGGTTTAAAAATTCCCACAGATATTGTTATGAAAGTCATTTCAACGCAATATTTCATTTTTTATTTGTTAATATCGAAAACATTCGAATCGAAGTTTCTTAAAGTTGATTGTCAATTATCTTGCATTACAAGCATAACTGAAGCGTATCTGGAACTACACGAGTTGTGGAATGTGTTTCATTCGTTTCATTCACCTTGTGTAAACTGTAACATTCCCCTGCATTTTCATATTTTAAAAAAGTATTCGTTACATTTGGGAATATATGCTTAAATAATTATTCAAAAAAGCGCAGTGAAGAAATTTTAACCATGAAGGAAGGATAACCAAAAAATGAAGAAATTTAAGGCCAATTAAATTAATGTTTGCTTTTTGTATTTGTCTGTTTTATTTATTTAAATATTCAATTATCGATTCGTATGTTATTCATTGTGCATGTATATTCTTGTAATTTTTTTATACTACATACATTTTATGAACATGTTTAATTGTTCGTATAACTATTATTTGAAGAAAAATTATTTATGTACATTATTCGTTTAAATTATTTTCATAAAGATTTTAGCATTCCAATTATGTAAAATGTTATTTTTTAAATTTAAAAACTTTTGTTTGATTTTTAGATATTTTTGCCATAGCA
Source organism: Trichonephila clavipes (assembly GCA_019973935.1). Lineage (NCBI taxonomy): Eukaryota > Metazoa > Arthropoda > Arachnida > Araneae > Nephilidae > Trichonephila > Trichonephila clavipes. The sequence goes on along the minus strand of BMAU01000318.1, from coordinate 47,976 downwards.
TAATATTGAATTTTAATGCATATGCATAAAAATAATGTAATTAATAATTTAAATAATATTGTCAAATGCAAATGATTCAAAATTTGAAACTAATCAGTACGTTGCCTCATTAATGATATATTTCCGTGAAAAGATTTTTTTCTGATTATTTATAGGTAAGTGTATTTACTCTAATGTGTATATACATTTTTAACGTCCTATATTTGCTATATAATTATTATGGTGTTTAAATTGTTCTTGTCATATGCATTTTTTATGTAATAATATGCCTGAAATACTTTACTTTTTCCTATTTTCTTTACAAGTAAATGTTTCTTTTTTACTTTATTGTATTGAAATTATTTTATATTTTTGAATATTGAATGAATAAATTATTTTAATTGGATACTTTTAACGTATAATCTAGAATCTATTTTTACTATATAATTACAGTGGTGTCTAAAACTGTTTGTCATTTCTATATTTGTATATATATTTTTGCATGTATTTTTTTATAATATGCCTCAAATACTTTACTTTTCCTATTTTCTTTGCAAGTAAATGCTTCTTTTTTACTTTATTGTATTGAAATTATTTTATATTTTTGAATATTGAATGAATAAATTATTTTAATTGGATACTTTTAACGTATAATCTAGAATCTATTTTTACTATATAATTACTGTGGTGTCTAAAACTGTTTGTCATTTCTATATTTGTATATATTTTTGCATGCATTTTTTTTATAATTCTTTCATTTGTTATGATTCATTGATTCTATGAGAATAAAAAGATGTCATTTCGCAGGAAAAAGGAACTCCAGCAAAATGTTTCTAAATTCACTTGATTTTTTATTAATATGCTTCTAATGCTCTACTTTTCAAATTTTCTTTGCAAGAAAATGTTTTTTTATTTTATCTATTTGAAGTTATTTTACATTGAGTCAGTTTTTTCTTAGATTTTTCTTATAATGTTAGGAGCTTTTCATGAATGATTTTGTCCCTTTATCCGGGAAAATATTATGCATCATTCTAGCGTGTTAAAACATAACTTTCAACAGAAAATATTCTAAGTGAGAATTAAAAAGAAATAATCAATATAAATGCGGAAAAGAAATAAATGTTCAGAGCTTTATATTCCTCACAGAGCGAATGCGCGCGCGTAGAAAAGCTTTCCCTCCTTTCGTGACGTCATCAACACTCTGTCTCGGCCTGTTCTTCAAGACGGCCTTGTCTTAACTGATTCTGCACCAACCAGATTAAGAGAATGTGCAGCACATGGCACATAATTATAGAAAACTTTTTTTTTCTTTTAGAAGAGGTTGCACACCATTATATCGACCGGACATATTGGCAGTGTTGTCAAATGACTGTCTCCTACAATTACGCTATAGCAATTCATTTGCTTCTAAATATTCTTGTAGAGAATTAAATAAGTATAAGTGGGACTACTAATCTTAATTAATGAGACACATCTTTCATACACTTTTCCCCACAACAATATCGTAGTACAATAGCAAGTTGGTCATTGTGGGCCAAATCTGGTGTTGAATCCATCACAATTGAATTGTACTTTGTCATCATTATTTGTTTGAGTTGTAATTGCTTTAAGGATTTGCTTGCCAATGATCTCAATTGTTTGTTGAATATATTATTTTTTAAGTACGATATTAATGATTTTGGTTGTAGTTCTCACCGTTCAATGTGTTCACGAATGAATGGGTCGAACTCTGTTAATAGTTCCAGGGCACTCATAAAATTACCATTTTGAGGAGAACCAAAAACTTCCTAAATGCTAAGCTTCTTATAGCCAAATACTTTACTACCGCAATAGCACGTTTGATGACATTGTGGTAACATTCTGTATCTTTTTTGGTTGGTCCTGTAACTGTTTATCTAAAACAGACTTTTTTCTTTTCGTATCAACCAAACTAACATTCAATTTCTAAGTTCAATAGAATTTTCATGATTTCTTAAACAACTTGTTAATTGTTTCCAATCAGATAAGCCGGTTGAGAATTTGTCTTAGAAAAATTTTTTCACGTCAAACAAAAAACACTACCAATACTAATTGAATAACATAGCTAAGATCTTTCCAGCAATTGGCCATTTTGAAGTTTTTTAATGAAATGATTATTCGAAAATGATCTCTTTGGTTCTTTGTATTCTCTTACCGAAACAGAATATAAATCATCATTTGGATCTTTATTTTGAAAATAACTCATTTAATGTGAAATGATATAATCAATAAAATTATTACTTATCGATTTAGCCCATGAACCCACGTCAACGTATTTCTTAAACTCAATTTTTTAAACACTTTTCAATCGGGGCGTTACTGATGTCCTCTGGCTGAACAATCTTTTTCAGAAGGCTGCTAGTCATCTAGATCTTGCATATTTTCATCATTAATATTTGCTTGTGTTTCTCCGTTTTCTTTGGCTAAGTTTTTTCCCCTTACACTTATTAATGCGTAGGGTTTGTTATATTCTTGTTACTTTGATCCACTGTAAAAAAGTCAAAATTTTGACAAATTTAATTTTTTCTTTTTCTTGATTTAACAGTAATTTTCGTTTTTCCGCTCCACTTTTATATTTTTTATCAGACATATTTATATTGTATGCTAAGAACTTAGTTTTCTTGAAAATAAATTTAAAAGTTTAGGTCTTTAAAAATTATGATAACACAACCGACTGTTCATAATAATAGAAAAGTATTCTAAGAAATTTTTACAAAAAATGTAGTATATTTCTGAGATAATTAAAAAAAAGTACATAGTTTATATTTATAAAAAAAATATCTTTGTCTATACTCGCTAAAACCTAAAACGCTAATTATTGTTTTTGGCTCATCTATTTAAAGGGGTTTTTATAAAAATAAACTCTCTTAAGAGTTATTTGCCCCACTTTAAATAAATATTGTTTTTACGTTGTCATCCATTATTTGCTGTGCTACCTATACTTAAAATAACCCGATTTACTACGAAAATCAAGACCACTTTACTTTTATCCATAATATTCGCAGGAAAAAATCTCCGTAATTCGCATAAAATGAGTTATTTTTTCAATCCAATTGAAGTAATTAAGTTACTCACCCCAAATTTTAAGATAAAATACATACTTATGGAAAATCCTAATGCTTTCAATCTTTGAAAAATTGAAAATACAGAAAATATTTAATCATTACTTCAATATCTTCCTATTTAAATAACTTAGAAATGTGTATTGGTACTTACTTTTTACTTGAATAAACAGGTACCTTTTAATTTCAGGTATTATGCACAGATGACAGCAACAAATCAGTATATTATTTTTAACTTACAATTATTGCACAAAAGTAAAGGGCTGCAGAAATAGTGCCAATAAGTTCGTATAAATGTTCGATGTTCATCGGCGCCGCTCTATGATAGTGCGTGTGTCTGTTAGTGATTCATTTCCGCGTATTCGGTGGTAGAGAGAAAGGACAAAAGTAAATTGTTCTTGCACTCGAAAATAAAAATAAATTTCATTTAGTATTTCGGGTGTTTTATTTTTTACTGGTTTATTATTTGATTACTATTTTGAATGTAAGCATCTTTTTCTGTTTATTATTTTCGACGGGGAAGGGAGGCCCTGGGCTGCAGCCCATTTAGTCCATACGTAGATCCGGCCTTGAGTCAGGGTGGTGAGTTCTCGCACACTGTCTTGAGCATTTGCTATTGCTGCATACTCAATTGTTGGTGGTAAACATATCTCATCGATTTTTGATAAAGCATCAGCCACGATGTTGTCTTTGTCTGATATATGTCGTATTGTAGTTGTGTATTGGCTAATGAAGTCAAGATGTCGTAGTTGACGAGGTGAAGCTTTGTTCGACGGTTGATTGAAAGCAAAATTCAGTCGCTTGTGTTCTGTGAAAATAGTCCACGTCACTTGACCAGGGTTCAAAATTACGTGGTCCGTCGCCAAAAGCCCTCGTGTAGCTAAACAGTACGACGCTAATATTCACTCACTTACTCGGTAAAAATAGTAAATTCACGACCCTCTAAATGGTATCGAAAATTTTTAACTGCAGAATATATAGCTAACAGTTCTCTGTCGTATGTACTGTACATCTTCTGTGTAAGAGTCAGTCGCATTGAGAAAAATGCTGAAGACACAAGTGATTATTGTCATATTGTTGCAGAACTCCACGGACGACGTTGTCAGATGCATCAACCATGATTTCTAAATGAACATTACTTTGAGAATGTGCTAAAGTTGTTGATTCAGGTAACTGCTTACAGTATTGAAAGGCTTTTATTGAATCTTCATCTCAGTCAATAGATTTATTTTTGCTTTTCTTAATTCTAACCAGAAAGTCGTTTAATTTCGTTTGATGTTTAGCTGCATTTGGATGAAAGCGCCGATAAAAATTCAGCATCCCAAGGAATCTGTTCAGCTGCTGAACTGTACTTGGTCTGTTGAACTCGAGAATGGCTTGAATTCGTTCCGTGGTTGGACGGATGCCATTTGCAGAAACATTGTGTCCTAAGAATTCGACTTCAGGTTTAGCGAAGATGCATTTTGAAATTTTCAAAACAAATCCATTTTCCTCAAGGCGTCGAAAAATTTCTTTTAGATGAATAATATGCTCTTCCAAGTTGCGGGACGCTATCGAAATGTCATCAATATACTCAAAACAGAAAGGAGGATATCTAAATACTGAATCGATAAACCTTTAAAAGGATTGAACAGCATTTCTTATTCCAAAAGTCATCTGTTGCGTCTTCTAGCGCCGTCTAAGTGAAACAAATTGTTGAAAGTAAACTCAACTGAAGGAAGCTAGAAGAAATAGCTGAAACATTTTGTTTTGAAAATGTAATGAATGGAAAGCACATTTAAATATGTGCTGTGCTGTTTTAATTTAAATATACCTTATGGATGTTTTCTTCAACATTGTCATCTATGAACAAAGCTCCTTACATTTGTTATCACAAGCACTCCTGTTAGGACCTACATTTCTGGCGTCTGAAGTGATATTGAGCATGGACGAACTTAACTTAGATCAAGCTCCTGAAGACATTAATAAAGAAGAATTACAACTTGAGCCCGCTTACGTCTATAAGCCTTCGTTGCTGCAACAGACCCAGGCTGTAAAAAAGAACTTTTTAGGTCCTGCTCTCTGGGTTTATTAAAATATATTATAAGTCCAAACTTGAACATGGCTCACAAAACATTGTCGTTATGTTGAGAAATTTTTTAACATCTGCCATCACAGTAATGAAAATTACAGGAGTAGCTTCTCTAAACTAAAATGAATTAAAAAAATTTCTCAGATCCACTATGTCCACGTTAAGTTTAACAAATTAACCTATTCTGGTAATTGAACATGACATACATATCGATATTGACAATTGTATAAAAGACTTTGCTATAAAAAACACGGAAAGTGCATTTGTAATCAATAAAACAATTTAAAGCTGCTTTTTTTTTACTTTTACTAATTTCCTTAACTAATAATTAAAATAAAGAAGCGGAAAATTTCCTGTTGGTCCCAGGCAGCAAAACCCACGCTACGCCACTGCGTGCAACTAATGAAATTATGTTACAAACCCTTGTTATAAATGTACGCGGCATCAAGAGGGAGCGTTAAGTTAGGGCTATATCATCGAAACCGAATGGCAAAAATAGTATATTTTGAGATCTTCTACTGAAGAGTTTGGTTTTAATTTGCAGAGGGAAGAAGAATTTTGCCATTCCTTATTTGGCGGAACTAAAACAAGAATGTATAAACATTGCTGTTATAAAATTTACTTGATGGTAACTATATTTGTAAATCGGATGCTTTATATCAGTGATTCCCAAAGTGGTCTATATAGAACCTAAGTGGTCTGTGACGACCTTCAAGGGGTGCACGTCAGTAAAAAAATAATTTGGGGGTTAATGAGGTGTAAGTTGGGGTCTGTGGGATATTCTGTCTTATTAAACTAGATCGGGACTTTTATTTTAAAAGAAAACTTAATCAAGTGGATACCAAATTTTACTTATTTAGCAGATTTATTTACTAAATTCAATAAGGTTAATTTGCCCTTACAAGGTGACAGCATAATTTTTTTTAAAAACGGGAACCATTTCAGCGTTTCTTTCCAGAGTTAAACTAAAGAAGTATAACACTGGAAGTCCGGAATTTTCTCAAATTAACCCAGACAATCTGTCAGCACGTTTTAACCTACGCTTACCTTTTAACTACCTTTTATTCAGATTTCGAAACCAGGTTTGAAAATGCTTTAACTATGGTAATACCACAGAAGGCAGTGGATTTATATGGTCACATTGAAAAAGAATGTCGCATGAGACAATAGCAACTGATCGTAATATGCACCAATGAAGATTTGAAAGTTCGGAAACGGATGCCAGCAATTTTGGCTTTAAAAAGTCAGACCTGTTATTTGTCGCAAATTATGGAATATCGTGAGGAATTTTTTAATTATTTTTCCTATTAAGAAGGAGTTTCAGCGCAGTTACCAATCTCCAAAACAAAAAAAACTGGGCACTATTAACAAATGAGGTTTAAAGTTAAACCTGACAAGATTAATACTAAATGTTGAAAAATTGTTATTGTAGCACCAGATTCATTCCTTCCATTAAAATCAACTGTGTGTTGTTTGGTTATTTCATTGAACAGTTTTTTATATATATTAATTAACTTTTAATTTAATTTATTAAAAAATATTTTTAAACGTTTAACTCTATAGTTCATTAGTTATAAATTTAATTTTTTTAAACTATTAGTAGTAGTAGTAGTAGTTGTCAAAAAGACATTAAAGTTGATAAATTTGCAGAAACTCAATATTAATTAAGCAGGGGTCTGCACCATACCGAAAAACATGGCAAGGGGTCTATGAGACAAAAAAAGTTTGGGAAACTATGTCTTAGAGCAATGGCGCACAAAAAGGGGGTGTCCTAGGCCTCCCCAATGCCCTTGATTTTTTTCCGATTTATTATAATTCTAAGTATATAGTACGTAAAAATTTAATTAATTATTTGTTATTAATGATTAATTCTATTAATGCTAATTATTTATTCAATAATTAGCTTTTTGCTGTTTTTTGTTCCTGAAAATAGACAAAATCAAAAAGGAGCATGTTACAAAAATGGTGGACTTTCGACCCCGAACCCCCTTGAAAAATTCTGTGTGCGCTATTGTCTTAGATTAATGCTTAAATGCTTTTGTAGAATTTCCCATCTTTGTAGATGCAGAAAATAAGCATAAAAATATTTACTCCAATTTTTATAGTACATATTACTGGAAGTGACATCACAAAATAAAAAATTAAAAGATGATAGGCAAGGTGATAGGTTTAGAGCAATTATTCTAAACAGAGAGAGATCTTACATCTTTATATTTCCGTTTAATATTGCTACCCTTTTGTCACATACCGACAATTCAAATATAATTTTAACTTCCTTTGCCTTTTCTCTACTTTTTGCCATTCCTGGTGAACGCGGTAGCCGAGTGGTTATGGTCACGAACTCGTGGCTGAAGGGTCGTGGGCTCGAGTCCTGTTGCCACTGAAGACGCACCGGGTAGATGAGGCCATTCCTCCTACTGATGTGGTAGTTAGGAAAGAGGGGTGCTAGCTCAGGTGTCCTCCTCGTCACTCGACCGAGGTTAAAAATTACGATGTTCCTGATCAATAGCCCTCTGGTTGCTTTGTAGAACAACGTTAGACATCAAATGACCGTTCCGGATTTTTCACCCACTAATAAAGTATACACTCCACAACAGTGATCTTCAAACTTTGTTCGGCGGAACTCTGGAGTTTCCCGATACATGCCCAGGAGTTCCACGAGTCACAATATATGAATAAAAAAAATTATAAATGTGTATGCAAAATGGATTCACGTTCTCTATGAAGTTTGTGTCCTCACAAGAATTTAAAACTCATTCCTTTCATTAAGAAACTGAAAATTTTATTTCAACATAATAACTTTATTTTGCAATACTTTTTAAACTTTTATTATATTATAATAAAAGATATATTAAAATGCGTTTTATTTATATATATATTACCTAATATATTGTAAAAATTTTATTGTTTACTATCCCGGATTCCACGAGATAATTGTATACTCGTTCGTACAATGTCTTGCAAAACTAAATAGTTTTCCAATGGAAAGTGCACCTTTTGACATTTGTTGGGAAAACACCTACAATAAGGGAGAGGTAACGACTTATCGACCTATCAACATATTGGATGTCCAAACTCTAAATTTAAGCAAGAAAAGCTCCTAAATTTTTAGTTGCAAATACTTACAAAATACTCAGTATTCCTCTAAACATTTTAATGACTTTCAGAACAATGTGTATAAGTGAAAAGTATTTCTTAGCATAAGTAGTTACAAAAACAAAGTATAGAAATAAATTAAGATTAGAATATGTAATGCGCGATTGCAGTTAATTTCAATGGGCTTAGACTTCCAACGGTTTGTGTGAAAAAATCAAGCACACCTTCTAGTTACTATACATAATGCATGAGTCGGTGAAACCTGGATCACAGATTAATATTATTAATGAGTAAATTATATTAAAAGTAGGTTAAATTTTAAATAATCGATGCAATATTTTTTAATTGCCTTTTCAAAAAAGTGTGTGTGGAATAGGGTTCGACAAAAATACTTTCTAGTTCTAGAGCAGTGGTGGCCAACCCGTCGCTCGGTGAAGTTGTAACGGGAGCGCGCGAAGACATATTAAAAAATTAAAAGAAATTTGAATACATAATAATAAATAATTTCTACACTTTTATTGAAATGGGGTTGTCTCAGACAAAAGTCTCAAAATTTGGATCAAAATGTTTGTGTGTGAATAAATGTTTTCCGCTATGAACATAATAAAATAAATATTACTCATAACTAGTTGATGTGCACTTATAATAACTTAATTTTATTAGCAACTGCAAAAGTTTATCCTAATTTAGGTGACTTGGTAAAAAAAAAAAGGAAAAAAGAAAAGAATAATTCAAAAGCCACATTAAGTAAATACTAACTGTTTAATAATTATTTAAAATTAAACGTTTCAAGTTACTCATTTTTATTTTGTACCTAACTTAAGTCAATTGAACCTGTAAAATGTTTATTAACAATAAAACCTACATAAATTTGCACTTCATCTTATTTTTAAATTTTCTGCATTAAAAAAAAATGTGCCATTTGCGTAAAAATTCCACAATAAGCCTATAAGTAACATCTTTTTACTTTTCCATATTTGTTTGATGGAAATGTTGGAAGCGGCACTCATAATTATTTTTTTATCAAATTGTGGCACTCTTCTCAAAAAAGTTTGCCACCCGTGTTCTTGGGGTTCTGTGAGAAAAAGTTTGTAGACCACTTTTGAGGAATAACCCCACTATCAGTGCTAAAAATAGAGTTACCCCTCTCCCCCCTCCATAGCTGTCCTGTTCAAACGATTCCTCTTCTACCGGACTCACAGTGAGCTTCTCTTTCTCGAACTAACAGTCAGCTGATCTCAAGGTCACTTGACCGTTGCCTTTTCGAAAGGATGTCATGGGGAGTAGTTTCTTGACGTATAGTTTAGGGCTACTTTTTTTTAAAACCCCATTTTTTCATGTAAAAAAAAAGCAAAATTAGTGTTTCTGAAATGATTTAAGTCGTTTTTCGTGTAGCAAAAAATATTCTTTTTCATACAATATAGTGTTATTAATGTGTATTTAATCAGTCTATCCGGTTATTTTATTTTAAAGTAACTCGAACCTTACCATCAGCTCTTACCAACTGTAATCGTGTCTCAGTCATATATCAGTGTACATGTGTATTTCATTTTTTATCATGTTTAAGTTTATTTTGTTTGTTTACTTTCAGTAAATTAATAATTTTTTTAAATAATCTTTTATTTTCGACTTTTCATTATACTCTCCCTCCCCTTTGTAGAGTTATCGCATAGCCCTAGGAGGGCATACCCCACAGTTTAAGGGGGAGGGGAAACGCTGTCTTACTTTATTACTTTTCTAAAATAATTTTTACAAAACATACGCATAATAATAATGTATATAAAAATACAATGAGTAGTTATGTTTGAACAAATAGTTATCTTTATTGCTCTAAAATAAATTTTATTAATTGGATTGTTCTTCGTAAATATTTCTAAGTGCGTTATAATGAAAATATTCCTAAATCATAGAGTATGTACTCCCTAATATCATGTGGGGGCCACTCGACTTAGCATTTATTGCTTAAACAAGTCGTTTCAGGAAAACCCTGAATACATATTTAATCAGGCTGCCTCTCCAGTCCCTCATAATTACTGAAGTGTTACCAGTGAAGATTTTAATGCACTAACTGATTTATGTCATTAATATCTGGAATTCTGGGAGGTCAAATCATCTAATACTGTCCAGGTCGTTTTTTTTTCAAACCATTCGCTAATAAATGTGGCTCGGGGATGTGGTACATTATCACTTTTTTTAAGTAATGAATTCCCGCAAATGGTCTCTAAGTGGCTAAACATAATTATTTTTAGTCAATGATGGTTCATTTTAACCAGAGAACACACATGCTATCTAAATATAACTTGTGTCACTATGGAATTCCAACTCTTGCACAGTGGCTTTTTTATACCTTGGATCTATGGTCTCGTGGGACCAAGGGCAATCTCGAACCTTACCATCAGCTCTTACCAACTGTAATCGCGTCTCAAGGGACCAAACGATATTTTTTCTGTCATCTAGGTCCCAACCAATATGTTTACACAGCCATTAGCGTATTGTTATTTAAGACACTGGAGTTTGTCTTTTGTTGCCATATCCCTTCAACAACATATTTCATTGTACTGTCTTCGTAAAATGTCTTTTGTACTTTCAATTGTAACCTCCCACACACACGCACACATGCACATGGACCAACAGACATTTTTTTAAATTTTTAATTTATTTTATTTTAGCGATTACCACTTGACAGTAGCGTAGCGGGGAATAGGACCCACTTGCAAATTCAGTTTTGGAACCAAATCCGTAGTTGGCGTCAGTCAGATTTTGCCCCCCTTCGATGCAGGGATTTGAGGAATGTACATTACGCCACTGCCCTCGGCCAACCCCATACGAGAGGTCCGAGTATGCTACTTTGTAGGAACACAAATCCCTGAAGTGGACGAGGCCCGGATGTAGATAGTGAGTTTTCATGTTTGGTGTATACCTCCTCATTTGATTGGATTGATGTACCTTTACATTGAGAATACACTCTGAACTGTTTGCCATAACAAATTCAAATATTGTGGCGAACCTCAAGTCGATCTGACATTGATATCGAAAAATAAAAGTTAAGAGTTATCAAACTTTTCATTAATAATTTCAATAATACTTTCGCTTTATTCATTTGTTAAAAAATCTAACTATGACAATTTTGTAAGAAATTTTACATTTTCTAAATGTACTTATACAGATTTACGATATGTTTAGCCGATTTTATAATTCTTTGCATTTTTATTTTGAAAGTTTTATTCGAGACTTATAAATACTGTAGATATATTGAACCCCTTTTTTGACCGTTAGATGCTTTAAATAATTTGATCCAATCTGTCAAAATATTGAACGTATAATAAGGCAATTTCTAATGTGTCTATACGTTTGCAAAAAAGAGTTGAACATAACATTGTGATAAAAATAGATTTATTTTAGTGGACACGCGTACACTAAAGTATATACTTATACAGGGTAATTTTAAAACCATGGGACAGACTTTGAGGGGCGGTATTGATCACTAAGACAAACATTGATTGTTTTGGAATATATGGGTGGAAGGGCCCCATTGAGGCACAAACAGAAAAATGACACATTAACGGAAACATTAAATGTTTATTAGCAGCATACTTAAAGAGTGATTCCGTATAGATAATGTTATAGTTTTAAAAATTGCATCCACCATCATACATGCTGGGCAATCTTAATGGCGTGATTGGCCGACAGTATTGGCAATAGTTGAAGGCAGCAAAACGGTGTGCCACCAAAAAAGGCATTTGTGCTTGAGATTTTTCTCGTTATGGGTGGTTTTACAAGTAGCGAAGAGGTAAACGTGCATCGTACGGTACTGCTAATTGTAACGGTAGAGCAGCGCTACGGCTGTATCAGATACGGTTTCCAAGTAGACGCATGTCGAACCACAAAAGGTTTAAATTGTTACATCGGTTTCATCGACAGCTGTGTGAAAATGGTTTATTTATCGCCAATACTGATAGAAGGGATCGAGGACTATACGACAACCCTACCTGGAAGAAGTCATCTTGGACCATGTAGACGAAACTCCTGGCACAAATATGAGAGTTGTATCATGTCGTCTACATGTCAGTCAATCAACAATCTGGAGAGTTTTACTGTTAGACAGTTGGTGGATAGGGGGACAACATTTTGAAGTTCTATGCTTCCCTTGGCGACAAGAGTAGCACAAAAAGGGAACAAAATGTTTGTTTTAGTGAGCTATACCACCCCTCAAAGCTTGTCCCATGAATTTAGAATCCCCGGTACTTCCTTGCACATATATATATGCTTACACTTACATAGCAACTTAATAGAACTGACACTGCATCCCTTACAATAATACTTAAATATGCTACAAATAAATTACCGAAATGATATTTATTTGATAATTTGATCCATAAAACTAAAAAATTGCAACATAAGGCTTAAAATGCACTTCAAAAAATATTTCGAATAAATCACAAAAGAAATGGCAAAAAATCCATCTAAGTCAACCGGGGCTCGTAAATAATTCTCAAGTCCATAAATCATCGATTTTTAAATCGCATCCACTCAATCGAAGATATCCGAGGACAATAAAATCAAATATTCAATAGTGATGCCCAGCTTGTCACCCGAAGCTTTAAAAGACCTGTCTGTTGCCTGGTAACTATTTGTTTTCTGCTCTCAATTCCCATGACAACAAGGATTTACGCAAGTGGGTAAATAACTGTCTAGAGTTTAAGCAAACCTTTTCAAAGGACTTTAAGGCTAACGGCCATATTTTCAAAAACTACGTTTATCCAACAGATGGCGTTGTTTGCAACTCGGATGACGTCAAAGCGATAATGTGTGTAAAAAGATAACCCTTCGTTACTATAGCAACGGGGTGTGGTTAAGAAATGATTGACAGATATAGTCGGTTTCAGAACGCATGCGCAGGTGGGGACAACGGGGTGTAGTGTTAGTTGAATGGGGAAAAAAGAGGAAAAGAAAGTTTTGTAAAAGTGCTGTCTTTTGGAATTGCCGCGGAAATGGGGGTGCGCATTATTTTTTTTTTTTTAATCCGTACAAATATTTTGGGATATCCAGGAGAGAATGAACAAGTACGCTTACATTTTCTTGGTTATCATAAACACACATTGCCTATAAGGTTAAGAATAAAGATGGAATTTAAAAATGAGTTTTAATTTTTGGAGGAAGGATTTGATGGACTTCCAGTTTTATTTTTGTAGAGATATCTTTTTATTTGTCTTAGCGTATTTAATTCATTTTTTTTGTTTGATAGGTATGTAATAAAATTCTTTCTGCTCATATCTTAGATACAAATTGTATTTGAAATTGTTAGTTAAGAATACTCATCAGGGAAATCATCATTTTCAATTTGAGTCTTTCACAAGAAAATGTTACTTTTCTAAGAAAATAACCTAGAGCAATTTTTTCCCACAAATAGATTATATAATTCTGTTTTCAAACACATCTATATATTTCTTGTTTTACAAATTAATTTTATTATTTCCTATAAGCATGAAAATATGACAAAAATTTCACTAAATTACAGTTGCCTTTAAATCGGAAAATTAATTCGTTATTTGGAAAATTTCGTGAAATGGTGATTTATCTTTCAATATAGTTTAAAAACCACTTAAAACAAATTTTAAATTCACATAACTATACATTATTATAAAATTAATTGTTCAGATACCTTCTTTTTTGTAAGTTAATATCTATTTCTTTTACATATCTTACCTATAAAAAAGAATTTGGCTAGGAAAGCAGGAGAAAAAAACAACTTTGTCAAGAAATGCTCAGTATTTCCAGCTTTAAAAAAGTTCCTTTGTATTACGATTAACGAATTTTAATAACATTTTCCAATTTTAAGCCTACAAGTAATTTTAAACATGCATATTTTATGAGCAGTAATTTTAAGAATGCGTGTCCTTCAATTTAACAACCGTTTGGGTTTTTTCGTTTTTTTAAAAAAATGTTTCTCTCATTCCTCGCACCTTTGCAGTGCATGAAATACATCATCAGGCACATAATGTTTCACACAATTCAAGTCTAATCGTTTCAAATGATTTTATTTGCTCATTACATCACGCGAAGGTCCAAAAATATTTCAAAAACCGGAGAGAAAAAAAATCGAATCCCAAGGGAAAAAGAAAGTAAATGGAAAATGCACTTAGCTATTTGGAGGTGATTTGACGAAGAAAATCATAAAATGTTCTTGGTTCCAAGAAAAAGTACGCGAAATAGAGAAATTCACAAGATAGAGTTTCGCAAAATGGAGGTCCGACTATATTATATTCATCGAATTCATTTCCAAATTAAGCTTCCTTTTTATTACGCTTCCTTAAGTTGGTATGAAATTGAAAACATATTTCCTTGTTGAATTTTAACAATTGCTCTTTAGATAATCCGAGAAAAATCATGAATATTGTTAAATTTGGAAGCCTGGAAGAATATGAACATTTTTAAAATATTAACTTAAATGTTTTAAAAACTAGCGAGAGTTCTCAGATCTAAATTTATATAAAACTTACATAGATAGATATAAGTATCTTCAAAAAATTTCAAAATTATCTTGAACAGAAAAAACATTTTTTTGAATAGAAAACCCTTTCATATCTTCCAAAATGAAAATCTCAGGAAAACACATTTAAAATTTGTAAAGGCATAAAATAGAAACTAATAATGTCTGTAAATCTCTAATTTTTTAATACGTTTTTTTCCAACTGAAGAAGGTTGTAAAATAGCTTGTAATTTTCTATGAGACAAAAATCGTTTTAACCTATACTTATATCATATACTTATATCATTATTTTTTTTGGCATATTATAATGAAATAATCATGTTTCAAAAACTGAAAGCATTGATTAAGATAAGAAAAATGAAGCGAAAGAATATACTTTAAAAAAGATAATTTGTCTAACTATATAAAATAGCAGATTGCCCTGACACGCCCTAACTTGTTACAGTTTCAAACTAATATGAAACCAAAAGGGAATTGTAACATATTTTACTTATGCGTTGGGACTTTTCAAAACTTTTAAAATACCAGCTAACAAACAAACACTTCCTGGGGTGTAAATAAATTTTCCCCCGATTTTTTACGATTGCTCCAGGGTCAATACACGGGGTGGGGTTCCCTGCGAGCCATAAAACTTCCTATCAGTGTCCTGCTGTGTTGCTTCCACCGTCCCTAATTATCTTTCAAGATGTTAAACCTTTAAAAGAGGGAAAGGATTTCAGAAAAGTACGGCTAATCCGCTTTTGAAAATGTTACTTAAAGGCAAAAAAAACCCGTGCAGTGCATTTTTGAAGTATCTTTACAATGACGGAATTTTCCGTGCTAACCGCATGAAAGGTTAATTCATCCCTAACCCTTTAACCCTCTAAGTGGATACCTTCCTCCTGAAAAGTTATTCCGAAAGCGTTTTATTCTTATTTTGCTATTGCCTTCAAAAATGCAACAGACTTCAATTCTTTCCCCCTTTTAGAAATTTGGAGGTCGAACGGGGACAATTTTATGACTTAGTTCGGCGTCTATAATCAGTGAGAACAAGGATAGCAATCGTTTACAGCTAGCTGTTAAGTTGCCTTGGGCAATCTTGTATCAAAACCGTAGTTCTACTCTGTCGTTTCCCCATAGATTCAGTCACAGTGTGTAAAATTAAAACAAAATGCAGGGTAAAAAAACATGAAATAAATGGCGTGTTAAAAGTTGAAAAATAGTTATATTATCTTCAAACAAAATTTATTTTTCTGTCATTTTTTAAAAATTAAAAAAAATATTTTGGTATTGCGATTTGAACCAGAAAAAAGTATCCTGTATTCATTTTTGAATATGAGAGTAAGAAAACGCGCTCACTTTCCTGTTTTTTAAAGATGATTATATTTATGAAATAAAACAGATCTTTCTCTATTCAATTATATTTTTAAATTAGAATAACATAAAAAATGATTTCAATATACTTTTAATTTATTTAAATTTAAATCATATAAATGATATTTTTATGTTAACTGAATATTTTTCGGAAAAAATCTAAATTTTCATTCCTAGTGCTATCCTTTTCGAACTCCTTGTATTAAATAAAAATATCTTTTCTACATCGGCATTTGTGATGGACATAACACACACATTCAGTCAATAATTTTTAATTTTAATGGGGGATATACTTCAAATGCGCATGACAGTACTTCTAACCATTTTCTACTCAAGTTAAATTTCTTATCTTTCTGTTTCTTTTATTACAAGGAAAAATGTCACACATCGATAACTACATTTTCACACAATTCAGTCATTACAAATTCTATTGTGAGAAAAAAGTTCTCCCTAATTAATTTTGTCTTTAGAAACAGTACACTTAAAACAATTTTGCTCAGTGAAGTTAACCGACAGTTCCACAATGTATTCATACCAAATTTTAAAAACAAATTTAACACTTGGAAATGTATCCTATATTAAATTTTTCAGTATACACAAATATTTCCTGCTGTAGGGGGAAGATGGGAAGATATATATATATATATATATATATATATATATATATATATATAGTATGAGAGATGTGGTGTGCGGTTGTGAAAGAATGTTTTCGTAAGTGTAGACTATTTTTGAAAATTTAAATATCAGTGAAGCTGATCTTATAACTGCAAATGAGCCTTATTTTAATGTGTGCTGGTATCAAAGTAAAACACTTTACAATATTAAACAGCCTATGCGTTTATACTGAATATCAAACTATTCGCAAAATGTGGCTTACAACTTCTATTCAAATTGTAAAAAAACTGAAATATAAATATATCTTACTGCAGTCAAAAATATTCATAATATGTAAGTATCCTATTTCTCCACTTATTTATGTACATTTTAAAAACTGTAGCTGAATGCAATTTTTTATATTTATAAACGAGGCATAACAGCTCACACAGTCGTAAAAATGTCTTTATCATTTTTAAATATACTACTATAAAACGTATATGGATTGTAAGATCAGTTGTAAAATCCTAAAAGCTTTTAGAGGAGCTGAAAACATGTAATTTTGGATTGATCAAATTTTTAATATAATACACAAATATACATGTTATTAAGCAAATACATTTGAAAAATCAAACTTCCTTCTGAAATAAACGTAATTGAAAGAAAAATGTTTAATTTTAAATGAGTGGAAATACATGTTTATCTAAGGGGTATCCCCAAAGTGAAGTAATCCTCAAACTCAGTGGCACAACAATCCATGAGGGCCAGGAACTACTGTGCCCATCATAATACACGTGACCATTGGACGCTGAGGTGCATGAACAGATGTCCCGTTTTGGTGGTCTGTCTGAAGAGAGACCTTCATTGTTTAAGACCCGAAGCAAGCTTGGTACTCATTTATCGACCCAATGTAGCGGGGATGAAAGGCAGAGTCGACCTTGCGCAGCCCGTTAATAGAACCCCAGACCTGTGCTTGAAATAAATTCTTTTTTTACTTAAATGAAGTATCTGCGCTTAAATGACTTTGATTAAATTAATTCATCACTAACACTTTAATACTTACCCCTAGACAACTACCTTGCTAATTTAAAATCCCGACTTCTGAAGAGTCTGATTTTTATTTGAAGATTTTAGTCGAACTCCCCCCCCCACATATATATATATATATATATATATATATATATATATATATATATATATATATATATATATATATATATATATATATATGTCATGATTTTGAAGACAGAATCAGATTAAAAGTTAGAAAAAGGGACGGCCTTTATTCAACCAATTCTACATCTGTTCTGACTCTGAGAGCAGGGAGGAAAAAGCACGCCATGGTGGTGGTTTCAAGTGGATAACACTTAAAAACATATGGTAAGTATCGCTGCTTTGAAGATGGTGCTTGCAAGTTAATGCTGACATATGTTGACTATTAAATCTAACTATCTGGAATTAGACATGTTTATTGGCTAGGCCATATGTTCGGAAGAAATAGATGGGTGATTAGCTTGATACTTGAATAACTGAACGGAGAAAGATGAGTTAAGTGTTAGATAGGGAATTTAATTTTTAATCTAATCTAATTATCCTTACATTTGCCCCCCAATTTTAAAAGGGAGTCATGGCGTGGTTTTTTTCTCCCTTTACAAACTTAATCAATTTTCAACAAACACAAAACAATACATAACATTATTTAGAAAGACATATTAAACACAGTAGAAATATTTAAGCAATATGAATACTGAAATCAAAATGCAATACAATAAACGAAACTACACTGCTCAAAACAATTAGGGGAGCACATGATTTTAACAAAAGTAAGCAAAAATGTATACCAATAAGTAACATAAAATGAATCATCCATTATGTAAAGCTTACCAGGAAACGGAAGAAGAAAACTTTATATGCAAATCAAAGTTCTGGACGTCAAAAACCAGAAAAAGGAGATAAGGGCAGAAATCGGGATGTTGCAAAAACGTCTGTTTTATTGCCGTAACTGTGAAATTCGATTGTACAATATTTTTTTTGAGACAAGGTTACTTGAGAATGTCTCAACAACGTGATTTACCGGAATCCATGGCATGGCGTGTTATAGGCAGACTGGAATCCGGGCAAACACAACGTAGTGTCGCGGACGCTGTTGGAGTCGCCAGAAGTGTTGTTGCAAGGCTGTGGAATCGATTCCAAGAAAAAGGAAATGTTAGACGTCGACCAGGGGCAGGTCGGCCTCGCTCCACTACATCAACTGATGACCGGTATATACAGTTAACAGCCCGTCGAAATAGAACAGAGAATGCTACGCAGCTGAAAAGACAGTAGCTCTTGGCAACAGGACGAAGGGTGTTCAGCCAAACAGTACGTAATCGGCTTCATGAGGGAGGGCTCTATGCACGTAGGCCAATGGTCTGCATTCCGTTGACCCCACGCCACCTTGCGGCCCGAAGAAGATGGGCTGCTGAACATCGAGATTGGGAGCAACATGATTGGAGCCAAGTGCTGTTTACAGACGAGTCCCGATTCAGTCTAGAGTGTGACACCCGACGTGTTCTTGTATGGATGGACAGGGGCACTCGAAATAACCCCGCATTCGTTCGTGAAAGGTCACAATACAGAAGAGCTGGTTGGATGGTATGGGGTGGAATCAGCATAGACTGACGTATGGACCTTCATATCATTCGGAATGGCACTTTGATGGGCCGAAGGTATGCAGACAAGATACTTCGACCTCATGTCATCCCTTACGCTGGAGCCATTGGAGATTCCTTTGTTTTCCAGGATGATAATGCCCGACCGCATAGATCTCGTCTGGTGGAGAACATGCTTGAAACTGAAACAGTACAGCGTATGGAATGGACAGCGTGCTCTCCTGACCTGAATCCAATCGAGCATGTTTGGGACATGCTCGGACGACGCATTGCTGCGTGACCAAGGCCGCATGATACTGTCCGAGACTTAGAGATTGCACTTCTTGAGGAGTGGAACAGTATTCTCCAAAGTCTGATCGATAACCTCATCGCATCCATGGCAAACAGGTGTGCAGCAGTCTTTGCTGTTCGAGGAGACCACACGCCCTATTAAAACTCATGCATCATGTCTAAACAGTACCTTTTTTTATCGTTTACATGTAACCAAATTGTTGCTCTAAATCATCTTTTCATGTTTTTTCTATATTTTCAAAGAATTAAAGCTTAATTCCAAATTTTTTTACGCCTTTTTTCTGTATTGCGCATTGATACGCGTGTACTATGCATTGTATGCCAATACGTGGCTGTCTCACACGGTTTTCTTCACTTTTTTGCTTGCTCCCCTAATTGTCTTGAGCAGTGTATAACAGCAAACACAGTAAGGACACTTCCAACATATCAATTGATAAACATGAATTTCCATACATATATTTGAAGATTTGCTTGTTCAAATCTATTCGACATCTAGAATAAGAGCTCGCGTTTCCTCCTATTCCTTCATAATAATAGATTTGTATTATAGCTGGTAGATATTTTCAAAAAAATTATGTTGGAAAATAATATATCAAACAATAAGATAGTAAATATAAAAATACATGAAATCATACAAATGTTAAAAGAATAATTTTGTATAAAAATCTACTCTGGCGCCATTGATACACTAAATTTTGCATATATGAAATACATTTTTAAAAAGATAAAATAAAATAGAGACACAAATAAAATGAAATTATTAATAATATGAAAACGGTGTATAACACACAACTTATATGCACTATTCAACACAATAAACAATATTTTATTTCACATGCCTTATAAAATATAAAAATTATAAGAATATAGGAATAAAAGAATACAAGAATATAAGAGCACTTTTTTATTATTTTTGAGTTGGAAAAGTGGACTCACTTCAATAATAACTTTTAGTATGTATGAAAATTTTTCACAATATTCATTGTAACTTAATATCGCATGCAATATTTTGAATCTTTCCGTAACCTTCTAAAAATACGTTTCATAGACAAAAATTCTTGAATTTCTCTTGCATCACACATTAACTAATAAAACTGTATCACCTTACTTAATTTTGAACACATCTCTCTGAGAAATCTGCGTCATCAACTCACAGATGTTCAGGGATGCTGATAAGAAACAATGAGAGGTGTACATATCAAACTAAACAAGTTTGTCCTCTTAATGTTTCGAGACATATACAAAATTATAATGATTGTATTCTCCCTTATCCACTGTATAATATCCAAAAATAAACTTCAAGTTATTAAATTAATTTTAATTTTAGATAAGGAAATTTTGAGAAATAGTGAATCCTGATATATGGCCGGTATATCAAAACACACAATTTCAAAATAAAAAAAAATTAAATGACATGCAATAAGATTACTGCTGAATAAAATAATTAACAAAACAATTAAATTCAGTGGAGAAAAGAGAATGCAACGTGACTTTACTTTTGTTTCTTATCAAAATCAATATCATTAGTATTAGCACATTAATCATTTTTCTAAAAACTTAATTTATATTTTTCAACTTTAAAACACCAATTTCTATCATAACTAGTAACTCATTCGACATCTTAAGATAAAATTATGAGAAGTATATTAAAATTTCTCAAAATTTTGTATGACTAAACCTATAGACTTTGTTTTCTCAATTAAAATATATAGAAAATATCTCATTTATAACACAACTATATTATAAAAATTAAATACCATATCATATCATATATTATTTTTTTCGCAAAGTTCTGTTCAACAAAACTCAGTTACTTCAATGTTACTACAATTGGAAATATATAATCTAACTGACCTCCACTTTGCAGCGTCAGAAACACTTGGTGAACGGTCATCCAGATGCTGTTGTCACTTTATTTCACTAGTAAAATTCTGTTTATTCATTTACTTATTTTTCCATGTTGATACTTCACTATTTCACAGTATTACCGTGCAGACTTTCCGGTGAAGAAGATTTTTTTTGGCAGTGTTGGTCCTTCCATCATTGTATCACTGGGTTGGGGAATTCACGCTTCTCTTTTTGTTTTGTTTCTTTTTTCGTCATTCGAAAGTTGGTTCTTTCATGGCAAACTTGCTGGTCTCTTCAGCAACGGTAGAAATAACGTTCGGCGGTAAACACCGCATTCTTCTCGGGGTTTAAGAGCGATGTTATTCCGGGGATCACAAGCGCGTTTTTTTTTCTTTTTCCGTACCATTTTTTACTGTGGAAATCCGATGTCTTCAGCATATTGGCAAATGGTGCATTCGGTGTTCCGTCAAATTCTACATATCAGTTATTATGGTCGCTGGCTTTAGTTTTTATATTAAAATTATTTTATAAAAAAGATTAGTTTTTACGTTAAGATTTGAAATCCATTCGCAGATAAAATATCCGGCAGGCTTTAATTCTGTCAGGATTTTGAAGACAGAATCAGATTAAAAGTTAGAAAAAGGGACGGCCTTTATTCAACCAATTCTTCATCTGTTCTGACTCTGAGATCAGGGAGGAAAAAGCACGCCATGGTGGTGGTTTCAAGTGGATAACACTTGAAAAACATATGGTAAGTATCGCTGCTTTGAAGATGGTGCTTGCAAGTTAATGCTGACATATGTTGACTATTAAATCTAACAATCTGGAATTAGACATGTTTATTGGCTAGGCCATATGTTCGGAAGAAATAGATGGGTGATTAGTTTGATACTTGAATATGGGAACGGAGAAAGATGAGTTAAGTGCTAGATAGGGAATTTAATTTTTAATCTAATTTAATTATCCTTACATATATATAATGCAATTATTTATGAAATCAAATGGCCTTTTATTTCAGCAAAAAATGCTACAGTTGCAATTTGATAAAAATTATCTGTGTCATCACCCATTTTGCGATATTCAGTGCTTCACCATATTCTTACTAACTTTGCGTGATTCAATTTTTATACGTCATTATGAACTAGGACTGGCAAAATTTATTGTATTTAACATTAAATGTAAAGCAATTGATTTACACTAGAGGACTGTGAATATTATCTCTCTTTGACTCAAAAGTAATTTTTCCCACTTCAGATTTCATCAAAAAGAACACGGAAGAATAACAAATGGAAGTAATACTATTATATGGTTGAATAAATAAACTATTTTCAGAGTATATGCATGTTTTGAAGATTTAAGAAGCAGAAAAAATTAGATTATTATCCTCAGCCCCCCTCCCACACTAATTAGTAAGAATCACGCTTTTACGACTGTCTAAAAAGTTTGGGAGGAGGGTTGGAACTCAATAATTAAATTAAACAGGAATTTAAGTATGATGTCCATTATATAGGTAAACGTGTCTTAAAATTTTAGGGACATTCTTAGAAATAAAATTTTAGTTTTATAATTAGATACAATTCTATGGATAAACTTTATTTAAATTATTTAAAATTAGTAAGGATATAAAATTACGACCAGAAAATCTTGTAAAAAATTCTAATCACTTTTTCTTTAAAAAAACTAAAACATTGTTTGTATACTTAAATTAATATAAATTTACAAGTGCTCTTTTAGTAATTTACAAATAATTGGCCGTATGATTTTTAACATAGCAGAGAAAGGCATCCCTTTTATTTAAAATAATTTACTGTGAAGAAACAATTGTGTGAAATTGTAGTTTCTATTGTTGCTAAGGTAAAAAATCTACACTATTAAAATTCGTAGGTAAACTAAGGTATCTATGTAGGTATGTAGGTATATAGGAAGGTAGCGAGAACCACAAGACGCAGAAACTCGCGGACGGTACCAAAATTTCGGGAATGATACGAGGAATCCGTTTTGACAATTTATATTCCGATATTCAAATTAGTTAAAAAGATATTAATTAAAACCCTTAAAACACATTTGTTATGCATGTGGCGCCATCTGCAAAGTATAGGAAAAATAATTTATTTTCAGGGGAATATTCGGAACTTCTTTTTCTTCAGAGGTTTTTAAAAATATTTAAAAATTAATATAATAGTTTTATATATATATAGTATAATGAAATTATATATATATATATATATATATATATATATATATATATATATATATATATATATATATATCTTTATATCTTTCAATTTAATTATTTTACAATTTTTTAAAAATATTTTATCAGTCTTTATCAAATGAAGTTCGAAAATTTTTTTTTTACTTTAACGAATAACGAAACGGGTTATTGAAAAAAATATTTTTTTTATTTTAAAGGTATTAATCACGTTCTGAAATTGGAAGTTTTATCTACAAATTAAGGTCGCTTATAAAAATATTCCAGATAAAACAAAGGAAATATTTTTTTAAAAAAAATACTTACGTAAAGAAATGTTTAAAACCATTTAAAATATATTTAGAAATTACCTTCTTTTTTTAAAAATTTATGGAATGGTTCGCTATTTTTTTTAAATAAAAAACATTCAGTTAGAATTTCTCTCTCTTTGAATAACGCATTCTTAACAATTCAAACTAATTACACTGAAAATGGTTTTCATTAACTATTTTTTTTTAAAAAAAAGTGAAGTTTTTGTAATTAAATTAGTAGAACTGTTCGGAAAAATTTATAAAAATATTAATTTATCGAAAGATACTTTACATAGCATTCTTTTATTTAAATAAAATTTCAAAAGCGAATAGCTCTGTTTTTATTATTTTGCAATAACATACAAGATTTAAAACAAAAATTCGAAAGTTGAAAAAAATTACTCTAAATTTAAATATCTATATTATTTCTTAAAATTTCAAATTCATCAACATATATATGCATTATTCTATATTAATTGTCCATAAAAAAACATCGGTTTCTTTTTTGAATACGAATTATAATTTGTTCCGCTTGAACTTTCTTTCGTGTTAATGAAAAAAATATTTTACACTAAAAAAAGTTCATGCTTTTCTCTTTTTCCCGTGTGTAGAACAATATTATATGTAAACTGTAGAAAGATTGATAAAATATCTTAAAAATTATGGTTAAAAAAATGCGTTTTTCAACTTTTTCCTTTTGCGATAATATGTAAACATTACTTTTTTTTAAAGTTTTCTGTTTAAAAATTACCGTTGTTTTCTATCTATATATGAAGTTTAAAAGCATTAACTTAAAAATGAAGCCCGAAAAAAAATTTTACTTTAACAAAAACGAAATGAAAAATTGACAAAAATCTTCCGATATTTTAAAGGTTATTTTTACTGTTCTACCCGAAGGAGTTCGTAGAATATAAAACAGCAGTTCCCCGGTTCGAAACTGAAGAGAAAAAAACTTTCAATTTCGCATTACACTTTAATCAAGCGTTCAGAAAAAAGCAATCATTTCAATAGCAATCTGTTAATGCCTCTTTCTTTTATTACTTATAGATAAACTTTGCATATAAATAATCCTAATTAAAAATTAATATAATAAAATTATATATATATATATATATATATATATATATATATATATATATATATATGTCAGGTTTGAAAAGTTTAGGTTCAAAATTAAGGAAGTAATAAATGAAAATAGAGCGAACTCTTTACCATCGCGTAAGGATTTATGAGTAAACAAGCCTGTTAAAAGGAGCAATGAGCGCTGACGAAGGCGAACGCATACTAGAAAGGACTTGGCTGGTGTCTCCTCGCTGTGATGTTGTATTTGGTAACACCCGGTTGCGCGGCAAAAGGTCCGCCATGTTAGATTATATATGATGAAAGCGTAATAAAGGAATATTATAAAGATGATACCCTCCTCATTTAACCAGCAGGCCTGGGGCCTGTCATATATATATATATATATATATATATATATATTGTGACATCGTAGACGGTTGTGAATTCCCATCTTTCGATTCACAATAGGTTTTATGGTTTCACCAGCTGGTCAAGGACATGTACGACGTCATCGAATGTCCTTGCATTTTTATGATCCACCAGCTGTGGAATGACCAGTGCACGTGGCCATGGGGCCATTGTTTATTGTCTGAACTCAGGGAGTGCGGAAAGACAGACGTGTCGCCATAATAGTAAAGTAGAGCCGGCGCCCCATTGACAATAGGCGAAGCCTATCTTAAAATAATAATGTCATCTTTTCTAGGGTTTTGTGAAGGGGATACTAGAAACAGGTGGCGTGATGGACAAGTGTGTCCAGATGTGGACAAGGAACTATGGCGCCTTGGGTCAGATGGCTCGGGTGTGTTTTGGCGTTGGACAAGTGTGTCCAGATGTGGACAAGGAACTATGGCGGCTTGGGCCAGACGGCTCGGGTGTGTTTTGGCGTGTAATGCGCCAATAGGACGAGGGTGGTCAAGAGAGACTTTGGTGACCTGCCAATAAGAAGGAGCGAGGGGCGTGTTGTGAACACACCTCTGGTGTTTAAAAGGGTGCTTTTTCAGGAGACACGAAAAAAAGAGGACCGGGGGAAAGGAGAAAGAGCAGAGAAAAAGGACAAGAGAGTCCGGGAGAGAGAACGGACGGAAGGAGGAGGAGAGACGGAAAAGAGAGAGGGGAGACGGAAAGAGAGTCGGGGAGAGAGAGAGAGTGATGCCCGCCTTGAATGGAAAAAAGGGCTGAGTCCGGAAATTGGAGTGAAAAAGACGATGAACGCCGGTGGCGTTGAGTATGGGAATAGGAACTGAGTACACCGGCTTGGCAATATTACTTCATTAAGAATTGTTTATCAAATAAACATTATTTTTTATAATATATTAGCCTGTAATCCCTAATTTATTGAAGGATAGCTACTCACGACGTTACAGCTAATATATATATATGAAATTGGTGGCAGCGGTGTTGATCCGGCATTTAAGTAAATAGATGCCCGAATCCTTTATTTTACTTGAAGAGAAAAAAAAATGCCAGCCGTGTGCGATTGTGATGAAGCGAGTTTAATGACGCCTAATTCCTGGAGTTCCCAGCTGTGAGAAGTGCTGGATGCAAGTGTCTCCCGTTCCTGCTAGTGATGAAGTGTGCTCGCCCGTTTTGTCAAATTGGTTTCTATGAGATGTGTCCCCAGCTGTGAGAAGTGCTGGATGCAAGTGTCTCCCGTTCCTGCTAGTGATGAAGTGGGCCCGCATGTTTTTTCGATTTGGTTGCTATGAGATGTGTCCCCAGCTGTGAGAAGTGCTGGATGCAAGTGTCTCCCGTTCCTGCTAGTGATGAAGTATGCCCGCATGTTTTTTTTCGATTTGGTTGCTATGAGATGTGTCCCCAGCTGTGAGAAGTGCTGGATGCAAGTGTCTCCCGTTCCTGCTAGTGATGAAGTGTGCCCGCATGTTTTTTTTCGATTTGGTTGCTATGAGATGTGTCCCCAGCTGTGTGAAGTGCTGGATGCAAGTGTCTCTCGTTCCTGCTAGTGATGAAGTGTGCCCGCCTGTATGTGCCAGTTATGAGATGTGTTCCCGTGTGTCCTCTACAAATTTGAAGGTGAGTCTTTTCATTGAGATCATTTTCGGGGCAGCAACTGAGTATTGATTTTGTATGTAAAATGTTTTAAATAAGGAATATAAAGACTAGGTAACGTTGGTAAACAATAAGATACTAGAAAGATTTTAAGTTTTGTATGAAGTGTATAAATGTGCAGTATTAGTGTTGTGGTTTTAGATTTGTAAAATTTAGTATACAGTAGTTATACTTGTTTTGTTGGCACAGTATGATGTAGAGTATTGTTGTGGTTTTAGATGTGAAACTTAGTATACAGTAGTTATACTTGTTTTGTTGGCATAGTATTGTGTAGAGTATTGTAGTGGTTATAGATTTGTAAAATTTAGTATACAGTAGTTATACTTGTTTTGTTGGCACAGTATTGTGAAGGGTATTGTTGTGGTTATAGATTTGTGAAACGCGCGCGCGTAGTATACAGTAGTTATACTTGTTGAACTGGAGAACACTGATGTGTAGCTTATTTGTGTTTAGATTTGCGCATATGGGTAAAATATAGTTAAGTCTAGGTCTAGTGTATTGTTAGGTTATCTTGAGTCTTTGTATAATTTTTGTAAGTATTAAGTTTAGATTTGATTTTGTGTGTATTAGTGCATCATGGCTTTTCTGTTAAGAGAAAGAAAAGACGTATTGTTAGAGGTTGTGAAAGAATTAAGGGTAGAAATTGATATTACTTTACCCAAGATAGAATTTAAGAAGAGAATCTGTCAAAGTAAATACTATGACGAAGAGTCAGTTAAATGTTTGTTGAAGGGTATTTTAGAGGAAAAACGGGAAGAACGTGAAAAACGGGAAATTAAGAAATTCGAAGAACGTAAATTAATTAGAGAATTTGAGTTACAAAGACAGAAAGCTCAACTCAGTAATAAGTTAAATGAAAATAAATTGAAGGCAGGGAATAGGATTAACGATCTCGCAAATGTTTGTATTTTGTCAGGAAAACGTACTGCAGAAGTTAGTGAACCGGTTAATAAGTGTAGGCCTTTAATTAACCCGGTAGTTAATAAAAGCGTGGAGAACGCTACGTCTTGTGAGTTTGAAAAGGAGAATTGTGACCCCCCAGTGAGATGGACGAACGTTTCCCCTCTGTCTGAAGTAAGTGGGAGAGGGACAGAACAGAATAATCTATTTAAGATTGTAGGAGGGAAAGAATTCAACGTGAATAGGAGTAGTGATTGTGACGTGAAAATGAAAGGGGTATGTGAAGGAAGGGTCAAAACTGTGGCGATGGGTGCACAGCGGGTAATAAATCCTGATAATATTGGAGTGGCTCTTTTGAATTGAAAAGAGATAAGAGAGTGGCGAACCCTGAAGGATTTATTTGTGAGAATAGCTGCGAGGAAAAATATACCCTTGGGACGTTAAAGGGTTGTGAAAAGCAGTTAACAGTGGATCAGGAAAGTTTTCGAAATCATACAATGGCTAAGATAGCGGGGCAGTCAAACCGTACTCTGCCTGTTGTTTGGTTAGGAAGAGTGAACCGATACCCGTACCCGCGTATCAAATGTATAAAGTATAGGAATTTGAACCAGGTGACGCGAGCCGAGATTTTTTTTTTTTAAAAAGGAAAAGTTTGGTAGAAAAGTTCAACGCGGCATCGTGGGTGATTGTATTGGATTTGTGGAAGTGGGGTATTTTCGTCGTTCTCTAATGATGAATTATCCGAAGCACACCACATGCGTTATGACAGTTGGCATGTACATTATTAAAAAATCGAGGTTTAAGTTTCTTTGTGCTTATGATGAATGTAATTTAACGACTCGGATTTTGAGGTTGTTAGAGCAGATTGAAGTACCGCGAATGGTCGATATAGACATTCTGATGGAAATTTGGAAAAACTGTGTAAAGAAAATAGACTTTGTGTTAAAATGGTTGAGTAGGGTTGGGTCGGAAGTCGGACCGACTAAAGGTAAATTAGAGCCATGGGCAAGTTTGTTCCGTGTAGATATAATGTAGATATAGTGAAAATTCATTGCATGAGCTACTGAGGCTTGTTAATTATATTCCCAATTAAAATGTTTCCTCAATAACTAACGTAATGGAAGACAATACCATGAATTGTGAATAACCTGTTATGATGGTTGTGATAATGCTTGTTGATAGCCATAATTTAATTAAATCTTAAAAGTTTTAGTTTAAACTTCTTAATTTAAAAATTTGGTTTTTAATGTTTTTTTGCAAAGCTTGGAATTTATAAATGTTTATTTTGTCTATTTAATATCATTGGAAACACCGTTGGAATAAGTAGATGGGAACGAGTAATTCGTAGGGTTGGTGCTAGGTGTGAATTAATATTTGTATGGGTATGTGTTGGTGGTGTAAGGTGGAAGGAAATTATGTGTTATGGTAAATATTTTGTGTCTCTTAGGACTGTGTACGCTCACAGATGTTTAACACAATTGAATGAGCGATTGATGTGTTAGAATTATAGAAATATTATAATTTGAGTTAATTTCTTTAAAACCCTAAGTTTTGAAGTGTGATGTAACTGTATGAAATGGAAAAAATGGTACAAGTTTCGGAATTTATGTTTTTTTTGTAAAGTGTAAGTTTTATAGACTTTTGGATTTATTTGTTTAATTTACTTGTGATTGTATGTGTTTCTTGGATTGCTGTCCTGATCGGTCTCATTGATAAGACAACCCTTTGGTGTGAAATGTTACGAACTGAACCACACTGAGGCCAGAGCAGTCCAGTGAAATGGACCTTTTTCAGGGGGAAGAAGTTGTGACATCGTAGACAGTTGTGAATTCCCATCTTTCGATTCAGAATAGGTTTTATGGTTTCACCAGCTGGTCAAGGACATGTACGACGTCATCGATTGTCCCTGCATTTTTATGATCCACCAACTGTGGAATGACCAGTGCACGTGGCCATGGGGCCATTGTTTATTGTCTGAACTCAGGGAGTGAGGAAAGACAGACGGGTCGCCATAATAGTAAAGTAGAGCCGGCGCCCCATTGACAATAGGCGAAGCCTATCTTAAAATAATCATGTCATCTTTTCTAGGGTTTTGTAAAGGGGATACTAGAAACAGGTGGCGTGATGGACAAGTGTGTCCAGATGTGGACAAGGAACTATGGCGCTTTGGGCCAGACGGCTCGGGTGTGTTTTGGCGTGTTATGCGCCAATAGGACGAGGGAGGTCAAGAGAGACTTTGGTGACCTGCCAATAAGAAGGAGTGAGGGGCGTGTTGTGAACACACCCCTGGTGTTTAAAAGGGTGCTTTTTCAGGAGACACGAAAAAAAGAGGACCGGGGGAAAGGAAAAAGAGCAGAGAAAAAGGACAAGAAAGTCCGGGAGAAAGAACGGACGGAAGGAGAAGGACAGACGGAAAAGAGAGGGGAGACGGAAAGAGAGTCGGGGAGAGAGAGAGTGATGCCCGCCTTGAATGGAAAAAAGGGCTGAGTCCGGAAATTGGAGTGAAAAAGACGATGAACGCCGGTGGCGTTGAGTATGGGAATAGGAACTGAATACACCGGCTTGGCAATATTACTTCATTAAGAATTGTTTATCAAATAAACAATATTTTTTATATTATATTAGCCTGTAATCCCTAATTTATTGAAGGATAGCTACTCACGACGTTACAATATATATATATATATATA
This sequence comes from Trichonephila clavipes, assembly GCA_019973935.1. Lineage (NCBI taxonomy): Eukaryota > Metazoa > Arthropoda > Arachnida > Araneae > Nephilidae > Trichonephila > Trichonephila clavipes. Next base: position 17,299 of record BMAU01000318.1, on the reverse strand, counting down.
TATATATATATTTCAATTTAATTTTTTTACAATTTTTTTTAAATATTTTTGGAACTACTTCTTTTTTTAGAGGTTTTTAAAACACAATCTAATTTTTTTCATGAAACTCACACAAAAAAAATTACAGATTCGTAAAAGTAATTTATTTCGCCACGATATACTATAATTTATTTTACAAAATAATTATATTTTGTATTTTTTACGATTTTTTTAAAATGAGTCGAAATTGGTTCCTTTTCTTGAATACAAATTATAAGTTGTTCCGCTTGAACTTTCTTTCACGTCAATGAAAAAAAAATATTTTACACTGAAAAAAAGTTCATATTTTTCTTTTTTTCCCGCGTGTAGTACAATATTATACGTAATCTGTACAAAGATTGATAAAATATCTTAAAAATTACGATTAAAAAATGTGTTTTTCAATTCCGCGCAACGCCGGGCCATGCAGCTATTTCGAAAAAGGGAAATTATTACTTACAGAAATTTGATTTTAATAAATATATATATGTTTTTTAAAAGGATTATTTCTATTATTTCATTACGAAATTAATTCGTTGTTAATTAAAAAGTACATCGTCTAATTAAGAAAATAAGTGGAATGGAAAAAGTCATTAATAGTCAATTCATATTGAAATTTTATCCTGGATACCTCTTTAATCATTTATCTTGACAATTTAACGTACCACCATGCCAGTCATTTCGGCTCCATGCTCTTGTCAACCAGATTGCTTAGTGTGTGGTCGGGGAGATGTGCCACCCCATGATTGTGCCATCCACGTTTTATTGGAATCGATGGTGTTTCAAGAACGAATGTTGTACGGCGAGCCCACCGAAACAAGATTGGAGGAAATTTTACAGAGTGGAAAGGAATATTTACCCCGAGCCATGCATATGACGGCCCAAAATAGCGTACGTTGGCAGACAATGTATTACTATATCAAAAGAGGCTTTCCACGACACAACGGAAATTCTTCGCAGAGATAAACTTTTTTCACGAGTTTTGCCACCCATGCGGTCGTGAGCTACAAATTATCTCCCGTCCAAGATTTTACCGAAAAGGCCGTGGATGGAATTTTTTTAGTGTCTTCCACCCCTCGTGGTGACCCCCAACCTTCCTTTCCAACCCACACTATTTTGCTGGACCCTCGCCTGGGTGCAAAATGGTTCAACCCCGTTGTCTTTCATAGCAAATCCAAAGTCCCTTTCTGCTTCTCTCTCGAGTCAATCAAAAGCCACTTCCTGCTTCTCTCTAGTATAAAAGCAGGACTCGGAAGCCAGTCGCCTCATAGACATGGAGGCCGAGCACGCATTTCAAGTATACCTGATCCAGTACCAGGGAGTGCATCTCTCTGATTACATTGCGTTTATGACGCAGTTTCGAATCACTGTCAACGGCTTGCAACCTCCCGAGATTATTGACCTCCACACTGACACTGAACAGCGTATTGTGGAGCTGCTGACCAAAGTGCTCCCTGATCATCATTCTCTGGACATTCCTCGCGTCAGAGTCTTTGCTCGTTCTGAACCAAAGGACGTGTCCAGTGACTACGTGGAGCAGGAGGCTTCCAAAGGAGAAGGAGCCTTCATTCAAGCTCTGTGGACTCTGTATGCTAAATCCAGCTTATACCGATTGGCATATAAGGCTTGGAAATGACATGGTCCGCAAAACTTGACCACGTGGACTCTATTGGCTCAAGAGGTGATGGATGCATGCTATGCAGAGAAATGGCCCGATACCGTTTTTCAAGTCCCCGACGTATGCTCCATCTGTCTGAGTCCGATGAAAAGGCACACTGTGGCCATGTTTGTTGCAACACCTGGATGTGAGTAATACCTGTCCCCACTGCAGGGCACCCAATCCATTGAGAACATCCTAGAGACCGTGATGAGCCCCAGAAAAATGGGAGAACTGGAAAGGAGCATAGCTCTGGACCAGTTCTCCCATTTTTTGGGCTGCTCTAGACGCCAAGTTTGGCTTCCAAAGCGTATTGGGAAGCACAAGAGTTGTCTTGCCATCATGGTCGAAAATTGAAAGAATGAAATGTAATAAAATTTAAAAAGGAATCCGGCAGAAAAAATGAAAGCTTTCTCTAAAAAAAATTTTTTTTAGTATAGTTTAAAACTTTTACTCTTCACGTCAATGATTGTCTTAAGAGTTTTTTCACACTCTAGGATTAACCGCTCATCCATGGGGCCTTGGGTCGTCCATCAATGTTGGTACTGTGACGTAGTATAGTTTAAAACTTTTACTCTTCATCCCAAGAATTTTTCCACACTCAAGGTTTGACCGCTCATCCATGGTGCCTTGGATCGTCCATCAATGTTGGTACTGTGACGGACGCATTTGAAGACGCCACGGCTTCCTTTTGCAATCCTTGTTGAATCGCATCCTGTTTGAAACGCATAAAAGCAAGAGGGACTTTAAAAACTTTTCATTCGTCATGGACCCGATTGATGCCTTCCCCGAGCACCTTTCTACCACGGTGATGCCCGTGACGCTGCCCGATAAACCCGATGCATTGGAATATGCTGCTGGGCAGGGTTAAGTCCGAGCATCATCTACCAAGAGCCCACCGCCAAACGGGTGTTTGTTCTGTTTTGTAAAGACCATTGGCAAAAAAAGACGTGGTTGGACAATTTCAAACGGGCCGTCATGGAGGCAAAGCATGCCAATGAATTTAGACCCAACGACGTGATGTGGGAAAAAACATCCAAAGGCCTGTTGAGAAATCCAGACAGACTGCTCAAAAATACCGACAAGAGGATGGTTTACATTTACAACAACATATTTTTTGCCAAAAAAACTTTACCTTTGGCTTTCGAACGGTGAAATCCGGAGAGATTCACTTGATTCAAACGGCGCATGTGCCCATGTTGATCTATGAATTGCCAGCCTCCAGTCTCAAGTGCTGAGGCCAACCCAATGTGATTCGGAGAAGTTTTCAGCCCCATGACCAAATGCTCTACCATCGAACCATCTTGGAGCCCCACACGGCATATCCGATCCCGGCTGGAACAAACTACATTATGTTGACGGTTCAAAAAACCGCCTTTGGTTTGGACAGTATCCCCGAATCCTTTCTCCTCCAGCTCCTTCAGAAGGGATTCCATGTGGGAAATTTCCGGAAAATGAAAAAGTTTGATCAAACTCCTTACAAGCTACCTCCACCTACCCCGATTCATGTACCGGCCGAAAAGCGACCTTTGGAAGAAAAATCTCTACCCAAGAAACGATCCAAAGTGCGCATCACTCCCGTCATGAGACGTGTGTCCAGACGATCTGAGCTACCGATGGCACCTGTGCAGATTCCACAAGTCCCACAACCACCTGTGCAGATTCCAAATGTCCTAGAACCAGTGCAAATTCCACAAGTCCCACAACCACCTGTGCAGATTCCAAAGGTCCTAGAACCAGTGCAGATTCCACTTGTCCCACAATCACCTGTGCAGATTCCAGATGTCCTAGAACCACCTGTGCAGATTCCAGTGTCACAACTCCCACAATCACCTGTGCAGATTCCACTTGTGCAGATTCCAGATGTTCCAGAACATGTGCAGATTCCAGTGTCCCAAGTCCCACAATCACCTGTGCAAATTCCAGATGTTCCAGAACATGTGCAGATTCCCGTGTCACAAGTCCCACAACCACCTATGCAGCTTCTTCCAGAGCTCGACACTTTGGACCCTTTGGAGTCGACAGATGCATTCGACCAGCTCATGTCGTTCGTAGTTGGACCCCAAGAACTCCAGCTGCTTCACACGGTACCTTCTATTTTTAATGGAGATCTTTCTCCTTCCTGGATGAATTTGAAAGGGCGCCTATGGGCTTGACAATGCCCAGACTAAACACTTGTGTCAAAAAATCTATTGGATTTAAAGCCATCCAACCCATGGATCTGTTTGTCAATAGTTGCCTGTAGCTCAGTGCTTCTCAAACTTTCAATACTGGCGCGCCCCTTTTCAATCACAATTTTTATTGTGCCCCCCCCTTATACATAATAATTTACTGAATGCAATAATAATGCACTTTTACGATAAAGCAACAATATTTATTATAAACCGTACAAATTCATGACATAAGTATTAAATTTTGTATATGTTACTTTTAAGCAAAAAAAAGTTAAGTAATAGGATAATTACTAAGTTATTTTTCCTTTCTCTGATTTTTAAATTGGAACATATTACAAAATGCGGTGGTTGCTTAGAAGACAAAATATAGATATCAGCTAAATATAGAAAAGGAACTCAGAGGGTCAATTTCTTACCTTAAAACTCCTTTCAAAAACTTTGCTCTGTAAGACAAGCCCATGGAAGTAGCTACTAATTATTAAACTTATTCTTAATTTAGTATTAATTAATTAGTCCTAAAATACTCTGTGCGCCACTCATACATTAAAAGCAGTGTTTCTCAAACTTTCAATACTGGCGACCCAATTTTCAATCATAATTTTTGTCTCGCCCCCTGTACAACAATAATGTATTTACTGCAATAAAAATGCACTTTGAGAGAGAGACACTAAAGTTACAATACGATCTTAATTATAAACCGTACAAATTAATACGATAAGTATATTAAATTTTGTGTATATTTTAAGTAATATATATTTTAAGAAAATTACTTAAAATATATATTACTTAGAATTATGTTATTTTCCTTTCTCTAATTTTTAAATTGGAACAGATCGCAAAATGATGTATTTAATTAAAGATTTATTTCCTTCAGCATTCATTTCTCAAAGCACAAATGTCATTAGAAAAATAGTCTAGTCAATATCGCTCTCTATCATATCCGTCACATCTGGCATTATAGGGTACATTTGCGTGAGTCTGGGCAACCTATCGGACGTCTGCGTAAAACATGTAAAAATGCTTTTCCTGGTACAATTCAGTCAGTTTTGGTCGACTCGATACTCCTATAGCTACCGAATCTAGCTTGAACGTACATTTTTTTTAAATTTCCATGTTAATTGTAATTCACGGTAATTAAGTATTTACGGCAGTAGATTAAAACAATATCATACATACATTTTTAAGTCGTAAGCAAACATTCGACCATAATAAAGAATCAACAAGTACACAGACGAACGAGCATGGTTCCGAAAATTAAATCAAGGCGATCTTCTCAAAAATACTTAAATTTTGGATTTACCACTACTGAAGTAAATGATGGAAAAAAAGCCCCAGCTCGATATGTGTTAAAACTTACAAATCTGTAGAACAACATGTGAAAGTTGTTTTTAAAACATGTAAAATGATTTAGCTATGTTGGCAAAGAATTTTTAAAAGTATTTTCTGGATGAGGACAGCTTGGTAGCAAGTTACGAGTGGATTAGGGATCTATTTCAAGATACTCCAGAAGGGCTCTCAACTTCCGAAGAAGAAATCTTCATAGATTTCACATGCAGTGAAAAATTAAAAGGGGCAATTTTGTAATAAATCGCTCTTTGAATTTGGGTTAGAGGTGGATGAGGAATTATCTGTACTGAAAACAAAAGCACTTCGTATACTATTACCATTTTCAACATCCTACCTTTTGCAAACCGGATTTTCTGCAGTGGATGCCTTGAAGACAAAATATAGATCTCAGCTAAATATAGAAAAATAACTCTTTAAGTGTCAATTTCTGATATTAAAACCTTCCTTTGAAAAAACTTTCCTCTACAAGAAAAGCCCGTGGAAGTCCCTAATAATTATTAAACTTGTTCTTAATTTAGTAATAAGATTGATTGATTGAATATTAACGTCGCACTGTTCAGCTGCACGAGGGCTTTTGACGACGGACCACGTAATTTTGAACCATGGTCAAGTGACGTGGATGACACCTGAGCTGGCACCCTTCTCTCCTAACTACCACACCACACCAACGGGAAAAAGTTTCAACTCTCAACAGATTTAACATGCATCGCTGCCCTACATGGCGGGTCTTTAGTGGTACTGGGCTCGAACTCGTGACAAGGCAAGCCACGATCCGATACCTATACCACTCGGCTACCGCGGCCAAATTCAGTAATAAGAAATTATTTATAAAATACCTTCTTCAGTACTGATACATCAAACGTATACTGGCTGAAACACCGACTCTTCGCACGAGTTCATTTTTTAAAAAAATAAAAACATTATTCTTGATATAATAGCTGAACTGTAAGTAGAGTAAAACTGTGTGCACGACATTGTATACAAAAATGTAAAATGATTTTTTAAGATAAATGCTATAATTGTAAATAACTGTTTAAAAGAACTGTAATTTTAAACCTCACACAATTAGCATTTAGAATTAATGTTAAATTATGAAAAGAATATAAAATTCTGATGAAGAATAATTGTGTTACTTTTTAACATTTAAAGCGAGAAGACTTCAAAAAGTTTAACCCGGGAGCAGGCGCGTACTCGATACTAACATTAATAGTAGTGTGGGGGGACTCAGTCACCCCAATCATTTGTTTAGAATTATTTTTACTGTACACGATACAAATCGGAATTCTAGTGAATATTTTAATTTATAGAAAGTATGCTTACCTTCTTTCAAGGACTATTCAATTCTTTGATGATTTGAGAAAAAAATCCAATAAAACTGAACTAAAATGATTCAAAAGTACAAGACCATAATATAGGACGCAAATCAGACACTTTTCAATTATCCTACAGAAATGTTAAACCAATCAATTCTTTTTCCAAATATCGCAAAACTCAATTATTTACAATTTCCTTAAGCGAAAAGCAAACGCATGAAAGATGGGAGGGAACTCTAATATTGATAATAACCATACCATAAGATTGAAGGTCAATCAAATGATTAGCAAACGTACTATGCAGCCTGGCTGAAAAGTGAATAATGACTTCCTTTTCTTTTTCTACAACTAATGTACAGTATTTCAATAATAGTTACAGCGGTGAATTGTTTATCTTCTTAGAATTTTCTCAGGGTCTGGGTTTCGTTTTTCTTTTAACGAGTAATATTTTATGTTAAAACGTAATAAAAAAAATCTCTCATTGAGGAAAAACAGCAAATAAAACAAAATGGTTTTTTTTTCTTTAATTTGGTTTTGGGATCCAAGATAGCTATTTGATGACGGAAAAAAGCCAGATAATAAATATAAATTATGTCAGTGTGTTGTTGTGTGTATTTTTTTTTTTATGGAAGAAAGCATTTTGTTTTTCTTCTCTTTCCGGTTATTTTTAAAAATCTTTAAATTTTCGATACGCTCGCGCCCCCTTGTAGGGTCATCGCGCCCCCCAGGGGGCGCGCCCCACACTTTGAGAAACACTGCTGTAGCTCATTGTATATATTTTTTGTATGCCAAGACTTGTGTCAAAAAATCTATCGGAGCCATCCAACCCATGGATCTGTGAATAGTTGCTTGTAGCTCATTGTATATATTTTTTCAATAAGTAATGAATCAAGTCTCATTTTTTTGTCAGAATGATTTTGGTACAACACTTGTTGGACCACCACTATCGTATTTGGAAATCTGGGTCGGATCGAGTCACGCGTCAGAGTATCCTTACACCCTTTTTTTTAACCCAACTTTGGCGTTTCAATTTTGTAAAAAAAATTGGAAAGGGGGATCGAATCGAGTTGACATGGTCCCCCTTTTTTCGGGGAGATTGGATTGTTCAGCTAATGTGCGCTCATTTAAGCTGAATAATCTTTCTGGGCCAATCGAGTCGACTCGGTGTTTCAAGACAACGTTGGAAGGACCAGCCAATAAAAATTGTTTCACGTGACCTCATTAGAGTATAAAAGGCCAGCAGTCATACCTTCAGAGTGCTTTTGAATGGCTATATGTTTTTTGTTAAGACTGTCAGGATTTGGAGTCTTGTTTCCATCTCAAATTCTGGCAGTCTTAACAGTAAATGTTTTTTAGCAAAAATCTTCAAGACCGAAAATAGGGGGGCAGTCCCCCCTCTTTTTTCGGGTCCATTCATACACCAAGATTGGACCCTCATCACCAAGATGGGAGGCCTTCTCATCTAGATGCATCACTGTGAATAATCCCCAAGATTGTAATGAGGTGGTCCCCCTAGATGCATCACTGAATTGTCACCTAGATTGGAATGAGGTGGCCCTCTCACCAAATATTTCATTGGACCTGTCCAGCATGTCATTGGACCTATCCAGCATGTCATTGGACCTGTCCAGCATGTCATTGGACCTGTCCAGCATGTCATTGAACCCGTCCAGCATGTCATTGGACCCCCCGTGTTAAAACTATTTTTGGGAGACCTCTGTTTCATTTGACCTGTCCAGCATTTCATTTGTGGATGACCCCTGTCTCAATCGTTGCTCTGGGGTGGAATGAAAAATTTTAACTCGACCGTAAAAAATCTTTTTGTGGGAAATTTGAAAAATTTTGTGTTGTCCATACATGGTTACGCTTTTTGCATACTTTGCTTCATACAGGAATCGAGACCCGAAAGACAACGTTGGACAGGGTGGCTCTGTGGCATTCTTGGCTTCAAACGTGAATCGAGACCCTACATGCAACGAGGGGGTATAAAAACGGGTGAAAAGGGACACGATTCATACAAAAAGAGCCGCGTCCCTTTTGGACCTGAAATGCAAGTGTTGGGATAAAAAGTAGGTGAAAAAAGGACAAGAGTCAGGTAAAACGAGTCGTTTGAAAGCAAAAGATGGGAACAAAACCAAAAAAGGTTGTGTTGAGGTCAATTCAAATGAGACAGGGTTCATGATTAATTTCAACAAAGGTCGCTTCAAATAAGGTCGTTTTCCATTTCCAATGATTTTTTGAATGGGTCACGGTGCTCAACAATTTTTTCTGCTGACTGTACCACTGCAATTACATAATTCAACTTTTTATTCAAAAAATAATGAACAAATAAATTATTTAATTTATTTAAATAAATTTGTTCCATGTATTTAAACTTGCTATTGCGAAAGGTGGTTATATATATTTTTTGTGCTTTCGATAAGAATCCAGCTTTAGGCGTGAGAATAGATCCACGTCCTCTGATGCTGCTTTGTATAAGGATATGGAATCAAGTCTGATTCCTCCAACCTCTATCTGGTAATGTCATTGGCCTGATGTTGTGACCTGGCGGATGGTGGCGGGCGGAGTTTCGGATGCAAGGACCAATGGAGTGGAAAAGAGCAGACTATGAGAACCGAGCCTACCAATGAAATGGATGATGGGGGTGAGCATGGATTCTAGATTTAAAATGAATAGCAGGTTTTAGGAAGTATATTCAATGGAGTTGGAAATTATACTTAGTATTGAATTTTTAAATGGAGAAAATTATTGTCAGATTGAAGAGAAATTAAGAATGTTTTTAGAGGGGAAACTAAAGTTATTTCTTGTCAAGCAGAGCTTCGACAAGGAGATAAGTTTTTGCGTGATCGTCTTCTGCACTTTTGAGATTTTTAAGAATTTGTAAAATTTCAGGGGATCTTTTAAGTATATTAGAGATTAAATTTACTAGCTCAATTACTTGAGCAAGATCGGAGTTTTCTTCCTGAATGATTCCGTGGATTTCCTTGCTAGAGTTTTTATTTTAACTTGGTTGAATTGATTCTGTAGCATTAGGGGTAGAACGGGGAGGGAGTTAATTCCGCTAACAACGTTAGCGGAATTAACGTAGGCGGAACAACGTAGGCAACGTAGGCGGAACATTTAATTTTAATCTCACTCGTAATAATAAGCTTTAATGAGACTTTAATTAATATTTACCACACTGCAGTTCAGCTCAGCTTTTCTCTCTCTGAGATTAAATTATCCAACAAGAAATCTTCAATAATAAATTTAACTTCACTATAACTTTCTGCTTCAATCTCTCTCTCCTACTGCTCTAACTTTACTATTCCGTTTGACTTAAATACTTTATCTAATCTACATAACAAGGAATCCTGTCCTCTCTTTGGAGCCGATTGGAAATAGGTAGGGAATTAAATTTCCCTAAAAAAGACGACTCAGAAGGTTTTTGTGATACAGTTCCGTATAGATTTGTCACAAGTTATTTCTTCCGTGTCTTGAGTATAATAGTTAAATTCCCTTGCATATGAAATTTTCACTGTAAAAATAACAATCTGTTCTTTTTTTTCATTCACGTAAATCAAAATATTTTTAATGGATTCAATTTTGTAGAAGAAATATATTTTGAGCTTAGTAAATGAGGAACTCAATTACAAATAAAAAAATTGTTATATAAGTTTTTAATAATCCATTTACAGTGATTAATAATACTTTGAAAATGAATTACATGATTCGAGTTTTATCCTTATGTAAGAAAAAAGAAGTCACTTATAAATAAAGAAAATGTATGTTTTTTTATAATATATATTTATTGTTAATATTAATGTACATTTTAAAGCTAAATGAATTCGTTCTTATATCAGAATGAATTTGTAAAGGCAAGTGATATTTTAAATTAATAGCTTAATTTCATTTTTCTAATTAGTGATTTTTTTTTGTGTATGTGTGAAAGACTCATTTATTGACAATTATAAAAAAATTCGTCCAATACTCTGTTTCCTTTTAAATTTTAGAATTAAATTTACTGCAAAAGTTTTAGCTATTATAAACTTAATTATATAAATAAACTCATACTTAAATTTTTATTTTCTATCTTTAGTAAAATACTATAAATAAAGAGTTTCGTGGCTATTGTATAAGAAACACCTCACTGTTCTAACTTCCACATCACATCCATATTATTCGTTCAAGTTATCATCGAAACATTTATTCACATAATTCTCAATTTTTGCAATTATTTTAGAGGTTTTCTCTTCTAACATGCTCACACATATAAATCTTCATTCAGGGTTTAAATCAAAAGTCCTGAAATAGAGTACCACTTGAATCCCTTCATCAGTGGTTTATTGTAGATAATAGTTTGTTTTTATAACAGGCAAGTATGATGAAGAAATGGTCATTATTGTAATTTGGATTCATCTTAAGAAGTATTTACTGATCTGCAGTAGCGCACACAGGAATTTTTCAAGGGGGTCCGGGGTCGAAAGTTCACCATTCTTGTATTATGCTCCTTTTGATTTTGTTGATTTTCGGGAACAAAACACAGTAAAAAACTAATTTTTGAATAAGTAATTAGCATTAATTAATAAAATTAACCATTAATAACAAGTAATTAATTAAATTTTACGTACTATATACTTATAATTATAATCAATCGGAAAAAATATCTAAGGCTTTGGGGGGTTCCGGAACCCCCTTATACGTTTTCGAGCAAAATAAAAATTAGCCATTTAATTATAATTTCCAAAAACTTATTTAGATTTTGCATACGGCAGATACTGTGGAGGCCTTTTACACGTTTTGAGTGTAAAATTATTGAGAGAGGGGATTGATCTTACATTGATTTTCAAATGTAGTGGTTTTTATTGCTATGTTAATAAACAATATTCGATTATTGTGAATTTTTCGATTTAGTGTTGGACTGGGGCTAATTTTTTTTCTGAGCTGCACATTTGGAAACTATTGTATTACCATACGTCCTAAAAGGGAAGATTGTGTTTAGAATTAGAATGACAAGTGCATTATATTTCTTAAAATATTTTTGAAGTTTATTTATTTTTATCACACAAAGATCAGAGCATTTATCTTAGAATTTCAGCAATGTTATAACAACTGATACATCAAAAGAATTATAATTTATTGTAACTTAAAAATAAGAAGCTAAAAAGTTTAACTTCTATCCATAAAACTAATAAAATAACCTTTTTATATGAAGACTATAATTATAATTATAATTATATAAAACTGAAAAGACTAGAAAATATATTAAAAATATTTAACGTACTAAATAGAATTTAAAGAATATAAAATAGCAAATTCGAAAGTTAGCGCACAACCAGAAGTGTAAAAGGATCGGCTGTTATTGTTTACTTAAACGCACATGGAAAATCACGTGTCATCGGAATGGTCGCAGCGCCCACTAGTGATGAATCGAGTCAATTAGTGATTTGCTTTTTGTGTATGTGTGAATGACTCATTTATTCACATTTATAAAAAAATTCGTCCAATACTCTGTTACCTTTTAAATTTTAGAATTAAATTTACTGCAAAAGTTTTAGCTATTATAAACTTAACTATATAAATAAACTCATCCTTGGTCATTAACTAACTTGGTCATTAACATGTTCTAACTTCCACATCACATCCATATTATTCGTTCAAGTTATCATCGAAACATTTATTCACATAATTCTCAATTTTTGCAATTATTTTAGAGGTTTTCTCTTCTAACATGCTCACACATATAAATCTTCATTCAGGGTTTAAATCAAAAGTCCTGAAATAGAGTACCACTTGAATCCCTTCATCAGTGGTTTATTGTAGATAATAGTTTGTTTTTATAACAGGCAAGTATGATGAAGAAATGGTCATTATTGTAATTTGGAGTCATCTTAAGAAGTATTTACTGATCTGCAGTAGCGCACACAGGAATTTTTCAAGGGGGTCCGGGGTCGAAAGTTACCCATTCTTGTATCATGCTCCTTTTGTGATGAATCGAGTCCATTAGTTATTTGCTTTTTGTGTATGTGTGAATGACTCATTTATTCACATTTATAAAAAAATTCGTCCAATACTCTGTTACCTTTTAAATTTTAGAATTAAATTTACTGCAAAAGTTTTAGCTATTATAAACTTAACTATATAAATAAACTCATCCTTAAATTTTTATTTTCTATCTTTAGTAAAATACTATAAATAAAGAGTTTCGTGGCTATTGTATAATAAACACCTCACTGTTCTAACTTCCACATCACATCCACATTATTCGTTCAAGTTATCATCGACACATTTATTCACATAATTCTCAATTTTTGCAATTATTTTAGAGGTTTTCTCTTCTAACATGCTCACACATATTAATCTTCATTCAGGGTTTAAATCAAAAGTCCTGAAATAGAGTACCACTTGAATCCCTTCATCAGTGGTTTGTTATAGATAATAGTTTGTTTTTATAACAGGCAAGTATGGTGAAGAAATAGTCATTATTGTAATTTGGATTCATCTTAAGAAGTATTTACTGATCTGCAGTAGCGCACATAGGAATTTTTCAGGGGGTGGGGGTCGAATGTTCACCATTCTTGTATCATGCTCCTTTTGTTGTCGATTTTTGCGAACAAAACACAGTAAAAAACTAATTTTTGAATAAATAATTAGCATTAATTAATAAAATTAATCATTAATAACAAGTAATTAATTAAATTTTACGTAGTTTATACTTAGAATTATAATCAATCGGAAAAAATATCAAAGTGCTTTGCGGCGGGTCCGGACCCCGTGTGCGCCACTCGTTGTTGTGTCACTCGAGGCACATCAATTTTCTCCTTTCCTAAATTATGTTTCCTCTTGTAAAACTACTGCTGGATAATTAATACGAAAATATGACACAAATTATACGTTTTCGAGCAAAATAAAATTAGCCATTAAATTATAATTTCAAAACTTATTTAGATTTTGCATACAGCAGATACCTGTGGAAGCCTTCTCACGTTTTGAGTGTAAATTATTGGGAGAGGGGATTGATCTTACATTGATTTTCAAATGTAATGGTTTTTATTGTTATGTTAATAAAGAATATTCGATTATTGTGAATTTTTCGATTTATTTTTGGACTGGGGCTAATTTTTTTTCTGAGCTGCACATTTGGAAACTATTGCATTACCATACGTCCTAAAATGGAAGATTGTGTTTAGAATTAGAATGATGAGTGCATTATATTTCTTAAAATATTTTTGAAGTTTATTTATTTTTATCACTCAGAGATCAGAGCATTTATCTTAGAATTTCAGCAATGTTATACTAACTGATACATCAAAATAATTATATTTTATTGTAACTTAAAAATAAGAAGCTAACAAGGTTAACTTCTATCCATAAAACTAATAAAATAACCTTTTTATATGAAGGATGAAAAAGTAAGAAATAAATGTGTTGTAATTAGTCATAAAAGAACAATTAAATACGAATAAGAATAGTTTTTTCCTTATATAAATAAGTTTACCAAGATACATGAATGATTTGCTCCTTGCTGACTTAAAGATATGTGTAGTCATAATTTTGTCTTATGTCAACTAATTGTTTGCGTTTTACTAATCAAGAATTTTTCTAAAAATTCAAAGCATTTGATATTTTATGCTAACGAAAGCAGTTTATTACAGTTGGAAAAAATATAAATTTTACATTTATTCATTTGTGTATTTAAAGGATTTATTTTTGAGAACATGCAAATAATTCGATAGTTTATTAATGTCTCATTCAGAGGAAAAATGAGGGATATCGCAATGAGACGGACCTCGTTATTTGAATAACAATCAATTAACGAGGATGATATCCGACCTGGAACCCAGTCGATTATGTTATGACGGCAATGAAAGTGCTTTAAGCCTTTAGAAAGTTAACGTGTATTAGAGCCCTGCTAGATGATGGAATCCTCAATTGTGATCACTCGGCTACCACAGTTGTAAAAACATGTGGAATCTACAATGTGATACTGTTTAACAAGTGACATTTATTTATGAGTTTGAGAAATAGTATTAAGTTAACGCCACATTCCTGCCATTTATCACATTCAACTGTCAATGTTAATCGATTGTCATAATTTTCAGCACAAATAGGAACAATCAGATCAAAGATGAACATTATCATATAATTTTAATCCTTGAAAAATGCTTGGTGTAAAAATCTAAACTCAATCTTAAGATTCAATAATTATTATGAAATCTAATGCATCAAAACAGAAAGAGTTATCCAGGCAATAAAAAAATGACATTTATCAATGTTTTAATCTTTTAAGAAAGAAAGTATACAAAAATTCTTAACAGAGTGTTATATAAATAACTAATTAATTCTCAGAGAAGCAATTATAAATTGATTAACCACAATATAACTTAGTTGAATATTTACATGTCTATTGGTACACAGATGTTCAATAGTTATAAGATTTTAAACTCACATATTGTTAAATTTTGTTACTTGTTAAAGAATTATGCATGTGTCTTAAAGCAAATATTTTCCATTATAAAAAGATAGAGAGCTTCAGAGTACTATATGATTATAAAATAGCCCATTATCGATTTGAGATTTTACATTATGACATAGAGAGACAGGCAGAAATTTTGCTTTTTCTTTCCATTTTTTAAATTCATTGTATGTATCTAAGTGTTCAAATAATTATATTATTATTTGTTTTTCAAAATTAATTAATTTAAGAGTTAACACAATAATTTCAGTTTGTATGTACGAAATTACTGCGTTTAACAGAATAAAAATAAATCTATAAAATTTTCAACTTTTTAAAACATTTACTGAAAATCAAAATATAAATAAATTTTACCCTGATAAATTAATATAAATTTGCTTTAGGTTATTATACATGTGACTGAAATGAAATAAGCTTTTCCTTTTTTGTGCAATAGTTTACATTGTGATTAGTGTTTTATATAATAATCAATGTTTTATACTATTTCATTCAATGCCTTTAATAATACTGAAAAAGAAATCTTGGTGGAATGTGGTTTAAATTCGTAGGAAATGTCTCCTTTAAAAGAAAAAGAATTTTTTTTTAACTGAAATCAGTAGTAATTATCACACGCGATTTCCAAACACAAGTTTCTCTAAGAAAAGGAAAATGGGGACTTTCAAACTTAGAAAGTTCTACAGTATTGGATAATTTTTTTTTATAAAAAAAATTATCCAATCCAAAATATCTGAAAAATAAATATATTCAGAACATAGTCTAACAAATATACCGGGTGGGCAAAAAGTCCGTAAAAATTTTAAAAATTCATAAAATCCGGAAAAATGAATGAAAAAAAAAACTGTTTGCAGGATCAGCATTAGTATGTCACGGGATTTTTTTTATTCTAGAAAAAAAATAATTCGAAAATCATCCGGTAGGTGGCTCTGTTGCAAGCGTCAGTGGTGGAAATATGCAAGTTAAACGGCTATAAAAACCTTTGCTCTCAATGAATCCACATTCATTTCACCATTACAAACAGTGAATGTGAACAAGGATGCTCAGTGCGCCGGATAAAGCTTTGTTGGTGAAGTTATTTTACATGAACGAGGAATCAGCGACCATTGCCTTGCGTAAATTCCGTGTTCAGAAAAATGTGAAGAGTGGAAAAGGCCTCTTAACACCTGCAGGTCTCTTAAAGCTTGTTAAAAGTTTTGAGGAAACTGGAAAGTTGGAGGATCGAGCACGAGCCGGTCGACCATGCTTGAAAGAAGCACGTGCACCCTGCATTGCTGTCGAAATGGATGCGATTGCATCCGAAGCAGCTTCAGGGACCAGCAGTGCTCGTGAAGCTGCCAGACGATTGGGCTTACCACCATCATCTGTCCGTAATATTCTTCGTCGAATCCTCCAGCTGTACCCATACAAATTGCAATCATGCCATGAACTTTTGCCAGCAGATACCGCACAGAGGGAAGCATTTGCGAAGTGGGCCTTCTCTAAAATGGAACAGGATCCCACCTGGGTTTTTAACATCTTCTGGACATATGAAGCTTATTTCTCGCTTCATGGTGACGTTAACAACCATAACTGTCGCATTTGGGTGACCTCTAATCCACGTGAGTACACACAGAAGCCATTGCATTTCCCAAAAGTGACAGCATGGTGGGGTTTTACGGGTTCATTTATCATAGGACCCTTCTTCTTTGAAACGCAGTGCCCAGTAAATGGATGGATAACGGAAACGGTAAATGCTCAGCGTTATCTAACGCTTCTGCGGGAGACTGCCGTGCCATGTTTAATTCAACGAGGTCAGATTTCGAATGCCACGTTCATGCAGGATGGATCAACCAGTCACACTGCTAACCCGGTTAAGGCATTCCTGATACAGACGTTCGGGGAAGACAGAATCGTTAGCAGGCGCTGCAGGTACCCATGGCCTCCTCAGTCTCCAGATTTAACACCGGCAGACTTCTGGTTGTGGGGATATTTGAAATCTCGCGTGTATCTATCCGGTCTATCAAGTCTGTCGGAACTGAAAGATGCGATCCGCAGAGAAGCATCCTCCATACATCCGGACATGTTGCACTCTGCCGTTGCTGGATTTGTCACTCGCCTGGAATGTCTTCTCCCCTGTGGTGGTGGTCATATGGAACATATTCTGGTGTAATAAAGTTGTGAAAGTTTTCTGTTCATTATTTATGCATTGTTTCTTTGATTTGCGTACGTCAGCGCCACCTAACGGATGATTTTCGAATTATTATTTTTTCTAGCTTAAAAGAAATCCCGTGACATACTAATGCTGATCCTGCAAACAGTTTTTTTTTTCGTTCATTTCTCCGGATTTTATGAATTTTTT